>CM031609.1:20861789-20866789 GCA_018398815.1 Conus ventricosus | reverse complement strand
CACACACAAATTCAAAATGACAACAAAATATTTGTGAAGGCGGATAAAACCAATAACTTTTACAAATAGAACCTGAAGAGTATTCAAAACTCCTTGACAAAAATATCCAAACAAAAATTGCAGAAAGGCTGACAAGGCTACATATGATCACATCAGAAAGAAAGAAAAGGAACTTCTACACCAAATGGACCTAAGTGACAGAGTAGAGACCACAGCAGCTAGAGAAGCCTTTATTACACTTAAAGACCACAAACCCAATTTCTTGAACAACCCAACATGTAGATTGATAAACCCTTCCAAATCTGAACTAGGGAAAATTAGTTTTAAAAAAATCTTAGAGAAAACCATAAAAAAACTAAAAGAAAACACTGAACTCAATCTCTGGAAAAACACATATGAAGTAATACAATGGTAAAAAAAACCTCAATAAACAAAAAATACAGTTTTTATAACATTTGACATAGTAGACTTCTACCCATCTATAGATGAAAAGCTACTAACTACAGCTATAAAATTTGCCAACAAGTACACAGAAATATCAGGGTCAGAAATGGAAATCATTTTCCACACAAAGAAAACTTTACTGCACAGTAAAAATGAAACCTGGATTAAGAACACAAGCAGGAATTCAACGTTCGATGTCACAATGGGATCATATGATGGTGCTGAAACTTGCGAACTTGTCGGACTATTCATGTTGTCCAATATTCAAACCAAAACTTAAAAATCAAAATAGAAGCAAACAAAAAGATAGTGAACTATTTAGGCATAACGTTAGACCTCAACCAACACACATATAAACCATACAAGAAACCAAATGATACGCCTGTTTATGTAAACATCAAAAGCAATCACCCACCCTCCCATACTGAAAACAATACCCAAAAGCATAAATAAAAGACTATCCAATTTTTCATGTAACGAAACAGTATTCAACAATGCTACAGCTGAATACCAAGAGGCGTTACATAAAAGTGGCTACAATTACAAACTACGATACAATCCAGACAATGATACAAAAAGATGCAGAAAGAACAGGAAAAGGAACATCATATGGTACAATTCCCATATGATGCAAGAGTTAAAACAAATGTAGGGAAAGAATTCTTTAAAATCTTGACATCATCTTTCCCAAAAGACCATAAATTATTTAAGATATTCAACAAAAAACAACATCAAATTATCATATTCATGTATGCCGAATCTTAAAAATGCCATCGATTCAGCAAACAAAATGAAAAGCAGCACAGAGAAAAAGGAGGGTAACGAAAGGAAATCTTGTAACTGTACCAAAAAAGAACAGTGCCCCCAAAGCAACAAATGCCTTTACAACAACATTGTGTACCAAGCCACTGTAGCATCAGAGAACGCAAAAGAAACATATGTAGGTATCACTGAAAACCAATTCAAAACTAGATATGCAAACCATAAACAATCATTTAACAAAGAAAGATATAAAAACCAAACAGAATTGAGTAAATACATTTGGAAACTTAAAGATAAAAACATAGACTACAGCATATCTTGGAAAATCTTAAAAAGAGCAGCACCATACAACAACATTAAAAAAAATGTAATTTATGCCTTACAGAGAAATACATTATGATATGTAAACCACAGTTGGCAACTCTAAATGTTAGAACAGAAATGGTTAACAATTGCAGACACAGATGGAAGTTCCTGTCAGCGAATAAAACCAACACCTGAGAAACACATGTAGCACGGGAAAAAAACAACAGCAAGCCAGCTAGCAAAATATATACGTGGCACTGGCAATACAGCTCATCACATCCTGACGACCGCACAGCGTGAAACAAATTTGTAGATGTTTTTAGCAGCTTGATTTTAACTTGCTTTTAATATAACAAATGTCGCTCCCACTGTGGTTGAGCACTGTTTTTAAGATTGCGCTGATCCTCAGTACCATTCTCTCTCTCTCTCTCTCTCTCTCTCTCTCTCTCTCTCTCTCTCTCTCTCTCTCTCTCTCTCTCTCTAGATAGATAGATAGATACATAGATACATAGATAGAGAGAGAGAGAGAAACGAGAGAGAGAGCAGGGGCAAAAGCAAGAGAGAGAGAGAGAGAGAGAGAGAGAGGAGAGAGAGAGAGAGAGAGAGAGAGAGAGAGAGAAAGAGAGAAAAAGAGGGGGGAGAAGGGGCAAAAGCAAGAGAGAGAGAGAGAGAGAGAGAGAGAGAGAGAGAGAGAGAGAGAGAGAGAAAAGAGAGAGAGAGAGAGAGAGAGAAGGGGCAAAAGCAAGAGAGAGAGAGAGAGAGAGAGAGAGAGAGAGAGAGAGAGAGAGAGAGAGAGAGAGAGAGAGAGAACAGAATCGTCTCAGACTGGCTTCATGTTCAACCTTGCACTCTTTCAATCAGGTGCACCAGGCGTGGAAAATGAGACCCATGATGACAGAACCAGGCCGGCCACAGTGCACGAAGAGACAGCCGTTGTATTCATGTTCCCCTTCAGTCCATTTTCCGGCGCATTCTCTGTCTGTTTTCAGACACAATCTCCCGCCGAATCCAGATTTGTTGGAGGCCACTCCGGCAGAAGTAATTGTCGCTAGGTGTCCCACTACTCACCCTAGAGGTTACAGCCAGACATCTCGCCTTGACCCAAGACATGGAGATGCCCTGGTCAGGACAGTTACGGCGCTGATCCTTTGGCCTTAACTCCACCCGTCCTGACAGTTACGGCGCTGATCCTTTGGCCTTAACTCCACCCGTCCCGATCCATCTTTTCCTCTCTTCCCCCCTTCTTCTCTCCTCCGCCCTCCCTGCCCCTTTCCACAGTTCAGCCTGTCAAACCCCGACATCTTAATCTCCCTCACCCAGCCTGCACATTGTTATTGCCCGCCCTATGCTGAATCCCGCCCTGTCTTGCCGCTGTAATGTAAAAACGAATGTTTATTTTCCAGTGTGTGTGTGTATGTGTGTGTGTGTGTGTGTGTGTGTGTGTGTGTGTGTGTGTGTGTGTGTGTGTGTGTGTGGTGTGTGCGTGCGCGTGTGTGTGTGCGCGCGCGCGTGTGTGTATGTTTGTATGCATGTTATGTATGTTATGTATGTAATGTATGTATGTAATGTATGTATGTATGTATGTATGTATGTATGTATGTATGTATGTATGTATGTATGTGTATGTATGTGTGTATGTATATATGTATGTATGTGTGTATGTGTGTATGTATGTATGTATGTATGTATGTATGTATGTATGTATGTATGTATGTATGTATGTGTGTAGGTATGTGTGCATGTATGTGTTATGTATGTATGTGTGTGTATGTAGATATGTATGTATGTATGTATGTATGTATGTATGTATGTATGTATGTATGTATGTGTATGTATGTGTATGTATGTGTATGTATGTGTGTGTATGTATGTATGTATGTATGTATGTATGTATGTATGTATGTATGTATGTATGTATGTATGCATGTATGTATGTATGTATGTATGTATGTATGTATGTATGTATGTATGTATGTATATGAGCATGCATGTATGTTTGTGTGTATGTATGCATGTATGTACATATGTACGCATGCATGCATGTATGCATGTAAGCGTGTATGTATGTATGCATTTATGTATGTATGTATGTATGTATGTATGTATGTATGTATGTATGATATGTATGTATGTATGCATGCATGAATTTGTGTATGTATGTATGTGTGTATATATGAATGTATGTATCTATGTATGTCCGTAGGCTATGCATGTACGTAAGTATGCATGGATATCTATCTATCTGTCTATCTATCTATCTATCTATCTATCTATCTATCTATCTATCTATCTATCTATCTATCTATCTATCTATCTATCTTCTTATCTATATATATGTGAGTGTGTGTGTGTGTGTGTGGTGTGTGTGTGGTGTGTGTGTGTGTGTGTGTGTGTGTGTGTGTGTGTGGTGTGTGTGTGTGTGTGTGGTGTGTGTGTGAGCGTGCGTGCGTGCGGGTGTGCACGTGTGTGTGTGTGTGTGTGTGTGTGTGTGTGTGTGTGGTGTGTGTGTGTGTGTGTGTGTGTGTGTGTTGTGCGTGCGTGCGTGTGTGCGTGCGTGCGTGCGTGCGTGCGTGCGTGTGTGTGTGTGTGTGTGTGTGTGTGTGTGTGTGTGTGTGTGTGTGTGTGTGTGTGAGTGTGTGCGTGTGGATTTGTGTGTGTGTGTGTGTGTGTGTGTGTGTGTGTGTGTGTGTGTGTGTGTGTGTGTGTGTGTGTGTGTAGAAGCCAAGTTGTTTCCTGTGCGTTGTCCATGAACGGTGGCACACTTTTGTGTTTCACTTCCATTCCGGTGTATGCAGGAAGGTTTCCGTCTTATTTATCATTTCTTGTAAGTTCTCCTCCCAGCGAGCACTGGCACATACATCATCCATGTATGCCTGACATAGAGAAGGTATTGACGCCGGTGTCCATCCATCGAATCCACGGGTCCAACGTCTGAATGAACACAACAGCTGACCACGGGCAGCCTTGCACGATGCCACGATGCCTGGTAATTCTGGGCGTGTACGTGTACTCCCGTCTGCACCTGGAATGTAGAGTTAGTGTAGATATCCGCCGTCACGTCGATGATGTGCTGGGGGTAGCCGGCGCTCTGCATCGCATCCAACATCACTCTGTGATCAATGCTCCCATAGGCGTCCTTGATGGCAACGAAAGTAGTGTAGAACTGGCTTAATACATGCTTGAAGTTCTCAATTGCAGTTTTCAAGCAGAACACGAGTTCCTGAAGGCCGTTTCTTGGGATAGGGCCCTTCTGTTTTTGATGACAGCCTTCTGGTCGAAACTATCCATGGTAAAAGCCTACTTTTGCACTAACATGTAGATCTTGTACAAACACGTCAACAAGGACACAGGTCTCCAATCACCAGGCCCGCATCACATTCCTTCTTTTCCGCGAAGTAAAATGATTGTGGCATGTTTCCAATCCCTGGGAATTCTTTTGTTTCTCAAGCAAATGTTAAATATTGCCGTCAAAGGCAATGACAGACGTT
>CM031609.1:20844289-20849289 GCA_018398815.1 Conus ventricosus | reverse complement strand
CTAGCCAGCAGGTGTGCTCATTCATTCATCATTACAGCTAGCCAGCAGGTGTGCTCATTCATTCATCATTACAGCTAGCCAGCAGGTGTGCTCATTCATTCATCATTACAGCTAGCCAGCAGTACATTCAGTTTTATTTCCATTGCAGAGTTTCTTAATCTTGGTGCGCTCACTGGAGAGTCTTTTCCTGTCTGTGTTGCGCAGATGTGTATACTGTTTTATGTGGAAGAAGATGTGGGGATGGGGTGGGATGGGGTGGATGAGTGTGTGTGTGTGTGTGTGTGTGTGTGTGTGTGTGTGTGTGTGTGTGGTGTGTGTGTGTGTGTGTGTGTGTGTGTGTGTGTGTGTGTGTGTGTGCGCGCACGCATACACACAAAAACGCGTTCACATGCATGGAGGAAAACACACACACATGCACTTACATATGTGAGCAACACATTTACGTACGTACACAGACACACGAATACATGCATACTCATACATACACAAACACACAGACATAAAGAGATTTCACACACACACACACACACACACACACACACACACACACACACACACACACACACACACACACACACACACACACACACACACACACACACACACACACACACGCACACATACATGCACACAATCACATATGCAGACAGACACACCATGCGCGCGTGCGCGCACACACGCACACACATGCACATGTCTATCCATCTCTCTCTCTCTCTCTCTCTCCTCTCTCCCCTCTCCTCTCTCTCTCTCTCTCTCTCTCCTCTCTCTCTCTCTCTCTTACCATATATACATGAGTATTGATATGAGGATACCTACATCTATAATTTATGTACGTCTATCTATTTATCTATCTATCTATCTATCTATCTATCTATCTATCTATCTATCTATCTATCTATCTATCTATCTATCTATCCATTCGCCCGTCCGTTCGTCCATCTGTCTGTCACTCTGTCTGTCTGTCTGTCTACCTATACGTCTCTGTCTGTCTGTCTGTCTACCTATACGTCTCTCTCTCTCTATCTATCTATCTATCTACTATCTATCTATCTATCTATCTATCTATCTATCTATCTATCTATCTATCTATCTATCTATGCAGATCAAATGACTCTGTGTTAACTGAAGAACTTGACGGTTCCTATTCACCGTCAGTGAAGCATTTCATGCTTACACCTTCATGCATTCTTCCTTGTCCGTGATCCCCATCCACAAAAAAGCCATAATATAAAAGATTTCAGTCCTGTTAAGAAAAGTCCCGACCATAGCGTTCTGCAATGCCATAACCGTTTTCATACCACTCAAGCAAAGAACTTTGAATAGTTCATCCTACTAGCACGCTGTACAACAATACAGAGAAGAAAAGACACAGAGGGATGGGGAATATGAAGTTGAAGATGAGGAGAGTGGATTTGTAAATAGGCAACAACATTTTCTGACACTGAAACCGGTGCAGTCCACAAAATGTAGATGGCCGACTTTTCTTCTTTTTTTTTTTTTTTTTTGAGATGATGTACATCACACGCAACACAGGTGGGGCGTGGCAAATCGAGGTAAATTAGGTGTAACACAGATGTCACAAAGCCAACGGTGTAAATCAGTCGTCACGCAATCCATGGTGAGGGATTTCTTGGTCATTAATGGGGGGGTCACGCAAAGTGTGTTGAGTGTAGTACCCGTTAATTCCCCAGGGGCGGGGATGGTGGGGAGATAAAGAGAGAGAGAGAGAGAGAGAGAGAGAGAGAGAGAGAGAGAGAGAGAGAGGCAAACAGACATTCTGACAGACAGACGGACAGACAGACAGACAGACGGACATAGAAACAGAGACAGGCAGACAGACAGGAGGACAGACAGAAAGATACGGTCACACAGAGAGAGAGAGAGGGAGAGAGAGAGAGAGAGAGAGAGAGAGAGAGAGAGAGAGAGAGAGAGAGAGAGAGAGAGAGAGAGAGAGAGAGAGAGACACTTTGACACTTTTGACACTTTGATATTTTATTGTCATTACCAAACAGGTCTTTTGACAAGGGGGGGAGAGGTAACAGAACAATAACATTTCCCTCTTCCTTTCCTGCAAACAAATAGTACACATTCATTCCTAAGGTGCACCAAATCAAAGGTTAAAAACAAATAAATTCATAACATTTACTTATGTCCTCACGCACAGGAGTAATGCAATTAGAAAAAAAAGGAAAAAAAAAAGACTAACTCGACCATCCACTCGTTCAAATGATGACAATGTATCTTACTGATCTCTTCCACTTGCGATGAATGATAATATTCATTCAGATATCTCTTATAATGCATTATTTTAAATTTCACTATCCTCCATCTGTCTAATTTTCAATGCTTCTGCGATGAATTTCGCAACTGATTTAATTACAAGTTCGTCATCTGATGATAACACGACTGCAACATTTTGTCTTTTCGCTATATCTAACTGGAAAGGTGAACAATTTGTCCGCACTCATTATAAGCAGTACAGTGGAACAGAAAGTGTTCTTTGTCATCAAAAATGTGTCTACATGCAGGACAAGGAGATTCTGTGGATGTTTCACATTCAAACCATCTTTTGTTCGCATTAAAACCTAAAGTTCTCAACCTAAATCTTGCGTAATTTATTCTGTGCCATCTATCTGTTATGACATTGAGAAACTTTCAGAATGAAACACATTCTTAAATGAGAAAAACCCGCGATATTTTTCTTTACTTTCCATATCTGAGTGCCAATTCTGTTTAAAAGAACAAATAGCCTGTCTTTAAATTCCGCAATAAACTGATGCACATTCCCTACTTCCTTGGCCATCCACACTATTCCAAAACCCTGTTCTGAAAGGACTTTTTCTTTACTTTAGACCCAGTTTTCTTTACCTTTTTCCATTTCTAAAAGCATCATATCATAGGCTTGCTGCTAAAAAGGGACTGGGGTAGCTTTCAAGATCTATTCAACGCAGTACTTAATCATTCACAAATGTACTTAGTACAAAGGGTATCTGCCCATCTCTCCATAGTAAAACGGAGTTGGATGAATGAATAGGTAATAAGGAAACGTCTTCAAAGTCAATACGTATGATACTTTTTTCCATCATCGAATTTTCATGTAAGCCCCAATTTCAGCTGCATATGTAAGAAAGGTTTTATCCTGTGTATCAAACATTTTCAAAATATACTACGAGTCCTGTACAATTTAGTTTTCTCAGGATTTTCAGAATTTCAATAGTACCTTTTATCCCTTTTCATAGAGATTTCTTCCCATGCGTAGCGGAAAGTTAATTTGTTTGAAAATATCAATCCAATATATTTATATGAATTAACTACTTGAATGTCTGCATTTCCATAAGACCAGTTTTTCACACACTGATAGGTGGCCACCATTCTAAGAAGACCACTATATAGTCATATCCAAAGTTAACTGATAAAACCTAAGCGATCTCTCTTCTTTCAATACATTTAGTTGCTTTGCAAAACCCACAACTGTTCCGTGACAGAAGACCAACATCATCAGCATACAGTAATAAAACTAATTCAACATCTCCAGGAATTATCTGGATACCATGTCTGCCTAGCGGGACAATTCCACAGCCAATTCCGTTTTATTAAAAAAAGAAAACATTGTGACACAACAAGCATCCTTGTTTTACTCCATTGGACAATCAAATAATCTAATATCACTCTTCACACCACACAACCAGCACTGAGTTTGTAGACCCCTCAAATGGCCATGTACAATTTACTATTAACACCACTTTTACGGCGTACATTCCACAGAGTATTTCGATTATACCGATTCAAAGGCCTACTTGAAATCTACAAAGCAATGTAGAGCTTCGACTTGCAGAATAGATGTTATTTGAATCAAAGAATATAGTGTAAATATAGGACTATGGTGCTGTAACTGGTTTCTCAAACCTTCTTGTTCTTCCAATCTTTTTTCTTCAGTTTCAGCCCATTCAGTTAATCTTGTATTTAGTATGTATGTAGATTTTACTTAAAATGCCTGGTAAGTGATACTCCAGATAGTTTGTCGGGCTATGTCACGTCTCCTATTTTTTATGAATTGGTACAATAAATTGATTTAGCCCACTCTGATGGAAGATGGCCATTATCAAAAATGTTGGGCAAATCAGAATGAACAAGGAAATCGATTACAGTTGTGTTGCATTCATCAACATTTCTGCTACAATTCTAACTGGTCCTGCACTCTTTTGCCTAAATTTAAATGTTTAATACCAGCAACGACTTCTTCACTGGAAAATTTGGCTTGATTCAATAATGGCTTCAAGTTATCATTTCTCTTCACCACCCGGTCTCTTCTTCCCATACTTTTATTATGCAAAACTATGAAAACGCCCCAAAAATGGTCATGCCAACTGTTTGAACTGAGATTATCCGTTATCACACAACTCTTTTATTTACAGATCTTTATCACTGGACCCAAACATTTAGAATCACTGACTGAATTTTTTAGTTTCTTTAACCTACTTTCTTAAACTCAGTTCCTTCGATTTCCTTATGTAACATACTCTTTTACGTGATACAGCGTATTCTCCTCTATCTACTTTTATCCTTGGCTGTTTATGCACCCTCTGAAATCTTTTTAATACCTTTTAACTTCCTGTTTCTTTTCGTTTGCAACTCATAATCAAACCAGTCAGTGTATGTTCTTACAGCCTCAGCGAATAACTCGAACCATACAAGCTGCGGCTCGCGCAGGCACTACAAATTTAATCTAGACCTCTCATTCACATTAATTTGCAGTAACTGACGCGCTTCCTGCATGCTGTCTAGAAATTCATCACATTCAAGTTCATTTCTGAATATACCAGCATATTCATCAGCCCAGACAATTTTTTTCTTCACATTGTTCTGGGGAATACATCTTCTCTAATTTACAACAATTACTTCTCCATATAGCTTCAGTTGGTAAGTGCCATGAATAAATGCAATCACCAATGTGTAAATCAAAGTTTGACAACAAGCCATTGTGAACCAGTACGTAA
>CM031609.1:20833369-20835789 GCA_018398815.1 Conus ventricosus | reverse complement strand
TCCCTTTAACCACCCAATTGACAAAGGCGCGGCAATTATAGGGTTGCCCTAAGAAATTGGTTTAAAGTATGTGGCTAACATACTGAAAAGGCAAGAATAACTGGATAATGTTAATGGCGAACAAGGCAATCACTAACTCATATAACAATACCTGATGGCTACTACAACTTTTGTTCTTTAAAAGAAGAACTTAGCGAATTGACATATTGTTAACAATTAACGGGGCAAGCCTCAGAATTACTATACATTTCCCACTAGAAGAAAGAAGAAGTACACTTTCCCTAAAGGACTTGCTCGAATTTTAGGCTTTCACAGCAGTAACAAAGATTATAGATTTAGTACAAGAGAAGATGTTTATCAATTTAAAGGCAATAAACCTTCTGATTTCTCGTGAGCCCAATGTTGTATGTCCATTACAAGAGTTAAGAACATGTGCTAATTTGTTTGCTGGCAATCCGTCAACAGTTCTAAAGGTTGCTACCAACTGGGGCGGGGGTTTGCGATTATCAGTTATATAGTTTGAGGGAGACAGCCAATTTAAAGAATTAATTTGGGATACTATAAATTCATTGGATGTAAAAATAACTAATCAAGATGGAAAGCCAGTTGTTTAGTTCTGATTTACAATAGAGCTAGAAGTAGAAAGAGCATACTAAAAAGT
This sequence comes from Conus ventricosus, assembly GCA_018398815.1. Taxonomy (NCBI): domain Eukaryota; kingdom Metazoa; phylum Mollusca; class Gastropoda; order Neogastropoda; family Conidae; genus Conus; species Conus ventricosus. Next base: position 20,835,128 of record CM031609.1, on the reverse strand, counting down.
AGCAAGGGCTCAGTCCCGCGACGTTAATAACACTTTCGTTATAATTTAAATTAATTTTTTAATAGTTAATAAAAAAGATGTACACTATAATCACCAAGCAAAACGAGCGTGTGTTCTTAACGAAATCCAATTGTCAATTGGCGCGGAAGTTGTGGGAATTGCCCTTAAAAAAATTGGGTTTAAAGTTATGTGGCTAACATATCTGAAGAAGCCCAAAATAACTGGATCAATATTAGTAATGAGGCGGGCAATCAAATAACTCATGTGAAATAGCTGATGGTTATTACAACTTTGTTCTTTAAAAGAAGTACTTGGCGAATATGGTATAATGTTAAAAATTAACGAAGCAACCTCAGAATTACTATACATTTCCCACTAAAGAAAGAAGAGAGTAATACTTTCCCTAAGGGCCTGGCTAAAATCTTAGGCTTTCACAGTAGTGCCCAGAGCTTATAGATTTAGTACAAGAAGAAGATTAAAAATTGAAGGTAATAAACCCTCTGATTTCTTGTGAACCCAATGTTGTATGGTCATTTACAACATTAAGAACAGATACTAATTTGTTTTATGGCTATCCATCTACATTCTAAAGGTTATGCCATCAACTAGGCGGGGTTTTGCGATTATCGATTAATCTCAGTTGGAAAAACAGTGAATTTAAAGAATTAATTAATGGGCCTATAAATTCAATTAGATGTAAAAATAACTAATCAAGAAGGAAAGCCATTGTTTGTTCTGATTTATTAATGGTATTAGAAGTAGAAGACGCGCTGTGAGTCATTAGGTTTTATATATATATATGTGTGCGTGCATGGCAGGGGGTGGGGCATGTGTGGTTAATTAATTATGTTAATCAATAGCAGGTCTTTTTTACCTGGATTACTGCATTGCTTTGTAGGGCAGAACGCTCTTTCTCACACACATACACACACAAACACACACAAACAAACAACAAACAAATACAAACAAACAACAAAACAACAACAAACAAACAGCCACCAAAGCACTTAGCAGAATCCTGAATCAATAATCGCAGGATCTGTTTCAGTTCTATTGGCGGCTGTCTGAAAAGGCAGCCTGAAGCAGGTAGCAGGGCGTTGAAGCAGAACATTAAAGCAGGCGAAGCACAAACAATAACACAGCCGAAGCAGGGCAGGCGCAAATGTCATAGGCAGCAAACCATACATGCATGATCGTTACTATATTTAGAGCCGCGTCATTTACTATTTTTGAAACCGTACATGCATGATCGTTACTATATTTAGAGCCGCGTCATTTACTATTTTTGAAACTGTACATGCATGATCGTTACTATATTTAGAGCCGCGTCATAGCAGCAAGTTGTTGCAGGTTTGCAAGATTGCTATCAATTACCCACCCGAATCATGCCAGAATGCTTTAAAGTTGGAGTTGGATTGCATGTATTTCAGAATGAGTTTTCGTTTGCTGTATAACTCATTGAAAGAAATCGCGAGTTTGTGAAATTTTGGATAAGAATAGAAAACAAAATGACACTTCAATTAGTCTTCTCAGCCAGCGCCTCCTCAACCCGCGGCAGCCACTGCATGTGTGGCGAGTGAACTGACTGGTATTATTGATTAGTTCCGCCATTTTTACTGGGATTGTTGTTGTTGTTCGCAGTAGGGAAAAATTGACGGCGTCTTCTCAACCCAATAGCGTCTGATCTCCTCACTGCTTCAAACGTGGTTTTAAGCTCTTTTTTCATGTTAAAGACTTCATAGAAAGACAGTCCAACAGT
>CM031609.1:20813369-20815869 GCA_018398815.1 Conus ventricosus | reverse complement strand
GCCTCAATTTGATTTAATATAACAAGAATTAAATATTCATGTGATTTTTATTGTTTGATATATTTATAAAACCTATTCTTTTGTTTACCGTAAAACTTAACTCACAAACATTTCATCTCAGTTAACTCCCATTTATACACGCGTAAATACACGCACACACGCACGCACGCACGCACGCACGCACGCACGCACGCACACACACACACACACACACATACACACACACACACACACGCACGCGCGCGCGCGCGCGCACACACACACACACACACACACATACACACACACACACACACACACACACACACACACCTCCCCCCCCCCCCACCCCCCACACACACAGAGGGAAAAGAAGTAGCAAGTGTCCCCACTGGCATGTTTATGTTTCCGGTCAAACAAAATGGGTTATCATGGATGGCACAGAGCACATGTATAGCAGTCAGTACACTGCACTTTTGCTTGTTAAGTGTTTTGATGACTGATAATTGTTCCTTCTCTCTATCCCTTCTCCTATTCTCTCCCTCCATTTATCTCTTGTACCCCCACCCCTCTCCCTTTCCCCATCCTCTCACATTGTTCTGTGTTGCCCTGGATGATTGTTATCAGACGCTGACAGGGTACCGAAGGTATTTAAAGTATCCTGACTGTGACCACCTGTGATCTCTGACTATGCAACGGACACCTGCATCAGGGATTGTTCTTGTCAAGTTTGTGTTTCCCATTCTTCCATTTTGCTCTTCTGGGGAGTGAAGTCTGTATGTGTTGCCGATGATCTGGCTTCAACAGACGCATTGAGATTAGTTGGTCTTCACTGGACTGACAAGACGCTGACATATTCCACTACAGCATCAACACCAAGGCTTGATGTGATGTGTGACACCTCGCTTTGACTCAGGTGCACAAAGTCCAATTTAATTATGTGCATCTAGATCTGATATCCTCCCCCACCCCCCTCCTCCCTTTCCTATTGTCAGTTAATTTAACTTTGAGATCTCAGCGCCGATATGGTACTTTCCGCACGGCTGGACATTAAGCAACGTGAATGAAATCGGATCTAATTGTCCCCTAAACAGCATGTAAGGAAATTAGTGAATGTGGGTAAAGGTACTTAAAATCTTGGGCATCAAATGGTCAGACTCTATACCAAATGAAGACGTCAGGGAGAGGTCCAGACACCTCCCCGTGTCAACCATCGTCTGCAGACGGCGCCGCCACTGGCTGGGTCATGTCTAGAGATTACCCTCTTCGAGACCTGCAAACCAGGCCGTTACATGGACCCCAGCAGGCCAGAGGAAAAGAGGACGACCCAGGATGAGCGGGCGACAGACAGCGGAGAGAGACCTCAGACTCGTTGACAGAGGATGGAGTGACACTATAGCAAACTGGCTGAGGACCGTGCACAGTGGAGCGCCTTGACTGCCTCATGCGTCGCAAGACGCGGGAGCATCTAAGTAAGGGTAAAGAGGAACAGCAGGAAGCAGAGTCCCTCACTTTTGCTGAATGTCTTCCCCTGCAATGACTACAGCCGACAGTGTGCGTCGGACACAGGCCTTCACTCCCATATGACGACACAGTGATGGCAAATGATCTGCCTGATGATACTGATCTGTTGAACCGACATAACCATCCACTACTTAAGCCATCCCCTTTGGATTATCTAAGGATTCACACAGCGGTTATGTCGATTCAGCAACAATGTAAAATCTCCAACGCATTTCATTGTTGCTTTGCCGTTAAAAAAACCTGTTATTGTCGAAAATGAAGATCTTTGTTTTGTCGGTTTGTTTTGTCTGAAGCTTCACTGCGGATTTGTTCTATAGACTATGGGCAAATAACTTGGTTATTCTTACTTATTACTTACTTACTTACTTACTTACTTAACACACACACACACACACACACACACAAACACACACAACACACACATACACTAACAATAACGCACACACACACACACACACACACACACACACACACACACACTACCAAACAAACACACACGCGCACACGCACACACACACACCACACACACACACACACACATACACACACACTCACAACACACGGCGCGCGCGCGCGCGCGCGGCGCCACACACACACACTAACACACGCACACACACACACACACACTACACTAACACACACACACACACACACACACACACACTACCAAACAAACAAACACACACACACACACACACCACACACAACACACACACACACACACACACACACACACTGTCGCTCTGTGTGTGGTGTGGTGTGTGTGTGTGTGTGTGTGTGTGTGTGTGTGTGCGCGCGCGCTCGAGCGCGTGTGTATATGCGTGGGGCTTTAAGTCAATAGCCTATCTTTAACGTGTAGTTCTAGGTCTAAAAGGGGAGCATTTTTTCTTTTCCTTATTTTTTCTTTGCATCTCCACTTCATTTGTCAGTTTATTCTTTCTTTTTCTTTTTGCATTCGCCCCCTATGGGCAAAGACAGCTTGTAAATATGCCCCAGG
>CM031609.1:20807150-20809650 GCA_018398815.1 Conus ventricosus | reverse complement strand
AATTACAGCCACGTGTTTTATGTCAACGCTGGTATTTAAGGCTGAAGTCGAGTTACTGAGAGAGTATCGTTCCAAAATTATTAAGGTAAAATGAGTAAAGATATTTCTGGCTACAGTTTGCGTCATGCTCATGAGCAGTGGATGGATAGCACAAGGTAAGGCTTGTTGTGATGTGTTCTATAGAACAATTGTGGATAAAACGTGTTTTTTTTATGTCTAGCATGTCAATGGGAATAGTTGTCTATTGCACTTTTTATTATATGTATTATGACCACGAATTGAGCGAACTCTGTTCAATACCTAGTCTTTGATATACCACTTCCACTGTTTTCTCTGGTTGTCCCTGTTTGTTAGTAAAGCATTTGCTCCTGTCTTTTTTTCGCCTGGTTCTGTTTTGTTTGTTCTTTCCTGTTCCCAGTAATGGACTTCATTTTTTTGTGCTACTTCTTTCCGGTGTCCTACTATATTTCTTGTTATATTTTTTCTGATATTTCTCTTTCTTCTCTTATTTACTTATGAAAGAAATCATCTTGGTGTCATATTTCTTTTCATCGTATTTTGAGGTCATATGTCCTCTGATTGTCCTTTTAATGTAATGTTTATATTTGGTCTCTTGGGTCTTGTTTCTTCTTGCCTTCTTTCTTCGTAGTTTCCTAATTCTTTTCAGTTTAGTATTTCCTCTTATTGAACATTCCGTTTCTTCTTGGCCTATTTTCTATGACGTCTTCTTGTTCTATTTCTCTTCATGTTTGTTCTGCTCATCTTATTTCTTCTTGTTGTCCTATTTCTTTTTCATTGCATTGTTTCTTTGTTATTGTGCTTTTTTGGTCTCGGTTTCTGTGCTATGCTTGTTATCACATGTCCAGTTCTTGTCCTATTTCTCTTTCTTTTTGTTCTCCTTGTTTTTTTTTGCTTCTTTGTTTTTTGTTTCATTCTTTTTGGTGTCTTGTTTCTTCTCCATGTTTTGTTGTTGTTGTTGCTGTTGTTGTTGTTGTACGATTCCCCCCTTTTAATAGAACTTCCACTTAATTGCACGAATTTTGTCATAGTCGGGTTTTTTTTCCCCTGACTTTCTGCCATGTGCCGTTTTCCCCTTGTCCGATTTTCCTCTTTTGTTGTTGTACTTCCCTCCTCCTTAGTTCTTCTTGTCTTACTTCCTTGTTTTCCCTTTCCTATTTTGACACTGTACCCAGATTCCTTCTTCTGTTATTTTCTTTGTCGTGTAGCCTCTGTCTTTATTGTTTCTTCTTGTTTTTACTTTTCCTGTTTTTTTTCCCCTGTACTCTTCTTATTGCAACTTCCGTCCTACTTTCTCAAGTGAATAACCGTTTTTAACTCTCTTTTTATCTTTAGCCACTCTCTTTTCTTGTGATTTTCTTTCTTTTTCTAACCGAATTTTGTCTCTGATATCTTTTTATTTTTATCTACTGTTTCCCCCCACCCCCCCCCCCCCCCCCCCCCCCCCCCCCCCCCCCCCCCCCCACCCCCCCCCCCCCCCCCCTATGTTTCCTATTGTCTTGTGTCTTGTTGTCCTTTTTTTTTTAATTTTTTTCCCGAACACACGCTCCCTGTGTTGGTTTGTAAGCCAACCATAAACATCTATTTTATGTTCCTCATTTCTTTTAATATGTTCACATTAGTTTATTAAGTTTCATATTCTTCGGACTGGTTTGTTCCTTTCCGATCTTTTTTTCCTTTTTTTCTCTCTCAGGTGGAAGGAATGATTATTTATCTTTTTGGTTAGTAGGTTGGTTGTGGCTTTTGTTTTTGTTTGGTTTTTTAGTTGGTTGGTGTTTCTTTGATTTTTTTTTTTTTGTTTTGAATGCCCTTTATTGTGGAGGAGACTTATTCAGGTTGACAGCATTTTTTTTCTCTTTTTTCTCCGGCTGTTTGTCAAGTCAAAAGCATGATAATATGTGTTTTGATTCTTTTAAAATGTTCTTGATTTTATTACGGGTTAAGTTTAAATAATAAAGTTTTATGTTTACCATGCACTTCATTTAATCGTTAAATAAACTATTTCTCTATCTATTTATTTGTTTATTTATTGATCTGTGTACTTATCTTTTTATTTATATATTTGCTCATTAATTCATTAGTATATGTACGTATGTATACATGTATGTATGTATGTTTTTTTAACAGTTAAAGAAAAAAAATGCATAAACAGACAAATACCTACATAGATACATGCATATATACACACATACCATACATTTCATACATTACATACATACATACATACATACATACATACATACATAACATACATACATATATGCAACAATATTATTGTATGCATGTATGTATGTGTGGTGTGTGTGTGTGTTTTGTGTTGGTGTGTGTGTGTGTGTGTGCGTGCGTGCGTGCGTTCGTGCGTGCGTGCGTGCGTGCGTGCGTGTGTGTGTGTGTGTGTGTGTGTGTGTGTGTGTGTGTGTGTTTTGTGTATGCATTTATGTAAGTATGTGTCTGTTAATTCATTTATTTTTTTAACTGTTTG
>CM031609.1:20797150-20799650 GCA_018398815.1 Conus ventricosus | reverse complement strand
TCGAGTGGCACTGTTGTTCTTGGCCATGATTTGCTGCCTCCTGCCGTGAAGAATGTTGCGGGTGCTTTTGGAGTCCTGATGCTCCCTTTTTTTGTGTGTTGGTACTAGCCCAGACTACTTGTACAATCTCTTTGAGCACTTGGTTGTGCCTCCATGTGTACCTTCCTTGAGCCAGGGCTACTTTACATGAGCTTAGAACATGCTCCACTGTTTGCTTTTCATGGCAGAGGGGGCATGCAGGATCGTCTGTTTTCCCCCACTTCACCAGGTTTGCATTTGAGGGCAGAAGGTCATATGCAGATCTGAGAATGAAGCTGATCCTGAGAGGGGCCATGTGCCAAATGTCATTCCAAGTTAGACTTCTTTGGAGTGCATTCTCCCACGTTGTCCATTGCCCTTGCTGGCTCTGCTGGACTGCTTTTTGGAGTCTTTTTTGGTCTTCTTCTTTTCTCATCTCCTGAATCATCATGTCTCTTTTGGCTTTTCCTTGGCCTTGACCACCATTCAGTTTTGGTCACCCCCAGTCCTTGTCTGTTGGTCTGTGTGTGTCCTGTTATTTCTCTGATCTTGAGACTTTCTTTTGCAGAATCCATCGCCTCTTGAACTTTCCATTTTCTGCCTGTCTTCAGCTGGGGCTTGATTGCTTCTACCACCTTGTCTCCTGAGTCCTCCAGCATGCTTTGAAGTCTGATCTTCCCTGCTTTGTATTCCTCCAAGATGGATTTCAGTGGTAGTTTGAGCTTTGCTTGGCGACAGTACAGCGCGATGTCAGTCAGACAGGGTGGGACACCAAGCAATTTCCTTGTGAACTTGTTGATTTTGGCTTCCATTGCCTCCACTGTGCTGGTGCAGATGTCGTATATCATCAGAGGCCATAGGAGCTTTGGTATCAGCATGAACTGCAGACACCAGACCTTGTATTTGCCAGGGAGCCCACACTGGTCAATGGTCTCCAAGCCTTCTTCCGCCATCTGCTTGGTTTCTTTTGCTCTTTGTGTGTCTTTCAGCGTATCATCATACCATCTTCCAAGGCTCTTGACTGGTTCTTCTGTGACTGTTGGAATGGCCTGGTTGGCAACACTGAAGACCACAGATTCGGCCACTTTTCCTTTCCTCAGTGAGAGACTCCGTGATTTCTTTGGCTTGGTAAAAAATATTGTGTGTGTATATTCGCCTACGCATGTATTCGGCACTTAAGGTTTGTAGCTGAGACAGACAGACAGACAGAGGGACAGACAGACAGACAGACGGACAGAGAACATAATGCTACTCTGGGGCAAGTCGTGGGGGTCACGAGGCGCGATATTTCATTTGGCATTCAAATGCAAGTGTATGGGAGACAGAGGGCTACTCGAGAGAGAGAGAGAGAGAGAGAGAGAGAGAGAGAGAGAGAGAGAGAGAGAGAGAGAGAGAGAGAGAGAGAGAGAGAGAAGAGAGAGATTGGGAGGGCGAGAGAGAGCGACAAAGAGAGGAGTGGGGGAGGGAGCAAGGCTGGGGGAGGGAGAGAGAGCTGTGGAATTCTTAAACTTTTTTTTTATTACATTATCATGCACGATCAAAGAACCAACATTCGACGTACATGTAACTTGCACAGTTATACAGTTATGTGCGTATATATACCTTAGCTAATGTTTTTTCTGTATTATTTCCATCATACAGGATATTCACGATTTCCTGAGTTCGTGTCATCCATATGAGCGTTTATTGTTACTGTGTAAACACACTCAATTGTTTTCTCATACGCATTTGTTGATAAAAAATAATTTGAAGCGATGGTAGGGACTTTGTTTTTTTCGCAATACTAATGCACATCTTACCAGTAAGAATAACATGATTTATCACGTCTATTTTCTGTTGGTTTACCACGTCGCGTTGAAATCCAAATAAAACATCAGTTTCACTTAAGTTAATACCAACTCCAATCGTGCTACGTATCAAAGTTTCAATACGTTTCCAAAATACATACACTGAGGAGCAATGATAAAAGAAATGTTCTACAAAATCTATTTCGTCTACACAATAATTACATTTGTTTGTATCCGTAACTTTCATCTTTTGCAAAATAATATTGGTTGGATATATATTATGATTAATTTTCCATTGCAACTCGCATAGACGAATTTCTTTAGTTGCTTTTCTAGGTATCTCCCATACAGTTTCGTTAAAGAAAAAATTAAATTTCCTTCGCCAGAAATCACATACATGTGGCTCTGACATTGAGTCTTCATATTTAGTGCTCAGAATTTTTCTTATTTCTTTTAGTTTTGAATTAAAAATGCTTGCCTCACAAAAGATGGCAACTGATTCTTCCTCAGGCAGTGAATCACTTTCTATCCAGTTAATCCATGATTTAGGGATCGCGTTGTAGTGGGCATTATATTCTAGGGTTGTGCTTGCTTTAGACTGATCCAGAATACATGCAATTTCATTAATATTTAGTAGTCGATGCTCATTTCTGTGAATTGTCTCTCATATGTTCAATACCATTTTCAACCCATTT
>CM031609.1:20777150-20787150 GCA_018398815.1 Conus ventricosus | reverse complement strand
TGGATGTTGTGGTTCCAGGACCTGGGGTCGTGCACGAAGTCGTCCACGCGCTCTCCGAACAGCGCTGCCGAGACGGCGTCCTCCTGCACCGACCTTGGCGTGTACTGCCGGAAGTTGTCCGTCTGGGACACTGCCTGTGTGTCTCCCCGACTTCCTGTCCGTCTGGTTTCTTGGATGTTGGACTGGCTGGTTGTCTTTCCCTGGCTCTGCTGTCTCCGTCTGTCTTCTCGGCTATCGCGCCGGTTGCCGGTGGACCTGGATTCTTGGAGATTCGACTGTCCGGCTGTCTGGCTGTGGTCGGGAGGTTGGAGAGTCCTTATTGAGGAGGACGTGAAGGACGTGAAGCTCATGTTCAAGATGCCGCTCGCCGTCTCCTGGCGGGGAGGAACGTCCTGAAAGATCTCCTGAACGTGACGTCTCCTGGGAGATTTCCCGCCGCCCGCTTGCCCTCCGCCGTCCTCCTGGTCAAACACGAGCTGGGACGAGCTCTCCGTTCCTGGAGTAGTACCCTGCCCAGCTGCTGGCTTGCTGCTCACACCTGAGAACATACCCTGGTGCAAGACGATGCCAGGACGGATGATCACGGTCGACGCTTCGTCCTTGGCCTGTCTCTGGAACCAAGACAAGGTGTTGGGCGTGCCCGGCGGGGTCTGCGAAGAGAAGGGGTGCAGGGACTGGCCGACGCATTTCCCGCAGCGTGGGTCCAGCCAGTCGTTGACCAGGTGCTGGCTGTAGTGCGAGGTGCTGTACCGGCGCCGTGTCTTCTGACCGTTGCTGCCGTGGTGCGGGCGGCGGCGGCGGCGGAAACACAGGCAGTTCCAGAGGGATGGCATTCTGGTGGGGAAGGAGGTGGTGTTGGTGGGGGTGGGTGGTGGAGGCTCAGTCTGGAATCATTCACAGTGATGGTGTGCTGGTTGAGTGGAAGACGGATATATTCACTGTGGTGCTCTCTGTCTGTCTGTTTATTTTTGTATGTCAGTAATGTCAGTCTGTCTGTCTCTCTGCCTCTTCTGACCCTTTGCTTGTGTGTCTGTTAGTCTGTCTGTCTGTCTGTCTTTCAGTCTGTCTGTCTCTCTGCCTCTCTGTCCCTTTGCTTGTGTGTCTGTCAGTGTGTCTGTCTCTATCCCTGTCTGCCTCTCTGTCTGTCCTTCTGTCTGTCTGCCTATCTGTATACACACACACACACACACACACGCACACACACACACACACACACATATATAGATATATATATATATACATATATATATATATATATATATATATATATATATATATATATATATATATATATATATATATATATTATATGAATTATAAACAAAGCTTGCTCTTATATAATTATATATATATATATATATATATATATATATTATATATATATATATATATATATATATATATATATATATTGAATTATAAACAAAGCTTGCTCTTATATAATTATATATATATATATATATATATATATATATATATATATATATATATATATATAAACGATTCACATGCGCGCGCTTGCACAAAGACATGTTTACGCATAAAGACATGTTTACGCATAAACATGCACGCACTCACTTAAACATATGCGCGCACACACACACACACACACACACACACACACACACACACACACACACACACACACACACACACACACACACATTTCAAGAAGTGTGTTCAAGAAGTAGAAGAATGTCTTGCTAATCTGGGAACCAAAAAAAATCAGTGGGTTTAGATGGTATCTCTAATGAAATGCTACGTCATGTCCCACCTAATGTTAAACGCTTTATCTCGGTCTTCATTCAAAAATGCTGGGAAAATGGCAATTTGCCTTCATTATGGAAGCATTCTGTCATAGTTCCTATACATAAACAAGGAAAACCTCGAAGTAACATAAACAGCTACCGTCCAATTGCCTTAACGTCACATACATGCAAACTAATGGAAAGAATTGTCTTAAACAGATTACTTTATTTTTGTAATAAACATCAAATTATCCCTATAAATCAAGCTGGTTTTCAGAAAGGGAGATCAGCAACGGAACATCTAGTGAAACTCACTACACATGTTAAACAGCAATTCGCAAGACGTAAAAACATCTTGGCAACTTTCTTTGACATATGGAAAGCGTATGAACAAGTGTGGCATAAACGACTTTTGTATAAACTGAGAACTATTGGAATAAATGGAACCATGTATAATTATGTCAAAGCTTTCCTTCAAAGTAGAATTATTCAATCAAGAATAGAGCATACATATTCCTCCACTAGAACACTGGAAATGGGTCTTCCACAAGGGTCAGTATTATCTCCAACCCTGTTTAATATCCTAATTGCAGACATAACCAAAGGCTCATCCAAAGACGTAGTTTTAGTACAGTTTGCTGATAACATATGTTTGTGGATGAAAGTCACTATGAAAAGAAAACCCCCATTAAGATTCTTAAATTATATAAAGATCAAATATCAACATGAATTAAACAATATTAGTAGTTTCTTACATGAAAATGGATTGACACTGTCGGCAGAAAAAAAAACAAATCTAATGCTTTTTAACTCTGGATATGACCAGACAAACTTCCACAATTTACCCTGAATGGATCGGTCTTACAATACGTCAAATCTGTTAAATTTTTAGGAGTATATTTAACATCAAAACTTTCATGGAACCAACATATTGAGCATATTTTGAATAAAGCAAGAAAAAGTTTAAACTTTCTAAAGATCATAAGCAAACAAAAATGGGGACAAGATAAAGAGAGTTTAACACTCCTGTCTTCTGCTCTTGTGCGGTCTAGATTGATTAATGCTCAAGAAGTATTCTTCAGCGCTCCACAGCATCTACTTAATAAGTTACAAAGTATAGACTGCAAAGCATATAAACTTGCTCTTGGAGTTCCCACACATACCTGCAACATTGGGACATACTATGAAATTGGAATTTTACCTTTGAACGAGTTTCGAAAAGTGTCCTCCACCAAATTTGTTTTAAAGAACCTTTCACAAAAATGTTTCTGTACAAATGAAGTATCTCTAAATTCAGATACAGATTTTGCTAAAAGAGCAAAAGACATAAATCAGCAAAATCTGTTCAGTCATACACATCTACTCTTCTGAAAAAAAAACCCAACATAAACCAAAGTAAAATAGCTGTCAATCCGTCCTTTCCGCCCATTCCCAAATGGGAACAAACCAAAGCAAATGATGACACAAACTATACTGAACTGAACAAAAACGATCCACCATATCTTTTAAAAAATTATGTAATTCTCATTTGGAAGATCAATATAAGGATCATCTGCAAATTTTTACAGATGGTTCAGTGTTAGATGACCATAGAGCAGGAGCAGCTTTTATAATACCTAAATTAAAAGTGGAGGAATTATATTATCTTGGCAAACACTTGTCAATATTTACTGCAGAATTAGTTGCTGTTCTAATGTCCCTAAAGTATGTTTTAAAGTCTTCCATAGAAAATTGTCAACTTTTATTGTGCAGTGATTCAACGTCAGCCCTTTCTGCCTTACAGTCTCTAAATCCAAAGATCCGCTGTGAGACTATTACAGAAATTAATTACGTGACACATCTCCTATCGATGAAAAGAATAAATGTGACTTTCTGTTGGGTGCCCTCACATTGTGGAATTTCAACAAATGAGAAAGTTGATCAAGCTGCTCGGAGAGCAGCTCGCAACATTGAAGGAACGACTACTCTGAACATTCCGCTAGACCTATCAGAATGTTATACTTTAATTACTAGAGCATCCTTTAACAGTTTCAAGAGGTTATTGGAAGACACAGATAGCCAATATTATCACAACTGTATACAGCCAAATCCCGACATCCACCCCAAAACTCGATTAGACAAATTTGAAAATACGACATCTAGAGAGGTAGTAACTTTAATTCATAGGATGCGCTTAAATTCACTTCGAACCAAATACAGTAAAAATGTTACATGCATGTGTGGGGAAACTCTTAGTGTACGTCACCTGCTACTAGACTGTCCAAGAGTAAAGAATACAGTGCTCAAAGCTGGTTCTAATATTTCACATAATAGATCGACTCCACTGACTTTACCAAAAATTTTAAATAATTATGCTTTACTTTGTTCGATATGCCCACATCTATTACGTAGTCCAGTAGGAATTTGTCTTTAACTTTCAACAACCCCTCATACACAAAAAGAAATTACTTACTTACTTACTTACTTACTTACTTACTTACTTACTTACTTACTTACTTACTTACTTACTTACTTACACACACACACACACACACACACACACACACACACACACACACACACACACACACCACACACACACCAAGCGCGCACGCACACTCATGCACCTAAATACACAGGAGCGCGCGAATGTGCGCTCACACACACACACACACACACACACACACACACACACACACACACACACACACACACACACACACACGCACCCACGCACGCACGCACGCATGCACGCACGCACGTACACACACACACACACACACACACACACACACACACACACACACACAGACACACACTACACACACACACACACACACACACACACACACACACACACACACACACACACACACACTATTACACTGTCATGAGTCGGCCGAATGTTCTCGAGCATTTAGGCAAATTAAGGGTAGTTGCTGTTGTTGAGAGCACGTTCCTTGGGTCTTCAGGTGTGCGAATTCAGGCATCACCAGGGGGGGATACCCCGAGTCGTATACTGAAGGAGGGAGAGTACTGGGAAGTGTTTCGCATGTTCGAGGGATAGTGACAAGGAGTTGGCGACCTGCCAGTCCTGGGTAGAGAAGAGTGTCCACTTTGAGCACTGGCTATTCACTGGGCTCTCCCGTGGGCCTGAAAGGAAGGCGATCGTGTCAGGTGACCGTCACGGGTAGGTGACGTCAGCCTGCCGGCAGATTTAAGGGGACCATTCAGTCGTCCCTTTTTATGAGGAAATAATTTGGAAAGGGTCCCGGCCCCTATCGAGTGGTTTGCGCCTTGTTGTCTATAGAGGTAAAATACTTGAAGCTTTCAGTCATGGCTGGTGGGAGGGTCCAGGCTTTTTGTTAAATGGGTACCTTTTGGGGGAACAAAACTTGAGTTTGAATAGGGGGTTTGTGCTTTTAAACCCCCGGGGTGCCCAAGTCTTTTTTTGGGCGCTAGCAGCGGGTTGTGTGGGGGTATGTGTAGGGTCTAGTGTTTTCCTTTTGGTGGAATAAAAAAAAACCCTTGGGGAAATTTTTTGGGTTTAAAATTTTTTGTGATGTGTGTTGCCAGTGTTCCATTGGTTGGGGCCTTTAAACTCGGGTTCTCTCTTTTTTTGGGAAAACAAATTTTAAAAGGTGCTTGGAAAACCGGGAAAAGTTTTGTAAATCATTAAGGGAAAGGGGAACCCCCCCGTCTTGCTGAGGGCTAAAAGGAAAATACAGCGGAAGCAGAGGTTAGTGTCCCCTCGTTGTCCCCTGGGGGGGGGCCCTTTAGACAGTGGGGTTCCCTGTAGCCTGGGAGCCGACGACGAAAAGAATTGTTCCTGTTTTGGGGCCCGGTCGACAGAAAGGGCCGGGGTTCACCCTTTTGGAGCCAGACAGGGAGCTGCCGGGAAAAAGGTGGGGTTTTTGGGCACCCGAGGGAAGACTGGGGAGAGGCCGCCGGGACCCCCTTCGGGAGGGTCGAAGTGCAGTGGAGTCCGGGGGGGACTCGGTGGGGTTTTTCTAAAGTTTTCCTTCCCGTGTCCCCCAACGGGTTTTTGGGCCCAATCGGGGGGAAACCCCAACGTGGGGCAGCTTCAGTGTGGTCGCACAGTGTGATGAAAAAAAAACGGGTCCCCAAAGGAAAATGGGGCGTTATGGACGCTTTTTTTGCTTTTAAAGGTTTTAAGGTGCAAACTGAATGGGAAAATATTGTCTTTTGGAAGTGAGAAAAAATAAAAGAACGGGGGAGGGCGATTTTTTAAAATTTTTTCTGTAGCGGGTTTTCATTGTTGTATGTTTCAGATAGTTGGGTTGTGTAGTGAGGGTGGGGGCTCGGGGGCAAGTTAAAAAAAAAGTTGTTTATTTTCTTTTGAAATATTTTTGGTTTCCGTCACCTTTGTGGGGGGGCCCAAAGTGGGGTAAACAGGTCCCCGTGTGCCTATGCGGGAGCGTTTTTGGGTTTTGTGAAAGCGAAAAATATTTTGGGTTATAACCCCCTGACCCCTTGAATATGAAATATATTTTAATAAGGGGGGGGGGCGTCGGGAGCCCCGTCCCCAAATTTGGGGGGCTCGTCGGGGGGGAAAAAAAATGAGCCTTTAATTTTTTTTTAAATTTCTGGGTTTTTTTCCTTTGGCAGGGTTTTGAAATTTGTTAATTGTGGAAACCTAGTTCTGTTTTCTTCCCTGGAAGAGTTAGTCTTTTGTTGATTTTTTGATTTTTTTTTTCATGGGGGCCTTTTGGGTTTTGAACTTCCCTTTTTTTTGGGTTGCTTTTGAGGTTGATTGTGTTTTAGCACAACATTTGTTCGTTTTTTTCCATGACCCGTGTGGATATTCGCTTGTTACTGGGGTTTTGAAACAAATACTGATCGAGGGTTAGTTTGCTTAGAATGTGATAAATGGGTGTGAGACAAGGGTCCGTTTGAAAAAAGATGGGACCTATAGAAAAAGGGAAAAGTTTAGGATTTAAGGGTCCGGAACTAAAGGCATATGTAGATGAGAACGGGCCCCCGTGAAAACGGGGCCCCAAAAAAATAAAAGGGAGGGGGAAGAACAAGGGGAAAAAAAAAAAAGGGGTGAAAAAAGGGGAGGGGAAAAAAGAGAACGGGAAAAAGAAAAAAAAGAGGGGGAATGGGGGAAAAGGCAAAGAGAGAGAAAAAAAGGGGGGAAAAAAGAGGAGAGAAAAAGGAAAACGGGAAAAAGGAGGGGGGAAAAAGGAAGGGGAAAAAAAAGAGGAGGGGGAAAAAAGAGTTTGGGGAAAAAGGGGGAGAGGAAAGAAAAGGGAAAAAGAGGAGGAAAAAGGGAAGGGGAAAAAAAGGGGGAAGAGGGGAAAGGGGGAAAAAGAGGAGGAGAAAGAAAACGTAAAAGGGAAAGGGAAGAAAACGGGAAAGAGAGGAGAGAGAAAAGGGGAACGGGAAAAAAGAGAGAGAAAGGGTTTAAGGGGGAAAAAGAGAGGAGGAAAAAGGGAAAAGGGGGAAAGGGAAAAGAGAAAAAAGGGAGATAGGCATTTTTGGTTTTAAAAAAAATTTAAATTGGGGGAAAGAACGGGGACGGGGACGCAAAACCTCAAGTGACTTGCCCACATGTCCCCCCTTGAAAAATTTTGCCAGGTTCGATGAAAACCGGGAAACCTTTAGAGGTTTTAAATTCCCCTTTTAAAAGGATTCCCAAAGATCAGGGTTTCCCAAAAGAACGGGGGGCCCACAAATTTCCCCGGCGCTGCTGGCCCACCCAAAGCTAGGGTTGCTTTTTTCGGGTTTGCCACCGGAAAAAAAACGCAGTTTTGAGTCGGTCCCGCGTTTTGCTTTGTTTCGGAAATTTTTCATTTAACCCGAATAGAATAGGAATTGTTAGAAAAACCGTTGGTAAATCGGTGAGACGAAATTTAAATTTCCCTTTATCGGCAGGGCTCTTTTGACAAAATGGAAAAGGTTGGGAAAATTTTTCGGGGGGAAAACGTTTAAATCTTTGAGGGGGAGATCTTTTAAGGGAAAATTTTTCTCCCCAAATTGTGGAAGGATCTCCCTGTGTTTTGGGGGGAAAAGGGAAAAATTTAGGAATTTTAGAGGGGGTTAGTGAATTTGCGACATTTTTTGAATCGGCCCATGATCACCCGTAATGGGATAAAGGGGGGATCAAACCCCAAGTCGACCCGAAATGCCCAGACCAAACGTCGGGGAGTGATTCCCCGACTCCCTACAAAAGGAGGCGAGCCCGCAGTTGGGAGGGTTTCCAAAGGGCCCCGTGGCAACGGGGGGGGCCTCAAGAGAATTTTTGGTAAAACGCACATGTTTTAATTGGGGGAGAGGGTCATATCCCCAAAGGGAATGTAGCGGAGTGCGAATACACTCGGGTGGGTTGCTGTTGAACAATTCAACGGGAAAGGCAGGTCCCACCCCCAAAATACGGGCGTAGAAAACCCGGGAACCCGGTGCCCCGCTTGTTAGATACAGGACTGACTTTGGGGCCCAATGGTGACCCCGGTTTTGTGGAGAGACAGACTATCCCGGGGAAAAAACCACCTGCGGCGATATGCAAAATGGAAAAAATTTAAATCGGTTTCCTTTGGCCTTTGGCAAAGTAGGGTTTGGGGGTTTTTTGTCAGGAGTATCTCACTGCAGCAGGGGCAAAACCCAATTTTCCCCTACCCGCTTTTTTTTTTTGGGGGGGTAGGTATATCCCCCCAAAGCCTACCCAACTGCCAGTCAAGGGGGGGGAAAGCAATGGCAGGGATGGGTGGGGAAAGTAAACGAACCCCGGTGGCGGGGCACGGGCGCCCCCTAGCGTGGAGTTTAGTGTAGGCCTTAAAGGGGGCCATGGTGGGGGTTTGCAGTGGACCATGAAATAGGTCGTAAATTGCGGTGCCGAAACGGCCTTGGAGGGGGCCCTTTAGTGGCGGTGCCGGGGCCAGGGTTTGGCCGTAGTGGTGGTTTTAAAAATTTGTTGGCTTTTGCCGGGGAAAAGTCAGAAATGTAGGAGCCACGGGGGGGCGGCCCTCAGGGTCGAGGTAACATGGACCACGGGATTTTAAAAAAACCCAGCGCGGGGTTTGGGACCGGGGGAAGGCAGTAATAATGCATGGAAAGGGGGTCAAGGGGACCAGCTATGTTGGGAAAAATGCCAAAATTAGTCAGCTAACAGGAGAAGGGGCCCAAAGTGGTGGGAAAAAGGAGCAAAAAATTAAGGTCATCAATTTGGGGGCATGGGCCCACGGGTGGGTTTCGCCCAGGAAATTTTCCACAGGGGAGAAGGAAAAAATCGGTTCGGAAAAGGGATGGTGAGGGCCCTTTTTCAAAACATTTTGAAAAGGGGAGTGTCGTCGTCGCAGTGAAAGGGGGAAGGTTAAAAGAGGATCGCGCAGTTTTAAACGCGCCCCTTTTAAAGGGCCCCTTTTAAAAATGTGAAAAAGGGGGCGGACTCTCTTGTAAAGCCCGGTTTTTGCCCCAAAATATCTGCTCCAAAGGGACTATTGGCGAGCCCCCAAAAAGGCGGTCAAGATTGAGGGGGCAGGAGTTGGGTTTTAAAGGGGGGATGGGTGTCCCAGGGTTTGTTGCTGTTGTTTGTTTAAAAAAAAAATAGAAAAAAGGTAGGAGCAGGCCCACGGGTTTCTGTTGTGGTGGTTTGGGGGTTTTTGAGGGAGTCATCTGTTCCAGGGCAGCTCTGTGGAAATAATGTAGCTGGCCAGTTTGTGTTATTGATTTTTATTGCCCCGTATTGGGCGGGGGTTGAGCTTTGGGGTTTAGGGGTTATTTTTCATTTTTTGATATTGTTTACCTGTATGCGTTTTTGTTTTTGCCCATTAGGGGGGGGGGTTGATACATGCCCCCACGTGTTATTTATTTTCTTTTTTTTCTGGGTTTGGGATTTTTGCTTAGATTGTCTTGTTCATGTTTGGGAAAAAATTTTCCCTTTTGTTGTGAAACAGGTTAAATTTTTTGATTTGAAAATTTTTGTATGAGGGGGTTGGTGTGAGCTGTTTGGGGGGCCCACGCCGGGTTTTTTATTTTGATGTTTAAATAGGTGGGCCCCAACCCCTGAAAATTTTAATTTGATTAGCAGGAAAAGGATTTTTGGGTTTGGTTTTTGGGGTCAAAACAGTGTTTGGGGCTATATAAGAAGGAATGGAATGATTAATTTTAAAATGTAGGAATACTGTTTGCAAAAGCTATGGGCAGAGTTCTTGTTATATGTGAGCCCCGGTTAGAGTTAAAAGTTTGCACAGTCGGTTTTGACTGACAAAAAGTTTATGTTTGGATTATTGATTGGGTCTATTTGGTTTTTT
>CM031609.1:20739650-20767150 GCA_018398815.1 Conus ventricosus | reverse complement strand
ACACACACACACACACAACACACACACTGACTGACTGAAACCAATTTATTGTCAGATTAACTCAAAGTTGTAGTGACCTTTAAGAAAACATTATGAACAGAATATCAACGTTTTTCAATCAAAGCAAAGAAGCATAATTAAACACAAAAAATACGCGAGCGCGGGCGCGCGCGCGCGCACGCAAACACACACACACACACACACACACACACACACACACACACACACACACACACACACACACACACACACACACAACACACACACGCGCGCGCGCGCGCGCCCCACACACATTCATAAATACACAAATACACACATCTCAATACGAACCACCCATACCCTCACATACACTCACACACACAGGCATACACACGCCCACACACGCACGCACACATACACGGGCACAACACACACACCACACACCCCACACCCCACACACACACACACACACACACACACACCACACACACACACACACACACACCATTCATACCGAGCACTCGTACACACATGCATTCACTCTCACAAACACACGCATACACGCATACATACGCGCGCGCACGCACACACACACAGGGAAGAAAGATTTTTTTTTTTTAATATATGGAAACTAACATGAGGAGAAATAGGGTAATAAAGCTTCAGGGGAAACAATGAGCAGAAAATGAGGTTGAAGCGACACTAATAACTAAAGGGGGACAAATTAGAATGTGGAGGATCGACGAGAAAGTCCATCGATTCACATCTATTCCAGATTGTGACAGAATATTCCAAGGATTACTGCCAGATGGTGCCTAATAGGAAACATAAAATGTTCATCCAGATTTGATCAACTAACTCCTGAACACCCAAGCAACTTGCTCTAAGTAAGTCTGCCAATTTTAATGTGGAAATATCTGACGTGTTGTCAACAACGTCTCTGCGAGCTCATTCTAAATATTTTTGACTCTTTATTAAATCTGATCAGTCATGCCAGAAAAGTTAGAAACAGTTTCACCAACGATTGTTAACATAGATCTGAAATCCTAGCTATAATGTTTACAATAAAATCAAGAGCTCTTCAAGACGAGGAGAGTATAGTTAGTCTGGTAATAAGATGAAAGGAAATCTTATACGAGGCAGGAAACAGAAAACGATAATTAACGAACAAGTATGGTAACTGCTCTACGGTAATTAACGAACAAGTAAGGTAACTCTTGTTCCCATGATGAAAAAACACGCGCCCATCACTCCAATTGAATGCTGCTTACGGCACCCAGTCGCCTGACAGAAATGACAACACCATTACACAGAACAAAACAAGCTGACATACACGTCTCAAATTCCACCAGGTATGTTTAAAATGCATTACTGTCTAACGACTGAAATTCCAGACTAATGATCACAAATTTCTGATAACCTGAAATCCCAAACAAAACGCATTCAAAGCGTGGGCCATTTAAAGTATCAAATTCCGAATACAATGCTAGCAATTCTCTGTAGTTAACTGTCGCCCTGAATCTATTAAATATTATTCACAATGATTTCACCCTCCCATGCCTAACACTTGAAAAAAAAAAAAAGAAGAAGAAGAAAAACAAGAAAAAAATTACAATAAGTCGTCAACTTCTATCTGAAAATCCAGGTTTTATGTTCGCAATCTCTGCAAATGAATGTCTGACATTTGAGACATAACTGTGCTAAATGAAAAATTTTTAGGTGTTCATTTCACTCCTAAATTAAACTGGAGAGTCCATATTGAATATCTTATAAACAATGCCAGACAAAGGCTATTTTTACTAAAAAAAAAAATAATCAGTGCACAATCGTGGGGTCAAGACACCCAAACTCTTGTACATCTTTCTATTAGTCTGGTTCGTTCAAAATTGACCCACGGACAGGAAGTATATTTTTCAGCTTCTCAAACATTACTTAAGCGATTACAAAGTATAGACAGTAAAGCTATTAAAGTAGCCCTTGGTGTTCCAGTGCATTCTAATACTTTTAAAAACATATAAAGAAGCTAATCTCTTGTCACTTGATGATCAACGCAAACTAGCAACAGCCAAATATGTAACCAGAAGTCTTTCTGTATCAAATTCAGTAACAAATGAAATATTTCTTGATTCCAAATCGGATTTTCCTAAAATGGCACAGAATATTTCTTACCTGCAGCCCATTTGAAATTATACTGATGATTTATTTAGAAAATGTGACATCAATATTGCAATCCATTTCAAAACTCCAACTATGCCCACAGTTCCTCAATGGGAGCATATTTCTCCAAATTTTGATATAGATTATACTACCCAGAAAAAGAAGACTATATTAATTTAGTATCAGTAGAAGCAAAAGAACATCTTGAAAACACATATCCACATCATCTCAAAATCTACACGGATGGTTCAGTTTTAGAATCTTATACAGGTGCTGGATTTGTAATTCCCGATTTAAAAGCAAAGAAATCATTTTGTTTAGGAAAGAACATTTCAGTTTTCACTGCTGAACTATATGCAATCCTTATGGCCTTATCTTGGGATATCTGATCTTAATGTGGCAATTTTTCAGCATTCTAATCTGTGTTGACTCTAAATCTGTTCTTTATAGCTTACGAAATTGGAATGCAAATGTAAGGAAAGACTTATTTTTTATATAAAATTTATGACACATTCCGTTATGGCGAAAGGAACTTTTGTAGAGTTTGTTGGATCCCATCTCATTGTGGTATCTATGGAAATGAAATAGCTGATAAATTAGCAAAAGAGGGTGCTCTTAGAAAAAAAATCCAGATAGTGGATTGAAATTGGATAAACATGAAATCATTTCTCTATTAGAAAATTGTATGAACAATGAAAAACTTCCTGCAAAAACGACAGTGTTATTATGTCAAAGATCATTGTCCAGCATAATTTATATAATGCGTTTAAACTCGTGGAAAACAACATTTTCTAAGGATGCAGATTGCGCTTGTGGTCTCCCATTATCTATTCAACATATTCTTTTTGAAAAGTCCAATTGTAACATCTTTATATAATATTCTAAAGATAGATATTGCTTCCTTAGGGGTTTTACAAGAAATACTTTACAGCCCAAAAATGATTGATATAGCAAAGGTTATATCGAGTTCTGCTATTATTGATTTGTTGTAATTGATTTATCAGTTATAAATTATTGTTTGGTAGTTAATAGGCAAACTTTCATACATTTGTGTCGCGAGCGCGTGCACACACACACACACACACACACACACACACACACACACACACCCCACACACACAGAGATAAGTTGCAAGATACACATGTTAATTGCAAGAGGAACCCATGTAGCTTTTTGTTGGATTCCTTCACATTGTTCTTTTCATTATAATGAAAAAGTAGACAGGGCAGCTGAACCTGGAGCCAAAAATAGTTTTGATTCAGAATTGTTTGATTTCCCCTTATCAGTACATGAACAGTGTAACTTGGTTAAGTCGCATATCTGGAAAGCTTTTGAATATAGTATGGTAGATCAGGTCTATAAAGAACAGCTTGATATTAAAAGAATCAAAGAGAATTTTAATCTTAATCCTAATAGAAAACTACTTCATTAATGCACAGGTGGGAAACTTAATGCATTTAAAACAAAATATGTAAAAAAAACGTAGTTTACGTATGTGGAAACAAGATTACTCCAGTTCATATTGTTTCATGCAATAATATGAAAAAAATCATTCCAGTATTGAAGCAAAATACTGTGCAGGCCATTTTTCAGTCACCAGCTTTAACGTACGAATTCTTTGTACACTTAGAACGCACCCCTATTGGAAAATATTATAATATTCTTTATTAACTTTATTTGCGAAAGTGTGGGGAGGAAAAAAGTTGCTGAAAAACTAAAGACGTTATGCAAATAGTATAAAATGTAGGGGACAATCTTTGAGTCAACGCTTGAGGATCAACCCAAAGATGCAAGGGAAATCAAAAGACAAACACACAGACGGACAGAAACAAATACAAGTAACCTCAATTAATTAATCAAAACAAAATTGGAAATGAAATGAGGCAGGGAACAGTAAACAATAAACAAGTGGGGTAACGTTTTGCTCCCATAAGAAAACCTAACACAGAGTAACTTTTATTCAAGACTGGCACAGCCTTTTAACCTTGAATAAAGTCAGACAAATATGAGGAAATGCATGGAACAAACGGCAACATTTTTCCTCCCCACACTTTCGTTTGGTTTCATTTACTACCCTTCACTGGCTGCTTTGGGGGTGCTATTTGGATCTTTTTTGCACCCTTGGTGGTAAGAACACCACAGTATCATGGACTGTGGTGTGTCTCTATTTGACGCCAGGAGCACAGACACAACCAGCCGTGTCTCCCTGATGAGTTCCGACCCAGCGGACGAAAGGCTCGGAGCAGGCAATACAAATATATCTGCCTTCAAAAGGGATTGTGATGGTTCCCTTATGCAGCTAGTGAAGACTTTTCATATATGTAATATATATTCTTAATTTTCATGTTCCAGTTTCTCCATCTTTCAACACACCCCCCCCCCCCCCCCCCCCTCCCTCTCCTCCGCCTTAAGTCCAAATCTTTGCCAAGTCATTACTGTGAAGACAGTTCAGTTGTTGGCCTGCGCTTGTTCCCCCCCCCCCCCCCCCCCACTATTCGATTGTTCGTCTATGTATTTGTCTGACTTTATTCAAGGTTAAAAGGCTGTGCCAGTCTTGAATAGAAGTTACTCTGTGTTAGGTTTTCTTATGGGAGCAAACGTCACCCCACTTGTTGCAAAGCGAGACGACTGCAGGCGGATATCTAAACAAATCTTAAATAAATGTTAGCGAACCGCCCAGAGAACGTGGACAAACGCGTCTCATGACAGAACACAACGCGTTTCGTCCTCTTAAGGTCTTCGTCGGGTGATAAATAAAAACGAATAAAACAGCGAAAATCTACATAGCTTTGAGCGTCTGCTGTTTCGCTTAGGGTTCAGGCACTGGAAGAAGGCGTTTGAAATCAACGCCTTCTTCCTTGTTCTTGTGTAGCCGATCAAAGCTAAGTGAATTTCGTTGTTTTTTTTCGTATATTTATCACCAGGACGAAGGACCTTAGAGAGTCGTAAAAACGCGTTGTGTTTTTGTCTTGGACTCGGTTTGTCCACGTTCTCTGGGCGGTTCGCTAACATTTATTTAAGATTTACTGTTCCCTGCCTCATTTCATTTTCAATTTTGTTTGATTAAATTGAGGTTACTTGATTTTTGTTCTGTCCATCTGTGTGTTTGTCTTTTGATCGCCCTTGCATCCGATTGGTGTGGATCCTCAACCGTAGCTCAAAGACTTGTCCCCTAAATTTTTATACTTCTTTGATATCGTCTTGTAGTTTTTCTGCTACTTTTTTCCTCCCCACACATTCGTTTGGCTTTATGTATTACCCTTTCACTGGCTCTTTGGGGGTTGCTATTGGATTCTTTTTGGCACCTTGGTGGCGAGAACACAAGTATATGGACTGTGGTGTGTTCTTATTTGACGCCAGTGAGCGCAGACACAATCAGCCGTGTCTTCCTGATAAGTTCTGGACCACCGACAAAGGCATGGGGCAGGCAGTACTAATTTATTTGCCTTTCAATCAGGGATTGCGATGGTTCCCTAATGCGCTAGTGAGACTTTTCATATCTGTCATATATATTCGTAATTTCATGTTCCAGTTTCTCCCTCTTCAAACTTTTCCCCCCCCCCCCCACCCCCACCCACCCCCCCCCCCCCCCCCCCCCCCCCCCCCCCCCCCCCCCCCCCCCCCCCACCCCCCCCCCCCCCCCCCCCCTCCTCTTCCGTAAGTCCAAATCTTTGACCAAGTCATTACTTTGAAGACAGTTCTGTTGTTGGCCTGCGCTTGTTTTTTTCCCCACTATTAGTATGTTCGTCTATGTATTTGTTCTGACTTTATTCAAGTTTAAATTGTTGTGCTGTCTTGAATAAAGGTTACTCTGTGTTAGGTTTTTCTTATGGGAGCAAACGTACCCCACTTGTTTACTGTTCCCTGCATCTTTTCATTTCCTACTTCGGCTATTAAGAAAAGGGGGTCGAGGTGGTGGGGCGTTATATACATAACTGTAAATCTTATTTTCCTTCGCCACAAAGTTTCATTGTGATCGTGGGCATAAAAGATTGCAACCAGTTATCTGGTGGTTTGGTTGTTGTTTAATTGTTAATGTTGTTATTGTTGTTGTTGTGGTGCACTACAAACATGAGTTATCTGACAATGAATTGGCTTCCAGTCAGTCAGTTGTTGTTGTGGTGGTGGTGGTAGGAATAGGGCATCGCCCTACTTCCATGTGCCATGTCCTGCTCTGTGCCCTCTAGCCATTCTCGCATCTCCCGTACCCCAGCTACACCCCCTCCTTCCACACTGACTCCAACCGCGTAGTGCCACTTTGCTCTGATCTTTCTCTCTCTCTCTCTCTCGCTCTTGTGTGTGTGTCTGTTATAATCTGTCTCTGTTCAGTCTGTCTGTTGTGTGTCTGTCTGTCTGTCTCTCTCTCTCTCTCCTCTCTCTCTCTCTCTCTCAGACACTGGACCAGACACACAGACTACACACTCACACACACAACACACACACACACATCACGAATGCTGCATTCCGCAAAAATCCCTTGGTATCCTAACAAGTACAAGCAGCGCCATGCATTTTCATTGGACAAGGGGGAAAGGTCGGGGAATGGGACAATGAGGGGGAGGAGAGAGGGAGGGGGTGAGAGTGAGAAGGGGGTTTGGGGGGGAAAAAGAAGAAAAGGTGGAGGAAGGTTAGGTGGGTGGAAGGGGTGTTAGATTTCGACACAGAAAAGATTTTTGGGGGTTACGAACGTCTGGAAAAAAAAAAAAAGGAAGGAAGGTCAGGGAAGGATAGGAAGGGGTGGAGGAAGGCAGAGGAGGGCCAAAAAGAAGTTTTAGGCTGATGGTCACGGTTAGGTTTGGAATTCAGGTTGTTACGGAGACATTCGGAAAAAAGGTGAAAAAATAGCCATGATTATGATATTCATAGATTTCTTTGGTGATTTGGGGCCAATGGGTTTAGTTCAATACTATATGTCAGGGACTGTGGTCACATGGTTACAGCGTTTGCCCTTTGATCTGAAGGTTGTGAGTTCAAACCACACGTGGAGACGGATTTGTCTCTTTATTTTCCCCCAACTGGTTTTGAAAAGCTTATCTGTGAACCACCTACAGTACATGGGTATTCTGATTCAAGTCAGAGAAGGCTTAGGGCGGCAGAAAGGAGAAAGGAGAGAGGACAGATCCCGCTGTCAATAACATTTCACTCCCTCCACATGTAATAATTACTAAGGAAGGGATAATGGAAAACACCTCGGCTTGTGAAACTCTTTGTTTTTCCTGTGCCATGGATTTGAAGTGAAATATCAACCAAACGACTTGAGGGGAAAAAAAAACAACCCAAAATACCCAAAAGAAAATAAAGTTCGCGTTCGCTTACAAAAAAAAAAAAAAAAAAAAAAAAAAGAGAGTGCGAGAGCTTCAGAGTAGGTAAATATATGACTGAAAAGGCTGAACTGTTCAATTATTTAACAAGGGCTCCACTTTCTGTAAAAATGAATGCTAAATCCTATTGGGGCCTTTTTAACGCTCCATTGGGTACAACTTTGTTATTACGAAGGAAAAAAAGGGTTTTGTGTGCTAAATTCTATCTGTGGACTCGAACCAAAGGAAGAAAGAGAAGACGACGACGAAACAGAGGGGGAAGGGGTGGGGGGGGGGGGCGGGGGGGAGGGGGGGAGGCGGAACGGCCGTGTAAAGAGAAGACGGAACAGAAAAAAGGGAAAAGGGACACCATCTGGTTATACGTCCTGCTTTCTCTTCTCTCTCTCTCTCTCTCTCTCTCTTCTCTCTCTCCTCACCTCTCTCTCGCTCTCTCTCTCTCTCTCTTTTAACTTTCTCCCGTTTCCCCTCTCTCTTTCTCTTCTTTGTGTGTGTGTCGCTCTCTCTTTCTCTGTCATCTCTCTCTTTCTCTCTCTCTCTACTTAACTCTGTTGTCTATCTGTCTCAGTCTGTCTGTCTGTCTGTCTGTATGTCTGGTTGACTCTCTCTCTCTCTTCTCTCTCCTCTCTCTCGCTCTCTCTCTCTCTCTCTCTCCTCTTGTTGTCTTTCTCTTGTTCTCTCTCTCCTTCTCCCCCTTCCCTTTCTCTCTCTCTGGTCCATCTCCTTCTCTTTCTCCTCTCTCTCTCTCTCTCTCTCTCTATCTCTACTCTCTCTCTCTCATTTCTCTCTCTCAGCACCCCCCCCCCCCCCCCCCTCTCTTCTATCTCTCTGATTTCTCCTCCTGCAGAACCCCCTCAATATATTCACCCCTTGCCTCTTGCCCCGTCTGTTAGTACTCGTCAGCGGGATGAAGCCACGTCATACATATTTAATGGCAGGAAATGGGGCGACACTGGGGAGGGGGGGGCGGGGAGGGGCAGTGATGGCAAGGGTTGGTGAGGAGGGGGATGGGCGGGGTATGTGTGTAGGCTGGATTTGGGGGGGGGGGGGGGAGGGGGGGCGATAGAAAGAGGGTGTTGGGGTGGAGGTTGAGAAAGGGAATGAAAGACTCGAAGAAGCAGCAGCATAAGAATGAACTTTTAAAGTGGTGAAGAAGTGTCGGATGAAAAAGAAAAAAACAACAACAAGTCGGAGGGAAGGAAAAGCTTTAGCATATGCACCGAGAACCCACACACCACACACACACACACAACACACACACACACACACTCACACACACACACGCACGCACGCACGGCACGCACGCACGCACGGCACGCACG
Source organism: Conus ventricosus (assembly GCA_018398815.1). Classification (NCBI taxonomy): domain Eukaryota; kingdom Metazoa; phylum Mollusca; class Gastropoda; order Neogastropoda; family Conidae; genus Conus; species Conus ventricosus. The sequence goes on along the minus strand of CM031609.1, from coordinate 20,758,373 downwards.
CACGCACGCACCACTCACACTCAACACACCACACACACCCACACACACTCACACACACACCTCACTAACACCACATACACCCGCGCGCGCGCGCACGCACGCGTGCGCTATTGTGATTTCTGTTATGGTTTATCAGAAAAAAAAGAAAGAAAAAAACAAACAACCAAGAAACCAAACCAAACCAAACAAAAAACCCAGAAATAAACAAACTGTTGAACAAACAAAACCAACAAACAACAACAAAAAACACACAACAACAATCAACAACAACAACATCAACAACGAAATGAAATCTGCCGACATTTACATCAACACTCATGTTATAAACTAGATTGATACACGTTAGATATAAACACTGGCCAACAACCCGGAGAGGTTTGCTTTGCTTCTCTTGCTTTATTGATTTCAGGCCTACCTATAGCTGAAACTCCTAATGCGTTCTGCCGATAAGGCACACTTCGTCTTCGTCTTAAGCATGGCTACCATTCTGTAAGAAGTCTTCATTGTTGACCTGAGAGGAATAGCTCAACTGGCAGAGCTCCGGACTCGAGATCTGGTGATGCTGGGTTTGCTGGTTCGTTTCGCCGCTGGACTGTTTTAGTACGGGCGAAATTTCCCCCTCGGAGTTACCATCTTCTTCTGATCACATTTTCTGAGAAGAGACTTTCTTTCGAGACTATATAAAACCGAGGTATGGACAACATGTTGCTACACGTCATCCAACCACAAAATGTCGGAAGAGCTGGCAGTTTTGGCCGTTGATTTTGAGAAACGTACGTATACACAGAGTACTCAATGATTAAGGAAGAGAATGAATTTTTAAAAATTGAACGACTGGTAGAAGTAAACGACATCGGAAGGTCTGAATGTAGGAAGTCAGAAGGCGCAGCCACGACCATTGGGCCTACCAGATGCTGATGCTCAGTTGTGTAAACGACACTTGGAATTGTAAACGCCGAGGACGGTGATGCTATAAGATGTGCTACTTAACAAACAACCAGCAAAGAGCAACAACAACAACAATAATAAACACAACAACAACGACAAAAACAACAACAACAAAAAACAACAACATCAGCAAAACAAACAACGACAAGAACGACGACGACGGATGACGACAGCGACGACGACGGGGGGGAGGGGTCGACGGAACAATAACGACAACAACATCAACCAATATTTATACTTTATTACTACTACTACTAAGACTAACTTACTACTTACTACTACAGCTACTACTTACTACTACTACTATACTAACTACTATACTACTACAAACGACTATACTACTGTTAGGACTACTTTTACTACTACTACTACCACCACCCACCACCACCACCACCCACCACCAACCACTACTACTTATACTCTTGAGCCATAATTCTCTTTTTCTTCCCAGCTCTGATGTGCAACTGAAGTGCCGCGTTTCAGTAATAATTGCCTCTCGTGATTTTCTGTGGGGTGGCTGAGCGCTGATAAAGCATGTTTTAGTTTCCCGATAATCACCTGGTAATTTGCTCTTTTGGACCGAGCTCTTTTAGGCTTCTACGTAAGGGCGCTGGGCTACCCAAGTCAATGTATCATGGGGAGGAAGATGACTTCATCTGCCAACTTTCGTTTGAGGAGTCCCTGCCGCAGTTCTTTGATAGTGATTTATCCTTGACATGCTTGCTGTTGCATGCAGCGGTGAGAATCGCAGTCACATCTGATGTGATTGCCGTATGAGACCTGCTGTTTTTCGCAATCTACTCTGTGTTACCTATTGAGGTTGCTGTGGAGGTCAGTGACGGTAATAGTGCACTGCCGATTTCAGAAATACCGAGTCGGAATCTAGAGCGTTACGTATTATTAAAGGGCCCTGTCTGATTCATACAATAGATAGGTTTGGAACATTACGGCACAGTGCAAATTGGATCTATAAAAGATTAAATCTGTCGCTGTTAACTCACATGACAATTCCTTCTGGCTTCGCTAGCAACGCTGATTTTTTATGCCTCAACTCTGCAGAGTGGAGATAGAAAGTGAAGTCCGTTCTTGTGTTTTGTGGTCGGTCCTGCAAAAAAATTTAGAGCCTCTGTTATAAATTATACTATGAAGTATGTAAAGTCCCATATCAACTTCACGATTTAGCACTTTCTTTTGGGATTGTACTTGTGAACAAACGGTCCAGAAAATTTGTCGATGTATCTAATTTAAAGCGTTCTATTACTGCGGTCGTCTATGTTATCTTACAATAGTTTATGAAACATATATTGGTTCTGTCTGTGTGTACTCCTTCGGGTGACTTTTGTGATTGTTTTTGCTACACCCCTTCATGAGGGGCAATGGCCCTAATCACGAATACATTAGTTTCGTGTCTCTGAGTTTGCGTCTTGAAGGTTTCTTCTTGTGATAGGACCATCTGGTCTTCAGCCATACAAAAAAAAAAAAAAAAAAATGTCCTCTTACAACGCTTGAACCCATTCCCATCTCAGAAGACCCCGCCCCATCCCTCCCTAGCCGCTGGATGCGAAATCTCAACTAGTGGGCAAGAAGCGTCCCAAAGAAAGAATAGATATCTCGGTATTGTTCTATGTCTGGAAATGAGCTGAAGCGAGATTTTGGGAACGGTGAGTATACATTGATTATACAACTGCATGATCTTTGTTTGTTTGTTGTATGTTTGGTAGCAGAATCACTTGGATATCCTCATGTAGATCCATACCGTGCTAAATGAAGACTCAGTGATATACATGGGTTGGGGACTTTTGTTTAAAGGCTGAACATCTGCCGATCGAGACTACAACAATACCAGAGGGCTTAGACATCCGGGACCTTGCAAATTCAACCTTGATCTTTAATTGATGAAACGGCGCTCGTCGAGCAAAGCAAGAATTTACACATCTTTATGCTACATTTCCGAGTTTATCAAAATTATCTGAATCTTGATGTGCGTTGGACGATTCTTTCCAACCTTGAAAGTTCCATAGACCACTTGTTTAAGACCATATTTTTACTTTTTTTTCCATGTATTTATTTTATTTTATGATTTTTTTTTTTGTAGAGAGAGAGAGAGAGAGAGAGGCGAGAGACAGAGACAGAGAACAGAGAGAAGTACAGAAGAGAGAGTGGATGAGAGAGAGAGAGAGGAGGAGGAAGGAGAGAGAGAGTGATTGAGAGAGTGAGAGACTTTGGACACATTGTTTTTTGTCCCGTCGACTGCCATCTTATACATCTTTGTATTCATTAACACCCTAATACACTTTCCCTCTTCATTGATACTAAATAGTCTCTTTGTTTTGAGCTATGTTACGTTTTGAGAAGGTGATCTTATTGTAGAATTACCCCCTCCCACACAAACATACACACACCAGGCATTCGCGCGAGCGAACGTGCGGCTCACACAAACACTCACCACACATCTCACACACACACACACAAACACTCACACACACACACACTGCAGTTCTCCGGAAATTGTCTCATCTTCTTTGTTTTTCTTTCTTTCTTTTTTTTTTTTTTTTTTTTTTTTAAGGGTAACCATGATCGGCTGTCTCCATACAGAGGAGGAATAAATTCATTCACCAAGTTTCTGTAAAAGCTTTGTGAGAATGGGCGCGGTAATTTCTTTGGCAGCCTTTGAAAACGCGCCACAAAACACGGACATTAATTATTGAATCCGTTCCAAAGTACGTTCATGACTGTTAACCCCACCTTCCCTACTTTGTGATGGGGTTGTCGAGTTGAGCATTAAGATTACAGCCTTTTCTGAGCCTAGGCTTGGATCAGCATGTCCGTGTTTTGTAAGACGTTTTGTTCCTCCAAGATCTCCTCATTATTTCCAAGAACATTTTATCGTCCTTGCCAACAAAGAAAACTTTTGGTTGGGATTGGGGTTTATGCGATTTTCCTTTATGTACCACAGTAGATTGTGTTGCTCTAGCTTTTTTATTTCCTTTTTGTGGTGTTGTTTTTCGCTTTCCTTCTTCCTTTTTTTTTTTTATTTTTTTTTTTTTTTTTAAATTGTAAGCTACTCATCAATCGTTTTTACACGTCTCGTAGCTTGCATATTCCTCGCTGTGGTCTCGCGTTTTTATTATCCACTCCTATTCATACTCTAACATGTGGCTCTGGCTTTACCGGTTTGTTGTCTCCGTTTGATCCATGCATTTCCCCGCATTTTCTGTGTGTTTGCTTACTTTTTTAGGCCAGTTCCCCCCCCCCCCCCCCCCCCCACCCCCCCCCAACCCCCCCACCGGCTTCATGAAAAAAAAACAAAACAAAAACAAATCAAACAAAAAGCCCAAGCCGACAATCTCATTTTCACTTCATTTTATTCTTTTTTTTTTTCAATTGATGGTCTACTGTTTCAATCGTTGACATTGCTTGCTTTGTTTGTAACCATCTGTAATGAGTTACATTGCTCTGCTTTGTTTGTACCATCTGTATTGAGGTTACATTGCTCTGCTTTGTTTTGTACCCATCTGTAATGAGTTACATTTTAATAATGCTTTTCTATTTTCATCTCTTATCACCTAAACTTGCATTTACGTCGAAGAACTTGGCGCGAGCTTTATGCCCGGATTTTACTGTGTCGTGGTTTCAGATGTATGACTGTGTGGAAAAGGTTTAGTCTAGTTGCAGCTACTAGTAACTAAAGCTGTGACGCTACGTTCCTAGTAGTTAACCTTGTATGATAATGACCGTCTGATTCCTTTTGGTTTGGAAGAGAAGGAGCGTAGGACGCGGAGCAGGTATCCTGACTACGATTTTGGAAATGGCTGATCGTGTTTTGTCTGTGTGTGTGCCCGCATGTTCTCATCGAGTTAGTGGCAGTTCTCCTTCTCACTCATATTGTCCCATTAGGGTTCCAGGGTTTCTTCCGTCTTAATTAAAACAGGTTTTGAGATTTTTGCATTTAAATGAATTTTCGTAATTTTGTTACATTATGCCAGCATTATTTCTAAGATAATGATAATTTTTTGTGATGAATGCTGTCTATACGGCTTTTTTTGGGAAACAAAACATTGCTTCAGATTAACAAAATGTTGTGTTTAAATACCATAATTCGGGAAGAAAACCATTCGATCGACGGTGATCGAAATTCAAGGGAAAGGAACTGAATGAGAGTTTTACGCCATAACATCTCATGTTCAAATTCAGACTATGATATGTTGCTGCCTATCCCACGGTAATTCCTGCTTGCTTTGCCACAATCATAATCGCCATGCACGGTCACATTGAAATCAAGATCTTGCTCGATGGCATAAATTAGAGAACACAGCTGGTTTTAATACTGACTGCATTGAGCTGTCCATGCCAAATAAGCATAAACATGGTTTTATGGTCTGGAGTGCTGGGTTGTGAAAATAAAAGGATGATCTTATCATGATTAGATGTGCTTGACTCCGTTTTTTCACAGTTGAAATAATGTGATCGGTAAATTAAGACAACCAACACAGTGACACCCTGTTGCTGTGGGCCCTGCTGGGAAAGGTCTTATTGGCCTCACTTGAAATGAGTACTGAAAGAGGAGTACATTTGTCGGTTCAGTCTTTTTGGTAGGATTTTTCTATTGTACTTCTTTTCAATCTCACGGCATGCTTTTGGATTCACACCTATGTTTTCTATACACATCAGCAGTTGATATCTCCGTGTTTTCACAATCATATGAAGACGCTCACGTAACATACATACACATACGCAGCGCCTGGCGCAGCGCGCACACAAATTCACACACAACACCACACACACACACACACTCACACACACACACATACACACACACACACACACACCACACTCACACCACACACACAATCTCTCTCTTCTCTCTTCTCTCTCTCACTCGTGCGCGCATGCACACAAACACACACACTACCACACACAACACTCACACACACACACACACACTACCTTCTCACTTCTAGACCTTCAGTCTACAACAAACAACGTTATGGCTTCAGTCACTCAGCCCTCCCATTCTCTCCGCCCCCCCCCCCCCCCCCCCCCCACCCCCCCCACCCCCCACCCCCCCCCCCCCCCCCCCCCCCACCCCCCCCCCCCCCCCCACCCCCCCCCCCCCCCCCCCCCCCCCCCCCCCCCCCCCCCCCCCCCCCCCCCCCCCTCCCCCCCCCCCCCCCCCCCCCCCCCCACCCCCCCCCCCCCCCCCCCCCCCCCCCCCCCCATCCTCTTCCCTCCTTCTCAAACTTTACCTCCTATTACAGAACGCCATCGGTTTCCCCCTCCCCCCCCCCCCCCCCAATCAGTTTAGCAGAGAAACGCTTCACAAGTTAAATGGTGATCATGGACGTGCTTTGTCACAGAGCTTGGTCCGGTGTGGCTTTAGTACCTAGGGGACAAAAAATGTTATTAAGGAGAAAAAACACACACTCCACTATCCTGAATTGGTCTGAGCTAGGATGGAAAACGTCTTCTGATGTTGTTTACGTCCAGGGACTTGAACAAAAACGGGGGGCGCGAGGTGAGTGTAATGGGAATTAGTGTTGTTCTCAAGGCGGCACGAGTGATGTCCCCTGGTTTCGAAATACACTTGGCTGGAAAGAAGAAAAAACAATACAAAAAACACAACAGAGAGAGATGTGTTTGTAAATTGATTTACAGATTTCAGGAAACACAGTAGCTTGTGGTTTAACTGCTCTTTGTCTTAAGAGGAGGAATTTTGCGGCCGGCAAGATATGGCATTAAAAATATTCTGGTATTATAGCACACGACACTACTTAGAATAGAATCAGGCATACAGAGAAGAAGGAGTCAGGAGTATGTGTGTTGTGTGTGTGTGTGTGTGTGTGTGTTTGTGTGTGTGTGAGTGTGTGTGTGTGTGAGAGAGAGAGGAGAAGAGAGTGGAGAGAGAGGAGATGTGAGAGGGAGGAGAGGAGGAGAGAGAGAAACACCATAGACAGAGTCTAGAAAGACAGAAATGGAGCGTAGAGAGACAGACGAGAGACAGAAAGACAACACACACCCACACACACACACACTCACACACACACACCAGCACACAAAAACAGATATACGGAGAGAGAAAGAGAGAGAGACGAGAGAGAGAGAGTTGCGAATAGAGAGACCGAGTGAGAGAGAGAGAGAGAGAGAGACAGACCAGACAGACAGACAGACTAGACAGGACAGACAGTCAGGACAGACACGAACGCACGCACGCACGCACGCACCACCGACACACACACACACACACACTCACCACACACACACAACACACATTGCATGCTGCCCGATCCTGTCATATTGAGAAATTTATTATGTTTTGTGTGCTTTTGTATCTACAATAAAAGCAAAGAAGAAAGAAAGAAAGAAAGAAAACAAACAAAACAAACGAACCAAAGAACAAATTTAAACACACGAAGGAATAAACAAAGCAAAAAAACACACCAAAAACACACCCTAATTGGAGTGAAACAATCGTAGCTACAAAGTGGTGACCAATTTTTTCGGGATTTAAAGAGAGTGATCCCTTTGAGTTGAGATACCAAAAAAGATATTAGTTAACGGCACAACATGGCAATATTTTTTTGTCCTTCAATTATTTGAACCATTTCATGACCTTCAACCTTCCAGCAACACGTGTTGGCTCCGGCAATATTATCCCTCTTACGCATCCCCACCCCCACCCCACTCTCCAACTATCCCCTATCTACGAATGCTTAGCCTGGTTTTTCTTTCAAATCAGTTCAGCAGGGACCTTCACAGGCAAAAACTGCAAAACGAAAAGCTCTGTCACTAGCTTCGCCCAGTTCAGAGCCCCTTCCCAATGGACGTTGATGCGTTAACGAGGAATTAACACACAACTCTATGCCCCTCTCCTCAATGCTCTGAACCTAAAATGGAACCCTGGCCTGCGTTTGTTAGTCCATGAGACTTGAGCAAAATCAAACTGGAGCGGTTGGAACGTGTGTTTTAGCATTGTGGTGCTGCCAGAGACTCAAGGAAAAGTGCCAGGTTTGAAGCATGATTGACCTAGGGAAAAGAAAAAGAGAACATATTCAGTGAGAGAAAGAAGTGTTTGTGGATTGAGTTACAGCTTTCATTTAAAACGGAGTTCTAGCATGCAGTAATCTGCCCTTTTGTCTTACTACAAACTTTGCGGCCCCTAACCAGATATTATTTGAATTTTATAAGTCGTACGTACACACAGATAAAACACACACACACACACCACACACACACACACACACACACACACACACACACACACACACCTTTTTATAGGTGACTTTTAGCGTGCTGTTATTTCTTAAAACTCTACTTGTAAGTCCAAAAAATAAAATTACCTCATACAAAATATTTGGAAAAAAATGATGATTGTATTTGCAATGCGCTCCGCTTCTCCCTGTGCTCACTCTCTGAAATTTCTGAGAAAAAAGAAAACAAGAAGAGACACAAAAACAAACAAGAAAAAAACACTATCATCATCAATTAGGCATCATCATCTTCATCTTCATCATCAACATCATCATCATCATCATCATCAACAACAACAACAACAACAAAAGAAGGAAAGCATGTGGTCTAATTCGTTTGATAAAATTTATTAACGCTTTGCTTGTTACGCAAGAAACCACACACACACACAACCACACACACACACACACACACACACACACACACACCACCATCGAGAGTATCGCGTGGTTAAAGACGAGGAAGACAAAAGACGGGAATTTGACAGTATAGGACGACTTGAGAGATGAACGGAACATTTGTGCTTTGTGCTGGTGGTCCCCATAGAACTGCAATAATTTGAGGCTTCTGAGGTTTCCATAGAACTGCCAATAAATGACAGCTTCTGGAGGTCCCCATAAAACTGCAATAATTAGAGGCTTCTGGAGGTCCATAGAACTGCAAAAATTAGAGGCTTCTGAGGCCCCATAGAACTGCAATAAATCGATGCATTAGAGCCACCAACTCGTTTATCTCGAAAAAATTTTGTGTTTGACTTTTTCATATTTTTAGTGTATTAATACAGTCTGTTTAAACATGCTGAAAACATGGATATGAAAACATTCATTAGTTTTGGTTTATAGCCAAAGAAAAGGGAACACAGTTGTTGCCCTGTCCTACAAAAAAACTCCAAAACCAGACTTCTTGCATGCACAAATGAACAGCTAGCAGTCACTGACTGTGGCCCCAAGGACTAATGGTAGAAAAGGGGGAATCACCACTCTCAGGCCAAAACTTGTTTATGGTTAGCAGTGATAGTTGTTGGTATGAGGAAATTCCTGGCAGAGTGAAAGAGAAAGGTTGGTGCTTTTAGATTACACCCGCCTGCAGGTCACTTCTGGGTTGGGGGATAATCAGGGCACCGGGAATGGCAGAATTCGGTTTCAATGAGGGTTAGTCAGCGGGGGTTCAGAGTTGTTTTCCACAATAAGGGGAGCGTCTGGAGAGATGCTGGTGTAAACCAAGTGGTATATACCGGCACATCCGTTTTACCGTTCTCACTTTCCTCTCACTGCATTCAGGATGAACTTCATTGGCAGTTTTGTGCTTCTGCTTCCAACTCCACTGGACGTCGTATTAATAAATCAGTAGCTCTCTCTCTCTCTCTCTCTCTCTCTCTTCTCTCTTCTCTCTCTCTCTCTCTCTCTCTTGTTTGTTTTTGTTTAGTGTGTTTGTTTTTATCAGGGCTCATATTGGCTTGACTAGGCTATGCCTAACTTGTTTATCCCTAACCATGTTACGACTCTCTCTCTTCTCTATCTCTCTTCCTCTCTCTCTCGCTCTTTCTCTCTCTCTCTATCCTCCTCTTCTCTCTCTTCTCTCTCACCTCTCTCTTTCTTCTCTCCCCCCCTCTGTTTTTGTTTTTGTTGTTGTGTATCCTCTCTCCTCTTTCTCTCAATACTAAGAAACAAAATTAATTACTGTCGATGTTTGTTTCCTTTGTCACTAAATACCTTTTCCTTGATATTTTGACAGGAAGTTAATTTGTTTACAAGTGTATTAATTGAACAACATTTTCAAAGACGCTCAGAAGACTTTCTTGTAATATATGATGAATAAATGTGTGAATAAAGAAAAAATATGTGTGCTTCATGTTTGTTTCCCCTTGTAAGTTGGGACTTTGTGCTCATCCATATTGGTAAATCTGTAGCTGAAATAAATTAGCAAAACACCGTTTGAAGGAGAGATGTTGTGAAGATCTGTGATCCGATTTAACTGGTTGCGTTAATTATTTCTTTGTTCTCCCAATCGGCTCATGACTGGACAGACAGATTGGTCAGATCTTGAAATTGATTTGGAGACCTGCATACTTCTGTCCAGCATGGGCCAGATATTCTCATGGAACTTCTCAAGTATCGATTCATTACCTCTGTATTGTTTGTGATGAACTGACTTTTAGGCATGAGTGAGAGGCTGGGGTGGGAGTAAAGCCAGTGACTTGAATCTTATTGAGCAACGTTTGTTACGCAAATATTGTGTTGTTGTATACTATATTGTTAAAGTTTCAGTTGTTCGAGGAGTGTCAATGCAGTGCAGAATATCCCATATTACGCCACACCACATCTTCCTATTTTAGCTAAGGCTTCAACGACTTCATATCCCTATGTGCTGGTAAAGCTCGGGTGCATGCTGGGTATTTTCATGTTTCTGCAACCCACTAAACACTGGACATGGATTACGGGATTTTTCAGAACGTGCGCATTTGATCTGCTGCATGATATGCACACGGGTCCTCGGTTTATAGTCTCATCGGAAGAGACTTGGGAGAGGAGAGTCAGAACAAATGGTAAAACTCCGCTAAATAAAACGGACGGCTCAACCGGGACTCGAACCCGGTGACCACAATCTCACGATTCTTTGCGTCTTACCAAGTGGGGCCAAACCGCCCCTCCACTTTACATATTACATAATAATATATTATTTTTTCCTAGCCACACTGCCCTGATGTGGCCCTTTGCGGTCGGTTGGCGATAAGCAAACTTAATCTTTTTTTATCTCTAGACACACTATATTACTATATGTATATTGTATATCATAAAAACAGTTGGAAAGAGTCCAGGTCAATGTGTATACATGAATGAGTTTGGATGATAACAAGTTTCTTGTGCAGAAGCTGTCAAACAGAATTAAAAAGTCTGTTTAACTAAACAGCTTCATAAAAAGCATATCTTTAATATGTTTCAGAGGGTGATCCAACTTGCCACTGCAATTACAGGAATAGCCACGTGGAGTAAGAAACCCTTCATGAACTGGTGTCCGTCTTCACACAAACCGTTGGATAGTCTTCTCTTGGCCAATGGCAAGGAGAGAAGACCTGATATCCTGATGGAAATTGCTTTTTTAAAGACTGCCTCCTTTCATCTGGACAACACAACTGCAACCGCGCGCTCTGTGGGCCTCTATGTGCAACATATTGAAGACAAACTGCAATGCCTACCTTGGCTTTTCTTCACCTTGATGAAGGGTTCTCTGGTGAACAGTGAGAATGATCTTTTGAATTAGTTTGCAAAAACATACTTGAAGAAATGCGAAGATCAGGGATTACGAAGGAGGAGTACGAGGAGCACAGGAAGAGGAAGCTACAATAAGAGAAGAAAGGAGATGGAAAGACAAAAAAATGGTCACAGAAGAAGGGGGACACATTCACACAGTACACATTTGGATATGGAGAGCAGTGCTAACAACACCCATGCTCCTTAGAAAGTCAAGTTCCATTTTTATAAAAGAAAGTTGGCAGTTTATAACCGACTGTATTCTCACTTTCAGACAAAGAAGCTCTTGCTTTTGTTTGGAAATGAATGTTTGGAAACAAGGATCTTGTGAAGTTGCCACGTCTTCTGCGTTACATCCAGTGTCATTGCCAGAAAACATCAACCATGTCATCTTGTATTCTGATTCCTGTGGCGGACAGAACAGAAATCTGTTTGTTGCTGCTGCTCTTCATTATTGCGGTCAAAGCATTGTCCATCCAGATCATCGACCAACAGTTTCTGGGAATGCGGCCATTACCCATATGGAGTGTGATTCAGTTCATGCTTCTATTCCGAGGAAAGAAGCGAAAAAGAATGCATCGCCATTTTCATTCGCCAGAATCAGTAGCATACAGTCTTGAGATGGCGAGATCAAATTCCCCATACACTGTTGCTGTGTATTCCCCTTGAATATGCAGACTTTCTGAGATTCAAACATCTTGCTTCACAGACATGAGGAATACCAAGACTGATTATCACAGGAGCCAAAAATCAGCTGGCCTTGGAAGATTAAGTGGCTCAGGTATTACAAAGGAAAGAAGACACCTGTATTTCAATACGGATGAACAGTGTTTCGGAGCCTGAAGATCAAGGGTAAACTGCCGACGAGGTCGCCAGCAAGCTGTCAGCAATGTGCAGGACCTTCTCAGCGGTACACGGATCGTCTCTGCCTTTGTCTGATGCAAAAGAAGAAAGACCTCCAGGACCTCTGGAAGATAGGGTGTGCCACAGCGACTCATCAGTTTCTTAAAACGGCTGCCAGCGCCTCATAGGCTACAGACAGGCTTGGCAGAACCAGACTTTACCGAGAAGGACATAGAATCCGAAGAAAATCTGTAAAATTTTCATTTGAGTGAATTTGACAGTGCGCCATGTCCTGTTTTCTTCTGAACGTATTAGGTGCGCTTTTTTTTGCTTATGTGCAATCAAATCAGTGAAATATATTGCTTTATTTACTTTCTCTACTGTGGATGAATAAATCATGAACTATTTCAATGTGGACAATTCTTTTTTTCTGCTGTGGATAATCGGTGATGACAGTGTCTTCCCACTGATGGACCAAGCGGTAACTGATAGTAGGATACAGTGAACAGATTTTTTTTCTTCTGTGAATCGATACAGTGAACAGTCTCTCTTCACACCCCACCCCCACTCCCCTTTGTGAAAAACGTGAACTGTGACAATGGGTAGCAGTTGTTCTTACTGTGGAATGGATTTCATCCTTGTGTGGATTTCTGGAGACAGCAAACAAGGTAGGCATGGCAAACAATTTTGCATATGTGTTCAGTCCGATTGTCTATTTTTGTTTTTGTTGGCAGGAACTGTGTGAAGTAAAGTAGCTTTAGGGCGTGGTTGCATTCGACCTCAGTTGTGTAGTTGTGGTGTAGTGTGTCGTGCGTGCGTGCGTGCGTGCGTGCAGTGGCGTGCGTGCGTGCGTTGTGTGTGTTTCGTCTTCTGTCAGACTTTTTCCAGAAAACTGTGGTCGTTTATTTTTCTATAGGCTATTGATCTTAACCTGCTTCCATTAACAACAGCTTCACTACAAGCCTATCAGTCCATCTTTTCTATCAGGGAGTGGTTCCAAGCAAAATTAATAGTGTAAAATACAAAATTTAGCTCAGTGTTTAAAACACGGTTCAGGAATTGTTAAAACACTTGGTACCTTAAGGTATGACATGAATTTGTCGCAAACTTCCAGGGCCACATTAAATATGTGTTTCATTCGTGTGCACTTGGTGCCCTAGGAATACACATACAAAACACGACTATGTTTTATACCACAACTGATTTTCTTGTACATACAAGATTGTGATCTGAAAATGTTCCTACAGTGGGTCATTTGTCCATGCCACAAGTGAGTAGAGCCATTAGAAGACAGTTGTATTCCAAAATATTACGGCAATCTGATAGGATTGTTCCAGGGCACAAATCACTATCCCATAGCTGATCAGTTGTGGCCTGAGGATTTCAGCTGTTAGGTCTTACGTTGTGTGCCACACTTTCTAAGTACTTGTTAATAAGTTTGTGCTTCAAAATCTGGAAGATGAAAGCCTTTTCTTTTCAGACCAAAGAGTGTTTACTTTCTTAAGATTGCGTAATTATGTGGTTGCATTTGAGTTTTATTTAAACACCATTACGTGTTTGTTTTTCCCAACAGTTTGGAAGTTTCTGCGTTGCAGAGGTGTAATTTTCGGGACCTGTGAATGAAAATCTTTAAGTGGCCATTTTTCAAAATGGCGTTTTTAAGATAGACTAGGTGGTGGCTCTAATGCATCGGAAATGGAGGCGTGTTTAGAGGTCCCCATAGAACTGCAATAAGTAGGAGGCTTCTGGAGGTTCCCCCATAAAACTGTAATACTTAGAGGCTTCTTGGAGGCCCCCCATAAAGAACAGCAATAAATGGAGGTCGGGTTTGGAGGTCCCCATAGAAACTGCGATAAAGATGGAGGCGTGTTTGGAAGGTCCCATAGAACTGCATAAATGTAGCGTTCTGGACGGTCCCACATAGATACTGCATAAATGGGGAGGCTTCTGGAGGTCCCCATAGAACTGCTATAATGGAGGCTCTGGAGGTCCCCATAAAACTCGTCAATAAATGGGAGGATTTGGAGGTCCCCATGAACTGCATAAATGGAGGCTTCTGGAGGGTCACCATAGAACTGCTATAAATGGAGGCTTCTGGAGGTCACCATAGAACGCAATAAAATGGGGAGGTTCTGGAGGGTCCCATAGAACTGCACATAAAGTGGAGGCTTCTGGAGGGTTTCTCCATAGAACTGCAATAAATGGAGGCTTCTGGAGGTCCCAGAGAACTGCAATAAATGGAGGCTTCATGGAGGTCCCCTTAGAACTGCAATAAATGGAGCGTGTTGTCTGGAAGTCATGAATGTCATCTCACCATCCCTTAATTGTCAAACAACAACGGTATTTTCCACCGACCTTCCGTATTGTTCTTGCTTGGGGTCTGTTGTTCCAGTTATTGCCATTGCACGTGGCATGTGTGATGTAAGTTTGATCTCAATTGTAACCAGTGCAGGCTTCCTTAAAAGAAGACAACCGTACAATGTACCGTGCGTTAGGAAGTAGAAGAAATCACAGTTGTCTTGATGGATGATATGAAAGAAGAAGATTGGTTTCAACCTTCTTTACTTTGTACGGCATTATAGAGACTCTGGTCAAGCGTCTATGTTGGTTATACCATGTTCAGTTCTCACAGTACAATGTGACCTGTCCTACATTTCCAGTCCTTGGCTGCGATTCCTCGTTACATCGACACAAAGTATGAACTCACAGACCCCCACACACAGGAACACAGACAGACGACAGACAGACACACACACACATCACACACACACACACACACACACACACACCACACACACACACACACACACACACACACACACCAAAGTGAGATGACTGAAGATGAATTTTGGAATAATATGTTATTCACACCGAATCATGACGCGAAACCAGGTAATGTTTAAAATATTTCTTGTTTTCCATCTGTCCTCCCGTGTTGATCACATCTCTTTTGTTTTATTAATCCCCACGTTACATCCCATTCTAACCTCCTAAAAAGCTAATCTGGCGGCATTGTCTCTGCATTTTGCTGCTATGATTACAATTTAAAAGTTCACCTGGCTTGATACCCACAACAACATGTATAAAATTGATGTGATAATTTTGTGACCCCTCCGCAAAGTGATCGGTAAAAGGTGTGAGGCAAAGCCGCGCTCCACACAACAATGGTTGAGTGTCACTTTAGCGTAAAGAACTTTTTCGCACCAGCCCAAAGCAAAGCATACTGCAGTTGATACACATTAAATGTTTTTTTGCTTAAATTCCTGTTGTGATTTTGATGAATTTGATAATATTCACGCCCTTTGCTTATTAATTTGTGTGATAGCACCACCGCATTTTAAAAGTCCTTTTTCCTATGAAAATGGCCTCTTGCATCACTGGGGTACTTTGAAATATTACTCCCCCCCACCCTCCCCACCCACCCAGGTTTAACTTCACCTGAACACTTTTTGGTATATTGACTGGCAACTTTTTTCCTCTCCTCTTTCTCTCGGGCACTGTGCATCTCAGTACGCCTGCCTTGTTCTGTTTTGTGGGAGGGTGGTCAATCTATTGTCCACAGTTCACTGTCATAAAATGGAAAGAACTTGTTTTTGGGTGGCGTATTCAGGCAAGCGATATGAATCAGTCTTTACAGACGGGGGTTGCCAGGTGACATGTCCGGGGTTTTCAACAGATTATGTCTCATCACAGATTTTGAACATACGTTTTCTGGTCAATCTCTGTCAATCGTGAATCAGCCTTTGCTGACTTTGTCAATGAACATGAACTTTTTATTCAATATATGCCAGCTGGTACTGACGTTACCATTAGAACATGCTTTCTTCCATTATGATTTACTCTTCGAATTTTGACAGATGAACGTTACGTTTACTTTAGCATTATGACTAACGCTTTCAGAGATCAGAAAAGATGCATTTCCTTTTTACCCTGAAACGATCTTGATCGCTTCGTCAGATGAATACAAATTCCCCTTTTCCTCGTTGATCAGTTTCTGAAGACTTTGCCAGATAAACGTAAACATTGGTTGTCAATAACGTATAATAGCAATAAATAATATTGGTACTGGGTTTCAGATGATGCTGATGAGAAACACTTTCATAAACATTTAAAAGAAAACCATTCAAAAATTCAGAAGATGTCCTGCATAATACGAAACTCTTGGAAAGAAAAGATTTCAGTGAACGGGAGAAAAACAAAGATAATTTAAAACACACCAGCAAATGAAATTTGTGTAAAAACCCAAACGGGAGAAAATGTCAAAGACACACTATACATACTTTACCTCGTCGTTGTTCTCTCTTTATGACGGGAATCTTGAACGTGAGGCCAACGCGTGGGGGAAAAAGAGAAAGTGGGCTCCGTGTATAATGCACAAAGGATTGTGTGGTGACACAACTTAAGGTTAACAGTAAACAGTGACATGTCTGGCAGCTGGCAAAGAACTGACTTCTTTTATCCTTAACAAAAGGAGCTATTCCCCTCTCGTAGAATACTCCCTCCGGCTTCTTCTTTCCACGAGCACGTGCAATCCGTTCACCAGGTTGCCAAGCGTAAAGAGAAACTGATTAGAGGTGTCTTCAAGGCGAAAGAATCGACTGTCCACTGAACAGCTTTGTGAGGTCGTCGTCAAGTGAATGAACAAGCAGTACATATCTACCGTGTAACAGTTTAAGACCAGGCTGAATGTTAGGAATAGGCATACATCAGTACTCTGTCTGTCTGTCTGTCTGTCTCTGTTTGTCTGTCTGTGTCTATCTGTCTCCCTCTTTTCCATATTTTGTGTCTGTGTGGGTGCATGCATGCAAGCGCGTGTGAGCGTGTGTGTGTGTGTGTGTGTGTGTGTGTGTGTGTGTGTGTGTGTGTGTGTGTTTGTGTGGTGTGTGTGTGTGTTGTGTGTGTGTGTGTGTGTGTGTGTGTGAACGCGTACGTGCGCATTGTTTGTGTGTATGTGTTGTGTGTGTGTGTGTTTGTTGTGTTGTGTTGTGTGTGTGTGGTGTGTGTGTGCGTAGTTTGCGTGCGCACATGCATGCATGCATGCATAAATGTGTAAGTGATTTGTGCAAGAATCATGCACATGTTCTCTTGCATGCATGCATGAAAGCATGGACACTGCATGCTCGTGTGTGTGTGTGTGTGTGTGGTGGGGGTGGGGGGGGGGGGGGATGGGGGGTGAGTGCGCGCGCCGCGTGCGCGCGAGTGTGTGTGTTGTGTTGTGTGTGTGTGTGTGTGTGTGTGTGTGTGTGTGTGTGTGTTGTGTGTTGTGTGTAAGTGCGTGCATGGTGTGAATGTGTCCGTGTTGTGTGTGTGTAAACAGAGGAAAGAGAGAGACACTTGACACTTGACAATTGAACATTTATATGTCATTACCAAAGAGATCTTTTGACAAGGGTGAGAGGTAACAGAACAATAACATTTTCCCTCTTCCTTTCCTGCAAACACATAGTACACATTCATTTCCTAGTGTGCACCAAGTCAAAGGTTGAAACAAATAATTCATAACATTTCCTATAATCCTCACGCACAGGAGTAATGCAATTAAAAAACAAACAGAAACACACACCACACACACACACACCACACACTCACACACACACACACACACACACACACACACCATACTGACTCGACCATCCACTCGATCAAATGATGACAATGTGTCTTACTGATCTCTCCCACTTGCGATGAATGAAATATTCATTCAGACTTACTAAATGCATTATTTTTAATTTCACTATCCTCCATCGTCCTAATTCTCAATCCTTCTGCGATAATTTCGCACTGATTAATTACAAGTCATCATCTGATATAACACAACAGCAACATTTTGTCTTTCGCTATATCTAACTGGAAAAAGTGAACAAATTTGTGCGCACTCATTAAAGCAGTACAGGAACAGAACTGTTCTTCGTCAGAATGAAGAGAGAGAGAGAGAGAGAGAGAGAGAGAGAGAGAGAGAGAGAGAGAAGAGGAGACAGACAGACAGACAGACAGAGACAGAAACAGAGAGCAAGACAGACAGACAGACAGACAAAGAGAGGGGGGGGGGGAGAGAGAGAGAGAGAGAGAGAGAGAGAGAGAGAGAGAGAGAGAGACAACACAGACAGACAGACAGACAGACAGACAGACAGACAGACAGAACAGAGACAACAACGACAGACAGACAGAGACAGACAGACAGACAGAGAGAGAGAAGAGAGAGAGACAGACAGACAGAGACAACAGACAGACAGAGAGAGAGAGAGAGAGAGAGAGAGAGAGAGAAGAGAGAGAGAGAAGAGAGAAGAGAGAGTTCGTGGGCGCTTGCGATTTGACAATCTTTTCTTTCACATGAAACATTGTGTAAAAAGAGATCTGCCTTCATGCTTCTGCGCACGAGATAAACATGCCCCCATGACACACAGCTGACAGGCTTCTTCTCAGACCTCCCAAA
>CM031609.1:20722150-20729650 GCA_018398815.1 Conus ventricosus | reverse complement strand
AATAAATGCTAGCGAACCGCCAAAAAACGTGGACAAACGAATCACAAGACAAAAACACAACGCGTTTCGACCTGTTTATTTAAGATTTTGCTTAGATTTCCACCTGCAGGCATCTCACTTTGCAACTAGATCTAAAAATCAAAAGGTGGAAAAGTAAAACAAAAATATAGCGCATGCATGTTTACCTTGTCCCTTCTGTTCCTCATCATTGAGTTCCTGAACATACGGCCAAGAAGTGAGTTAGAAAAGAAGAGATGAGTGTTGTGACATAGCTCAAGGTCAACAATGACCAGCGATATAACAGTGGGCAGCTGGCACTACAAACCTCACCTTTCTCCCTCAGGCTTCTTCGTCCTCAAGCACGTGCAATCCGATCACAGCTTGCCAAGCGTAAAGGAAAAACTGATGCGTGGTGCCTGTCAAGGCGAAAGAATCGATCTGTCACAGCACAGGCTTAAGAGGTCGCCGTCTGGCTGAGCAGGAGCAAGCAGTACATGACTCTCCCAGTGTAATGGGTTTAACGCTGGGCTGGATCGTGGGAGGGGGGTGGGGGTTGGGGGGTATAAATCAGTAGTGTGTCTGTCAGTGTGTCTGTGTACTTGTCTATCTGTCTGTCTGCCTGTCTGTAATTGGCTGGCTGGCTGGCTATAATTGTCTGTCTGTCTCTCTCTCTCTCTCTCTCTCTCTCTCTCTCTCTCTCTCTCTCTCTCTCTCTCTCTCTCTCTCTCTCTCTCTCTCTCTCTCTCTCTGTAATATGCAAAACTATGTCAGCAAAATTACACATTTTCGTTATTCTGTGTTGTTTGATATAATCATAACGAAAACGCGTTGATTTAAAAAAAAACAGAATTCCAAGTGGTGACTTCCCTTTTGTGACAGAATATCAAATTAAAAGAAAACAAGATGCAAGCATATAAACGTGCTCCCAGTTTATCCTGAATACGCGTGATATATTCCGTAAAGAGGAAAAGCCGTCTTGGGCTGGTGTAACCGTTAGTAATGGCTATTCTGGTAAACATCGGCCATCATCTGTGACCTATAATAAACACACTTACAAATTTTCAGAACGTTCGGCCAAGTACTTTCTGAGATTTTCCATAAAGAAAAAAAAAACATTATGGGCCATTAGTAACGGCTATAACGGTAAATGTAAAACATCGGGCATCGCCCATGACCCATAATTAACATACCTACAAATTTTAAGAAATATCGGCCACGTACCTTCTAAGATATTCCATAAAAAAAAAGAAGAACCGTTATGGGCCGTTATAGCCGTTAGTAGCGCATAAAACGTCGACATGATCCGTCGCCCATGGTGAACATACCTACAAATTTTCAGAAAGATCGACCAAATACTTTCTGAGATATTCCACAAAGAAGAAAAAAGTTGTTGTCCGTTATAGCCGTTAGTGACGGCTATAACGGTAAACTATAACATCGGGCATCATTTGTGACCCATAATGAACATACCTGCTCATTTTAACAAAGATCGGCCGTGTACTTTCTGAGATATTCCATGAAGAAGAAAAACCGTTACATGCCGTTACAGTTGTTAGTAACGGCTATAACAGTAAACTAAAACATTTGGTATTATTCGTGACCCATAATGAACATACCTGCGAATTTTCAGACAGATCGGCCAAGTACTTTCTGAGATATTCCATAAAGAAGAAAAACCGTTACAGGCCGTTACAGCCGTTGGTGACGGCTACAACGGTAAACTAAGACATCAGGCATCATCCGTGACCCATAATGAACATATCTATAAATTTTCAGAACGATCGGCCCAGTAGTTTTGTCTGGATCGAGTGGAACACATTTTGACCACAGACGGACGGACAGACGGACGGACGGACACACACACACACACACACACACACACACACACACACACACACACACACACGCACGCACACACACACACACACACACACACACACACACACACACACACACACACACACACACACACACACACAGAGCATTTCTTCGTTCCCATTCTAAAGTGCTCCCTGTTCTATAAGAACTGGGAGTACAAAGAAAAAGTAAAAAAAAAGAAGGTAAAATCAGTGTAAGGTTCACTGACAAATTTTCCATTCTTCTTCCACTGACATTGACCTCCCCCCACCCTCCTTTTCCTCACATTCTCCCCCCCCCCCTTCTCCCTCTCTCCTTCCCCCCTTCTCTCTCTCTCTCTCTCTCTCTCTCTCTCTCTCTCTCTCTCTTCTCTCTCTCTCTCTCTCTCACCCTTTTACATTTGTCTATATGTCTCTTTCGCTCATTGTGTCTTTGTCTGCCGGACTCCCTGCCTATCTGTCTGTCCGTCTGTCTGTCTGTCTCTCTAACACACACGCGCACACACACACACACACACACACACACACAACACACACACACACACACACACACACACACACACACACACACACGTACACACACACACACACACACACACACACAGAGAGAGAGAGAGAGAGAGAGAGAGAGAGAGATTCTTGGTGTGTAGGTCAGATTTATGTTACAATAGAAAAAGCATGGTCCTGTCTTAACCAGGGACAGAAAGGTGTGTGTTGTGTGTGTGTGTGTGTGTGTGTGTGTGTGTGTGTGTGTGTGTGTGTGTGTGTGCGTGCGTGCGTGCGTGCATGCGTGCGTGCGTGCGTGCGTGCGTGCGCGGGGCGCGCGCGCGCGCGCGCGCGCGCGTGTGTGTGTGTGTGTGTGTGTGTGTGTGTGTGTGTGTTGTGTGTGTGAAGGGTGTCACTTCCGGGTCATTCTTATGGGCAGCTGAGATTTTGAGCTCTGTTTTTTTTTTTTTTTTTTTGTCTTCTTTTTTTTTTCTGTTAGTTTTTCGTTTACTTGAAACTTGCAGCTTTTGTTGTCAAGTAGTTAAGTATTCCGGACTTCAGTTTGTACCGCTTTTATTTATTTATTTATTTTTTTTACTTTTGATCAAGTGAGTGGTCTATTTTCTAATATTTTGGTTTTGAACTCAACCGTGCGATAATGTCGGCTGAGGCCTCTACTTCTGCAGTGCAGTGGCAGGATGCTAGATCTAGTTTGGACAGTGTCGTGCAGAAGCTGGTGAGGGAGTCGACAGCAGGAGTGTGCGACGAGGTGCAGGAGAGCATTTTGCACAGACTGAATGCGACGAAACCGTGCCAGCAGAAGATCAGCAGCAAGAACACGCCAAAAGGAAAAAATCAGACCCAGAATGACGTCAATGTTGACAGTGACGTTATTGCGATGCGCGTCGCCGAAGTTCTTGTTCCAGTAATTGCCAAACAATGTAAAGTTTGTTTTGTCAAGGGGTTGGAGAGGGTGATCACTGGAGTGATGGACACTGTCTTCAAGAAAAACACGGAAATTCTACAACAAGTGCAGAAATCAAACCTGCAGCTGCACTACTCCCTTGATCGCCAGGAACAATACACCAGGCGGGAAACAGTGCGGATCATCAATCTGCCTGAAGAAGACGAGGAGAACCTTGATCAAAAGGTAGCGACACTGATCCAAGAGGCAGGATGTGAAGTGAAGGCCTCCGACATTTCTGTTTTTCATAGGAACGGCAAGAAGATGAGTGGCAAGTGCAGGCCTGTGCTTGATAAGTTTCTTTCTAGACGTGTGAAAGGTGAAGTCATGAGGAATAAGAAGGAGCTGCATAAGATAGACCAGTACAAGAGGGTCTATCTGAACGACGACCTGACTGTCCTTCGCAGCAGGCTTCTTCAACTGGTGAAGACGTCGAACAAAGTGGACAAGGTTTCAATTACTCCTGATGGCAGACTTCGGTGTGAGCTGAAGAAGATCCCTGGTCAGGAGACGGCGCAAGCTGTGATGGTGGACAGTCCTGACGACCTCTTCAAGTTGGGCGTCGATGTGCACTTCAAGTTCCTTGGGCTGCAGCACCTCCTTGTCTGTGAGCCATGCGGGTCTTCTGGAGGACGTGGTGATGTACATCCGAATTCAAGCCTTGACAGTGTTTCTAGTTTGTATTGTTCTTCACGTTTTTCTAGTTCTAAATTTAGTTTGTCTTTCCTGACCCTCAATGTTTGTGGACTAAGAATCGATTGTAGTTTAAAGAATTTACGAACTATATTTCCCAGTTTGACATATTAACATTCACCGAAAGTAAACTGATGCACAAGACTCTGACTATTTAGTGGACTGCATAAGTAATCTTGGTTACTCTATTGCTAGTCGAAAATGCCTTTCAATTCAAAGATCCGGTGGCATAGCCATTGCCTATAAGAAAAAAATATATGAAGATTTTATTCAGTTCTTGGAACCTGGGGCCAATGATGATAGTGACTGTGTTTTGTGGTTGAAAATCAACAAACAGTTGACAGGTTATGATAAAGATCTGCTCGTCGGTTCAGTTTATATTCCCCCAGAGGGAACTGCTTATGGTTCAGTTAACTGTTTTGATGATTTGGAATCTAGTCTTACACGTCATGATTCTAACTGCCATGTTCTTCTTATGGGATATTTTAATGCTTATACTAAATGTTTGCCTGACTTTCTGAAGCTTGATACAAATATCAATGACATTATTGCTGATAGTTTTCACCTGTGTATTGAAGATTTTGATATCCCTATTGCAAGATGTTCTCAGGATGTACGTCGACCTAATGACTATGGCTATCAACTTACTGATCTTTGCAAATCACAGAATTTGTTTATGTTTAATGGGAGAGTTGGCAGAGACGCAGGTATTGGTCGATGCACTAGTAGTGGATGTACTGTGATTGATTAAATTTTGGGTTCACCATGTGTGTGAACACATATTGCTGACTTTAGTGTTGACCACTTTGACGCCATTCTTTCAAATGTTCACAGTCCAATTCTTTTATCTCTCAGTATTTTTTGGAGAAGATCAAACAATACTTTCAAAGTTCAAATTCCAATGAAAATGATAGAAGTGTAAGATGTCCAGAAACAGGAAGACCTTTGTTTTATACAAACATTAAGCATGGGATCCATCTAAAGGTGAGATGTTTAAAGAAAGCTTGCTTACTAAAAACATAGAGGAATTAAACAATATACTTGATAATGAAAACACTTCTGTTGCCGATGCCTATACATTGTTATCACAAATTCTGTTAGAAACAGCTAAAGACACTCTGGGAGAAGTAAAACATATGTCAAAAGGTACAAAGTAAAAGTCAGACAAAAACCACGAAAATAAGCTGTGGTTTGTTGCCACATGCAGGGAACATAGAAAAAATTAAACGATTTTAGTTCCAACTATAGAGAGGTTGAAATTAGCAGCAAAGAATACAAAAAAAGTTCTAAGAAAATCGTATAGAGTTTACACAACAAAACACTGGCATAAGAAGATTCGTAATCTAAATG
Organism: Conus ventricosus; assembly: GCA_018398815.1. Lineage (NCBI taxonomy): Eukaryota > Metazoa > Mollusca > Gastropoda > Neogastropoda > Conidae > Conus > Conus ventricosus. The sequence goes on along the minus strand of CM031609.1, from coordinate 20,724,301 downwards.
GGAAAACATTAAAATCAAAAAGAGAAATGAATGCCCTGTTAGTGTGGATGATCTTTTCTTACATTTTAAATCATTGAATGTTCAACCAGATAGTGTTGAGAATGAAAGTGATATTGACTGTGGCTTGCAATATGATCTTGAATTTCTAAATGCACCAATAAGTGACTAAGACGTTGAAAAAGCTGTACAGAAACTTAAGAATGGAAAGGCTTGTGGGATAGATAAAATACGAAATGAATGTATAGAACAAAGCATTCCAGTTCTCAAAACAAGTTATTGTAAACTTTTCAATAGAGTTCTTGATACAGGGACCATACCAGAAGAATGGTTGATTGGACGTATTCTGCCAATATACAAAGGAAAAGGTAGTAAATTGGACTGTAACAATTATAGAGGTATAACACTTTTGAGTTGTGTTGGAAAACTGTTCACAACAATTTTAAATAACCGGTTGATAAATTTTATCGAGAACGACAACAGACTTTCGGAAAATCAAGCTGGTTTTCGACAAAGTCATTCTACAACAGATCATATATTTGTTTTAAAAAGCTTACTTGATATTTTCAGTAGTCGTAAAAAGCTATTGTTTTATATTTTTGTTGATTTCACAAAAGCGTTCGATTCAGTTTGGAGGCAGGGATTATGGCAAAAGCGTATCAAAGAAGGTGTAAATGGAAAGATTTTGCAAGTAATCACGAATACGTATCAGCAAATAAAATATTGTATATTTATAAATAGAAGTCAATCTGAATATTTTGGCAGTTTTAGAGGTATTCGTCAAGGTGAAAATCTTTCACCTTTGCTATTTTCTTTGTATTTGCATGATCTTGAACTATATCTCACAGATCGTAACTGTGCTTTCTTGAATTTTAAATCTGCCTGACTCAGATTTATTAAGTTACATTAGTTTGCTTTTACTTATATATGCTGATGATATTGTTATTATTGCAGATTCGTTTCACGGTTTATAGCATGCTCTTGATGTATTAAGCGAGTATTGTAGTACATGGATGCTTAATGTTAATGTGGCAAAAACAAAGGGTCTAGTCTTTAGTGGACACAATGATCCCAGAAAAAAAACCCCTTAAATTCAGAAACCAGTCTATAGAAATAGTGCACACTTTCAAATATCTAGGTATAATCTTTAGCAGAACAGGAAATGTTTATAATGTAAGAAGCATTTGTATGACCAAGTGCAATATGCAATGTTTTCTTTATTAAAGATAGCAAGATTTCAAAATGTGCCTGTAAATATTGTACTAGACTTATGCCAGTCGATGGTACTGCCTGTACTTTTATATGGCTGTAAAATTTGGGGATTATAGTGATTTAAAGCTAATGGAAAGTTTTCAGCTCAGATTTGGTAAGCATCTTTTTCATTTAAATCGTTCTACGAAAAAAAAGAATTGATATATGGAGAACTAGGAATGTATCCTGTGTCAGTTCAAGTACATGCACGAATGATAAAATTCTGGTCATCCTTACTTTCTCCACAAACAAACAAATATTCATCTAGATTGTATCAAGTATTATATGATTTATGCAGAAATCAGAGTTTTACATACAGGTGGTTGATGTGTACACGGGATGTCCTAATAGAAACAGGATTCGACTGTGTGTGGGAGGCACAAAAGTTTTCTTCTGTTGACAGTCTCCGTAGAAATGTTCATAATTCATAAGAAGCAGTTACATACGTGCATGGAGGATGCTTTAGAATCTAGTAATAAGTGTTTGTTTTACAGAAATTTTGAAACAGAGTTTCGCCGTGAAAAATGTATTGAAATGTTACCCGATGTTTATATACCCACTGAATCGGTTTCGCTGTGGCAATCATAAACTATTGATAGAAATTGGCAGACGATTTTGATTGCCTCACGATGAACGATTCTGTCGGGACTGTGACCAGAATGACCTTGGTGGTGAATTTCATTTTGTAATGAAATTTAACAAATATAATGACATTAGAATTCAGTTTATACCTAGAAAATTACATGTACAAAGTCCGTATTTCACTCTTGTCGTTTGCTTTGTGGTGGTAAGAAAGTGTTGCTAAACTTAGCGAAGTTTTTAAAACTTAGTAAAGTTGTGTAACATGACATTCAATGTGTTAATTACAGGGAAAATTTGGATGTTTAATTTGTTTCATTTCTA
>CM031609.1:20717150-20719650 GCA_018398815.1 Conus ventricosus | reverse complement strand
AACGTAATGACACAAGTTGCACCGCCAGCAACACACTAACGTAATGGCACAAGTTGCACCGCCAGCAACACACTAACGTAATGGCACAAGTTGCACTGCCAGCAAAGCAATGACGTAATGGCACAAGCTGCACCGCCAGCAACACACTAACGTAATGGCACAAGTTGCACTGCCAGCAACACACTAACATAATGGCACAGGTTGCACTGCCAGCAAAGCACTGACGTAATGGCACAAGTTGCATTGCCAGCAACGCACTAACGTAATGGCACAAGTTGCATTGCCAGCAACGCACTAACGTAATGGCACAAGTCAACTTTACCGCCAGCAACACACTAACGTAATGGCACAAGTTGAACTGCCAGCAAAGCACTGACGAAAATGGCACAAGTTGCACCGCCAGCAACACACTAACGTAATGGCACAAGTTGCACTGCCAGCAACACACTAACGTACTGGCACATGTTGCACTGCCATCAAAGCACTGACGTAATGGCACAAGTTGCATTGCCAGCAACGCACTAACGTAATGGCACAAGTTTCACCGCCAGCAACACACTAACGTAAGGGCACAAGTTGCATTGCCAGCAACGCACTAACGTAATGGCACAAGTTGCATTGCCAGCAACGCACTAACGTAATGGCACAAGTTGCACTGCGAGCAACACACTAACGTAGTGGCACAGGTTTGCACTGCCAGCAACACACTGACGTAATGGCACAAGTTGCACTGCCAGCAACACACTAACGTAGTGGCACAAGTTGCACTGCCAGCAACACAATAACGTAATGGCACAAGTTGCACTGCCAGCAACGCACTAACGTAATGACACAAGTTGCATTGCCAGCAAACACACTAACGTAGTGGCACAAGTTGCACTGCCAGCAACACACTGACGTAATGGCACAAGTTGCACTGCCAGCAAACACACTAACGTAGTGCCACAAGTTGCACTGCCAGCAACACACTGACGTAATGGCACAAGTTGCACTGCCAGCAAGACACTGACGTAATGGCACAAGTTGCAGAGTGAGGCAACTGGAGGCGGAAATCTAATCAAATTTAAATGTGATTAATAGCGCAGAGCAAAAAAAATTGAAAAAAAAGGTCGACTAACGATTCACAAGACAAAGACGACAAGTTGCACTGCCAGTAACACACTGACGTAATGGCACAAGTTGCACTGCCAACAACACACTAACGTAATGGCACAAGTTGCACTGCCAGTAACACACTGACGTAATGGCACAAGTTGCACTGCCAGCAACGCACTAACGTAATGGCACAAGTTCCATTGCCAGTAACACACTGACGTAATGGCACAAGTTGCACTGCCAGCAGAGCACTAACGTAATGGCACAAGTTGCACTGGCCAGTAACACACTGACGTAATGGCACAAGTTGCACTGCCAGCAACGCACTAACGTAATGGCACAAGTTGCACTGCCAGTAACACACTGACGTAATGGCACAAGTTGCACTGCCAGCAACACACTAACGTAATGGCACAAGTTGCATTGCCAGTAACACACTGACGTAATGGGACAAGTTGCACTGCCAGCAACGCACTAACGTAATGGCACAAGTTGCATTGCCAGCAACGCACTAACGTAATGGCACAAGTTGCAGAGTGAGGCAACAGGAGGCGGAAATCTAAACAAATTTAAATGTGATTAATAGCGCAGCGCAAAAAAAAAAATTGAAAAAAAAGGTAGACTAACGATTCACAAGACAAAACACGACAAGTTGCACTGCCAGTAACACACTGACGTAATGGCACAAGTTGCACTGCCAGCAACACACTAACGTAATGGCACAAGTTGCACTGCCAGTGACACACTGACGTAATGGCACAAGTTGCACTGCCAGCAACGCACTAACGTAATGGCACAAGTTGCATTGCCAGTAACACACTGACGTAATGGCACAAGTTGCACTGCCAGCAGAGCACTAACGTAATGGCACAAGTTGCACTGCCAGTAACACACTGACGTAATGGCACAAGTTGCACTGCCAGCAACGCACTAACGTAATGGCACAAGTTGCACTGCCAGCAAAGCACTGACGTAATGGCACAAGTTGCACTGCCAGCAACACACTAACGTAATGGCACAAGTTGCATTGCCAGTAACACACTGACGTAATGGCACAAGTTGCACTGCCAGCAACGCACTAACGTAATGGCACAAGTTGCATTGCCAGCAACGCACAAAACGTAATGGCACAGGTTGCACTGCCAGCAACGCACTAACGTAATGGCACAAGTTTGCACTGCCAGTAACACACTGACGTAATGGCACAATTTCCATTGCCAGCAACGCACTAACGTAATGGCACAAGTTGCATTGCCAGCAACGCCCTGACGTAATGGCACAAGTTGCACTGTCAGCAACGCCCTGACGTAATGGCACAAGTTGCACTGCCAGCAACGCACTAACGTAATGGCACAAGTTGCACTGCCAGCAACGCACTAACGTAATGGCACAAGTTGCATTGCCA
>CM031609.1:20709650-20712150 GCA_018398815.1 Conus ventricosus | reverse complement strand
CCTCCAAAATCCCTCGAAGTCGGAGTGTGGCTGCACAGGTGGCGGGGTAAACAAACACGGTCACACACGTAATGTTCTCATCCCTAGCGGATGCATTTGTACCATAGTGTTCAAATACTTCGGCTGTTCGGATGATCCCTGAGTCTTTTAGACACGCTACGACAACAACAATAACAACCTTCAGTATAGCACCTTTTGTCGTGCTATCTGCAATCAAAGCAATCTACGCCACATCATTCCCAATGTTTCCTTTGTCTACAAAACTCAAATTTAAATAATAATAATAATAATAATAATAATGAATACTTATATAGCGCCTATTCTCGGCTAGAGACCATGCTCTAAGCGCTTTAAATCAACACTCGTTTACACAACAGGCTGCCTACCTGGGTAGTACCGACTGAAGAGCTGCCAGCTGACGCTTCATTCAGTCGTTTCCTGTGTCATCCAGTCAATATCGTTCAATATCGTTCACTCAATTTCCTTACTTCCTTCATTCTTTCAATTTCCCACGCAGGGTGCATGCTATGTGCAACGTGTCATCCATACCAACTGCCAAACTGGCCTTCTCTTCCGAAAGTTGGTGATGGGATTTTACGTGTGTGCAAGTTTATCATGCCTGCGTTCACCACACGGAACGTCGGTTTATAGTCTCATTCAAAGGACTGTATGGGAAAAGGAGTCAGAACCAATGTTAACTCCGAGGGGAAAAATCCTCCTGTACCGAAGCGTCCCGGTTGAGATTCGAACCCACAACCCCAGGATCACAAAGATTACGAGTCCGGCGCTCTACCAACTGAGTTATTTCCGGTTTCCCCGATTTGGTCATGCTCCATCAGTGATTTATTTTGTTTCTCAGCTGTCATTCATTCTGCACAGCTCTCTCACTTCCTTCCACTGGCTTCCATTTTTTTTTGCTTTCCTCATGCAACATCTAATCCACTTCCCCCCCCCCCCCCCCCCCCCCCCCCCCCCCCAAGACACATACTCCATGTGTCACTCGCCCGCTCGCTTCCTCTTCCTCTCTTTGTTCGTCACAGTTCTTTGTCATAATTATGCATGGCTGTCTTTTGCCTTGTTCCTGTTAAATTAGGTTTGGTTGTAGTAGGCGTAATCCGTTTGTCCGAACAAAATGCACGCGAGGATGCACAAGCATTAGCAATGGTTCAGAATTCTTCTCTCTCTCTTTTCTCTCTCTCTCTCTCTCTCCCCTCTCTCTCTCTCTCTCTCTCTCTCTCTCTCTCGCTCTTTGTGTGTGTGTGTGTGTGTGTGTGTGTGCGTGCGTGCGTGCGTGCGTGCGTGCGTGCGTGCGTGCGTGCATGCGTGCGTGTATGTGTTGTGTGTGTGTGTGTGTGTGTGTGTGTGTGTGTGTGTGTGGTGTGTGTGTGTGTGTGTTGTGTGTGTGTGCGTGTATGTGTGTGTGTGTGCGTGCGTGCGTGCGTGCGTGCGTGCGTGCGTGCATGTGTGTGTGTGTGCGTGTGCATGTGTGTGTGCGTGCGTGCGTGCGTGTGCGTGTGTGTGTGTGTGTGTGTGTGTGTGTGTGTGTGTGTTTTGTGCGTGGTGTGTGTGTGTGTGTGTGTGTGTGTGTGTGAGTGTGGTGTGTGAGACATTCTAAGAAACCTACAAGTGAACCAAAACCAGGCTGATTGCTGCCATTGCGATCACATGGTTAGTGCAGTCTTGCTGACAATCATGTGACGTAAAGGATAGTAAAATGACCGTTGCCTGCCATCATGCCAATCGTCAAAATTCTCCCCAGTTCACAACAGGAAACAGTTTCTCATAGACAAGTTCAAGTCAAATGAGAGGGGAGAGAGGAGAGAGAGGAGAGAGAGAGAGAGAGAGAGAGGAGAGAGAGAGAGAGAAGAGAGAGAGAGAGAGAGAGTCTGCATCTTTTTTTTTCCAATCAGCCACGGATGGTATGGAGGATCAAAGATACCATGTGACACACAATCTTATAAGCGTATTGCTTGCAAAATCCAAAGTTTCAGCCAAAGTTCTCACTTGACACATTTCATAATACTTCACCAATGGGAAGTAAGTTTTATATCTGCATATGTCTGCATTGCAAGAGTATGGCCGCATGGAGCATCAGAAATGTATTACTTTCTGTTGTGATATTCAATACCAAATCAGAAATGAACGTTTATTATTTTCATACATCATCACCAAAATGTACAGAACCAGAATTTTGTGAACAGACGTCAGAAACATGACATTGCAAACACACCTTTAGGACTGACCAGGAAGAAAATAAGTACGAATGTAAGTAATCTGATTTGGAACACATACAGAATGAGGCAATATATACATTTCACTTCTTGTATAATTATTTACATATACACTAAAAAAAAAAAAAACTAATGGGGAAAAAAAAAAACAATTATGTATGAAGGCAAGGCATAGAAGAAACACTTGTAACAACAGTCTAAAGGATTTTGAAATCACAAAGGACAGATAAAACCAATCATATCTTTGTCACTGACATGTGCGCATGCGC
>CM031609.1:20691466-20701466 GCA_018398815.1 Conus ventricosus | reverse complement strand
AAACTTGACACTTTGCACAAACGTAAGGGCAATTCCATTAATGCTGAATATTGGCATTTTTTCGGGTTAAAAACCTGAGTTAAAAAGGACCATGTTTGTTTTTTCTACAGATAATGATAAACCTTTTTCTTTCATAAAAATTAGTGATTTTATCTAATTCCTTTTGGTAAACTTTTTGTATAGTTTAATGCCTAGTGGGTGTATTGCCTTCATTGTTACCTTCATCCACTTGCTATATCGACAGCATACGGGACTAAACTAAAACTTTTGAAACCTCTTTGGAAGATCGGCTATGAGCATATTAAATAAAAAAGGAGAAATAACTGACCCTTAAAGGTAATCCCATCTGAATTTCTCTGGGGTTCGAGTATGTTTTTCCTATTCTTACTTGTATGAAACGATGTGAAGGGAAGTTTTTAATTTTAGTTATTGTGACATTCATTCATAAGCTCGGCTCATTTTCATTAAAGAAAATAAACGCAACCTTACATGACGTCTATTCGCTCTGCGCCCTGTTTAATATTTCTATGTCCAAACGACAAAACTAATTGTTAGTTTTTGCTTTACGGCAGTACGTTTATAATTTAAAGCGTTATGTAGACTCGTATTTGTATTAATAATAAAATAATTTCAATCGTAGGATCGAAAACCATCGTACTGACCAATCGCAATTATCCAAGTGTCATGGTTTTTTCTCCGCCACACTTGTGCAGTAAGTAATTAACCGTTGCATCTTACGATCTGGTCAACCCGGTCGATGTGAAATTGGCTCCGCAAGAAAGGTCAAATTTTTTCGAAGAGCAAGAACCTTTTGAAGGATCAGTCAAGGCCGGACTGAAGTGGCACTACAGGGCATAGGACGACCCACAACTTTTACGGGGAAGGTCTGAACGAGTCTCATCGTTCCGTGGGCGAGTCTGTTAGCTGGGGGCAAAAAGGCTGTCTTGAGGTAAATAGGTCTAAATCATTTTTTCTTTATAGCGAAAACAAAATTTATTTCAATATAATCGCATTAAGGCACATTTACCAGTTCAATAATATTTTGTGCGCGCGATCATTTAATATGCTCTGAATTAAATATTTCAGGTTTCCCGGACAACACGTATGATTGATCGTAGAGCTGTCATTTTCATCTGTTGCTTCTCATATCGTGTTGCCATGTACTAATCCATTTTATGTAAATTCTATTTCAGCTCACCGTTGTATGCAACCATTTAGAAGATGTGATTTTATGGTGAATGCAGTTTTATTTTTTAAAAAGAATCATAAACGAGTTCAAGTTATGAACAAAGCATTTTCGGGGATCTAAGTGATCTGTATAATATGAAGATTGACGCCATTTGATTTAATCCATTCAAGGATTAAATGTAATTGTAATTCATCAAGCATTAAGCCTTGACGAATAACTCAGTAAAGCAGATTGGATATTCGTATACATTTCCTTTTTGTTAACGAGTTTATATCGTAAAGCAATTTTGAAGGAAATCAATTGAAAAAGATAGAGCAAGCTAGTGCAATTGTAAAGTGTGTCTAGAGCGTGTAATGGGTGGAATAGTGATGTGCCACTATAGTGGCAAGATTAAGACATTGTTATCTTGCAGGTCCTTTCGTACTTTTTCCTCTTACGACCATCCGTTCATCTCTCCGCATTTTTATCTATCATCTTCGTCACACATCTCTATTCTGCTGCATTATTCGTTGAGAGGAACGTGCTGGTGTGCCAACCTTATCGGAATCCGGAGGTGGACTCTAAGCGTCAACGGAACTCGAACACCACAGGATTCCGGGAAGCTGAGTGAAAATTATTCAAAACAATCCCCTCCACATCAAGCATGCTACAACACACTCAGACATTTTTCTTGAAATATTTTTCTTGTGTATAACAAAAATTCTGCGTGTATTCTCCGGAAGATATATTTTGTAGCACAAGCGGACAATCGATATTTGTGCTACTGCAAGAAGTGAGTGAAGAAGGACGGAGATTTGGGTTTTACAAGTGTATGTGAAATGTTTAAATTTCTTTTGTGTGTAATTCATTTCATAGGGAACAAACGGATATCAGCATTCAAAGCAACAATACGACATAATTCACTGCAGATCATCATCATCGTTATTGTTACTTTATTAAATTCGTTGTTGTTATCAAAATCAAACCTCTTATTTCATCTGTAGAAAGGGAAAAGTGAGGTGTGGAACGAAAGCTTGACTTTCCTACTACGGTCTATCGTTCTTCCCTGACATTCAACCATCATTTATGAAGGGGGTCTTATTAAAAACGCACATATTATTTTGGGGGCTCGTCCGGGGATCTTTCGATCTGAAAGTCCCTGGAGGTCAGTGGAAGCAGGCAAGAATGTAGACCGCAAACTTCACCTTTTCTAGTGGGAGGTTGGGGGGTGCGCTCTGTGATCTATTATATGTGTTGCCCATCTAAACATATAATTAAAAAAATTTAAATTTCCACATTTTTGTTCCCTAAATCATTACATTTATTTCGTTAGTCGCGACGGCTATTTGTTCATTATTTCCCTAATACTAGAAAAGGCCTAAACACAGTACAGAGAAAGTAACGACCTTGGCCAATTCACGCTATTTTACCACCACAGTTTTAACTTCTTATTAGAATCTATTTCACTAGATCTGTTGTGAAAGAAGAAGATTTTAAATTCAAGTTGCCAGGTTAGTGCAATCTTGACGTTACTGCATTGGAGTCGGGGCAGTGGTGTTGTATTTGTGTCGGATTGGGACACAACGATTGATTTGAAGCTTGATACTCAAAAAGGGGGCATTTCAACGTAAGCTATTAACGTGGGTGCAAGGGGGCACCACGGGCTATTTGCGGGCGCCCGTATTATTCTTGTGAATCGTACGTACGATATCGAAATATATTTTTTCAGCACGTCCGTTCGCCCAGTAGTACGTTCGTTCGGTAGCTGTGTGTGCAAACCGTGGTTTGGTTTGTTGACGTGTTTTGAATACATGGTTTGGGGTTTCGAGTGTGGTTATCCCCATTTTTACTACACGGGGTTGTGTAGTGTTTTTCCCAGTCGTGGTGGGAAGGTTTTTTTCTTTACATTTCTGTGTTTTGAAACGTGTGTCAATATCTTTTTGGCATTAAACGCGTGACGGCGTACAGTTTTTCGCGTTATTTGTATTTATTAAAAATTTTTTAAGACAACAGGACTTGCAGTGGTAGGGGGACATGCTGACAAGAAAGTCCGACGTCAGGCATCTGCCACTGACGAAAAGTCCGTCTCAAACAAATTCAGACTAGTGCGCCCTTCCAACAATGGAAAGCCGAGGCACAGAGCTAAGGGGGCCCAAAAGGAACAGAACTCGCTCTTTACATCAAGGAGAAGGAACGTGAGGAACGAGAAAAGAGAGAAGGAACGTGAGGAACGAGAACGAGAGAGGAACGTGAGGAACAAGAACGAGAGAAGGAACGTGAAGAACGAGAACGAGAGAAGGAGGAAAGAGATCGAGAAGAAAGAAAGGAGGAAAAAGATCGAGAAGAAGAGAGGCCGAGAGACAGTTACAGCTAGAGTTAGCTAGAGTTAAAGCAGGACGCGGTGGGGATGCCTCAACCAAGTGCTAGCGCCCAATCCATTCCACAGACTGAGGTCGGCTAAGGTCAAATTACCTTACTTAGAAGACAAGACGACCTTGAGTCATATTTGACTCAATTTGAAAAGGTGGCAGTCATTAATGGATGGAACGAGGAGGATGGGCCTGGGTGCCAGGTTAGTCCAAATTTCTCAAGGGCAGAGGTAGGGAAGCGGTAAGTAAAACTACCCGCGGCAGAGTCGGCCCGGGCTATAACCTCATCAAACGGCACTTTTGCATAAGTATCAAATGAGTGCTGGTCATTACAGACAAAAAATTTCGTACAGCACGCAAAGAGAGCACTGACACGTCATTGTCACTATGGGATCGTCTGTCTATGTGGCTAGAGAGGTGGTTGAATTTGTCCAACAGGTTCAGAAAAGGATTTAAAGAAATGTTAATCCTGGAGAAATTTCGGGAAGCATTGCCTTTTGATCAGGCAAGATTTGTTAGAGAGAAGAGATCCACAGACTGGAAAGGAAGCTGTTGCAGCAGCAGATCTATTTGAACAGACGAGACTTGTGGAGAGGAGTTACCGTGATAGCAAACTGATCATCGTAGGTATGGTCATGGAAATGATAACAGAGGCCACAAAAGGAAGCTCGGAAGAGGATAAGCCAAGGAGATTTGTACCCGACAAGGGAGGCAACGACAGGAGAAAATATCGCTTTCAGATAAAGTGTTACCGATTTTGGAGGACCACTCACCAGAGGGGTTGCACGCAAAAAAGAAATGACACAGCGATGTGTACAAAGACCCCGGCTGCACAATGTCAACTAAAGGGTGATCAACAGTTGTGTGATAGTTGTAAGGGGATCGAATTTTAATCCTTATTGAAAGTAAAGTCGAAGGAAAAACGGTGGATGCTGTGAGAGATACAGGCTCTACCATGACGATCGTGAGGAAGGACTTAGTTCCAGGCATTGTTATACAGGTCAGAAAAAAGAGGTATCACTGGCATCGTCATCAGTCAAACAAAATCTTCCTGTGGCGAATGTACACATGGAGCTCCCTACTTCTCAGACAAAACTGAAGTACCTTTTGGGAAAAAACCCCTTTGCCCAGTATTGATTGGAAATACACGCAAGCAAGAAAGAGGGGGATCATAATGTACCCGTCTATCCCATCCAAGCGGCAGCAGTTACCGGCAAGCAGAATGAAACCGCTCAAGATCAAAGAAGCGACATTTCAGCATTGTATCTCCTGCAGATTGAAAGAAGAACAGACAAAAAAACCCATCACTCAAGAAGTTGATTGAGTTGGCCCGTAAACCAAAACAACGACGTACCAGCAAACAGGTGTTGAAACATCGTTGTGATCAAGAAAGGAATACTGTATAGGAAGGTGCGTACACCAACGACGCAAAATACCCAAGTTGTGGTACCCCGGAAATCAGATCTAACGTACTACAAGTAGCTCATGACATACCTATGTCTGGACACCCTCGGTGTTTAAAACGTACGAAAGAGCGTCTGCTACATGATTTCTTTTGGCCAGGAGTGGAGGTGACGTCAAAAGATATTGTGCGTCATGCGATAGTGTCAGAGATGTATCGGCAGGAAAGTATTAGGAAAGCACCAGTTTAGAGGATGCCACTGATTGGGGATACCAAACCATCGTGTTGCAGTGGCATCATTGGACCCCTCAACCCCATGTCCCCAAACAGGGAAGAGATACATTCTCAAACCCTCATCGATTATGCTACGCGCTACGCAGAAGCAACGCACTCCGTAACATCAACACAGAAGCAGGCTGAAGCTTTGTGGGAAATCGGACGCGGTGGGAATACCAACACAAATTCTCCGGACAGAGGTATCAATTTTTTTCTGGGACAATGCAAGAGGTCAACAGCTCTTGAACATTAAAGGTATCACCACAACGCCATACCACGCTCAGACCAACGGACTCGTGGAAAGATTCAATGGCACGTTGAAGGTCAAGTTGAAGAAACTTTGTTTGGATCAACCCAAGAATGGGACAGATTCTTCCTGCAGTATTATTTGCTTACAGGGAAGCACCACAAGAATCACTCAGTTCTCACCATTTGAACTACTCTATGGGAGAAATGTGCGTGGACCAATGCAGGTCTTAAAACAATATGGACAGACGAGGAGCTAGAAACAGACGTCAGAACAACGGCGGAATAGTCCTTGATCTGAAGGAGAGGATCGAAGAAACATGCAAGATAGCTCGTGACAATCTAGACAAGGCTGCCGGACGACAGCGAAGTACTACAACAGGAAACGAAAATGAGACATCTCATTCCTGGAAACAAGGTATAGTGCTACTTTCCCCAGAAACATAACAAGCTCCAGTTAAAATGGAAAGGACCGTACACCATTTCCAGAAGAGTCAATCCCGTCGATTACAAGATTGAGATCAACGGCAAGGAGAAGACATACCACATCAATCTCCTCAAAGAATACTTCGAAAAAGAAGGATTGAAACAACAGGAGTACGTCGCAGTTGTTATGCATGAGGAGGATCATGAAGAGTATCGACTGATCAAATACCACTCATACCCTTTTAAGAGAACCGAGGACTCCAGCAATGTCGTATATGGCCACAACTATCCAGGGAACAGAAACAGAGCTGGGAAACATTGTTCGTCGTCATGACAATATCAGTGGAAACCCTATGCCTTTGGCATGAGAAACGCAAGTGCCGGTTCACAAGGAGATGAGGAAATTATTGAGTGACATAAAATCAAAAGATGTCCACAACTTATTGATGATATTTTAATCGCTTCTGAGACTTGGGGGGGAACATGTTGAGGCAATCAATGCCGACTCAAGAAACTACATGAGCGTAGTACAGGGTTGTTGAAGGGTGAAGCACTCTGGAATCCTGCAAAAAGTAATACATTGAGCAATGCAGAAGAGTTTGTGCATTAATTCGATTTTTGATCCTGCATCGAAGTTATTTATGAGGTTTAATAAATGTTACTGAATTCGACTCATTAATGGACTGTCACTTTTCTTAGTGTTTTTCTTAAACGGATTTTTTCGCTAAGAAGGGGGGTATTTGAGACATTCATTCATAAGCTCGGCTCATTTTCATTAAGAAAATGACGCAATCGATAATGACGTCTATTCGCTCTGCGCTGTTTAATATTTCTATGTCCCAAACGACAAAACTAAAATTTTTAGTTTTTTGCTTTACGGCAGTACGTTAAAAATTTCAAGCGTTATGTAGACTCGTATTTGTATTAATAATAAAATAATTTACAATCGTAGGGTATCGAAAACCATCGTACTGACCAATCGCAATTTCCAAGTGTCAGTGGTTTCTCCTTCCGCGCATGTGCAGTAAGTATAACCGTTGCATCTTACGATCTGGTCAACCCGGTCGACGTGGAAATTGGCTCCGCAAGAAAGGTCAAATTATTCGAAGAGCAAGAAACCTTTTGAAGGTATCAGTCGGGCCGGACTGAAGTGGCACTACAGGGCATAGGACGATACCACAACTTTACGGGGAAGGTCTGAACGAGTCTCATCGTTTCCCTGGCGAGTCTGTTAGCTGTGGGGAAAAAGGCTGTCTTGAGGTAAATAGGTCTAAATCATTTTTTCGTAAAGCGCAACAAAAATTTATTTCAATATAATCGCATTAAGGCACATTTACCAGTTCCAAAAATATTTTGTGCGTGCGATCATTTTAAAATGCTCTGAATTAAATATTTCAGGTTTACCGGACAACACGTATGATTGATCGTAGAGCTGTCATTTTCATCTGTTTGCTCTCATCATATCGTGTTGCCATGTACTAATCCATATTATGAAATTCTAAATTTAGCTCCCGTTGTTTGCAACCCTAATTTTGAAGATGTGATATTTGTGTGAATGCAGTTTTATTATTTTAAAAAATCGTAAACGAGTTCAAGTTATGAACGAAGCATTTTCGTGGATCTAAGTGAATCTGTATAAATATGAAGATTGACGCCATTTGATTTAATCCATTCAAGGATTAAATGTAATTGTAATTCATCAAGCATTAAGCCTTGACGAATAACTCTCAGGCAGATTGGAATATTCGTACACATTTTCCTTCTTTTTTAACGATTATATCGTAAAGCAATTTTTGAAGGAAATCAATTGTAAATTAGAGCAAGCTAGGCAATTGTAAAGTGAGTTTAGAGCGTGTAATGGGTGGAATAGTGATGTGCCACTATAGTGCAAGATCTAAGACAATTGTTATCTTGCAGGTCCTTTCGTACTTTTTCTCTTACGACCATCCATTCAACTCTCCGCATCTTTATCTTCATTTCGTCACACACTCTATTCCCGCTGCATTATTCGTTGAGAGGAACGTGCTGGTGTGCCCAAACCTTATCGGAATCCGGAGGTGGACTCTAAGCGTCAACGGAACTCCAGAACACCACAGGATTCCGTGAAGCTGAGTGCAAATTATTCAAACACATCCTCCACACCCCAAGCACGCTACAACACACTCAGACATTTTTCTTGTATATTTTTCTTGTGTATAACTATATTCTGCGTGTATCTCCGGAAGATCTATTTTGTAGCACAAGCGGACAATCGTATTTTGTGCTACTGCAAGAAGCGAAGTGGGAAAAAGGACGGAGACTGGGTTTTACAAGTGTATGTGCCCTGATTAATTTCTTTTGTGTGTAATTCTTTCATAGGGAAAAAAACGGATATCAGCATTCAAAGCAACAATACGACATATTCACTGCAGATCATCATCAAACGTTATTGTTTTCTTTATTAAATTCAGTTTTTGTTATCAAAATCAAACCTCTTATTTCATCTGTAGAAAGGAAGTGAAGGGTGTGGACGAAAGCTTGACTTTCCTACTACGGTCTATCGTTCTTTCCTGAGCATTCAACCATCATTTATGAATGGGGTCTTATTAAAAAAGTCACATATTATACATATTACCATTAATATTGTTTTCCTTAAGCTTTTGCAATAATTTGTAGTGCCATACTTGATCATAAGCTTTCTTAACGTCAAAAAAGTTGCAAGGATATTCTTCCGCCTCGCGAACTGCTGTTTGATTTGTGTTGTTAGTTTCACTAGATGTTCTGTAGTTGATCGGCCTTTCCGAAAGCCTGCTTGATTTGGGGGTATAATACACTGTTTTTCGCAGAAATGACCAATCTGTTTA
This sequence comes from Conus ventricosus, assembly GCA_018398815.1. Classification (NCBI taxonomy): domain Eukaryota; kingdom Metazoa; phylum Mollusca; class Gastropoda; order Neogastropoda; family Conidae; genus Conus; species Conus ventricosus. The sequence continues at coordinate 20,692,736 of CM031609.1, read as the reverse complement.
ATATTATTTTCTCCATAAGTTTGCAAACGTGTGACGTTAACGAGATGGGTCGATAGCTGTTTCTATCTGCTTTAGCTTTCTTATGTATAGGAATAACAATTGATCGCTTCCAAACTGAAGGCATTTCCCCTTTACTCCAACATCTTTGTATGAATATATGTAAAAATCGAACAACATTGTAAGGTAAGTGTTTTAACCATTTCGTAAGATATTCCATCTAATCCAACAGATGTTTTTGCTTTACTAAAATGTAAAATACTTTCTTTTACTTCCTCAAGTTTTTATTTCTGAATTTACATAGTTTTTCCCCTTGTGAACTCATTATCATCATGAATTGATTTTGTTTTACTTTGCTCTTCACTTTCTCTATACTCTTTACTTTCAGTTGATAGACCTGCATTTCTACTATAACTGACAAACATCTCTGCAAATGCTTCTGCTTTTTCATTATTAGTGGGTAGATCTGAGTTCTCTAATCTTATGGGACATTGTGGTAAATTAATTCCGTTCTTCAGGGTTTTTCATTTTTCCCCAGACTTTTTGCATATCTTTATGACTGTAGGTTTCATTAATACAAAAAGAAGACCAGTATTGTCTCTTGGCCTGGGCGTTAACTCTGTTTGATTTATTTTTTGCCTTGTTTGCCTCTTGATGGTTTGGGGTAGAATTTTCTTGTATGAAATATTTTAAATTTCTCCCATTTTTCGCTATTTGCCTTTTCACAGTCGTCATTCCACCAGATATTTCCAGAGTGTTTAATGTGATTTCTTGGTCTTAAGCATGGGTATAGAGTCATTTGCAGCATCTAGGACTGCCTTGGTAAATGAAAAATAAAGATCATTTATATTTTTATCGTGCATATCCTCAACATAAAAGATGGACATACTTGCTGAAAATTTATCCCAATTAGCAAATTTATATTTGTACTTTGGGACTTTATCCTCAGTTAGATCTGCAATTCCTGTGCTTGCAATTTCAAAGCTTGTTATAATCTGAATATGATCACTATTAAACAATGAGCCAGTGTGTTCCACTCACAAATGGGAGCTAGTTCAGGCGAAACCAGAGTTAAATCAATTGCCGTAGCTCTATGATTAGGGTTTATCGGGGATTCGTGTAACTCGACCATTGTTTAGTAGATAAAATGATGAATCTACAAATTCTCTATGAAGCGATTGCTCGTGATATGTCACAGTTTTCTCCCAAAAAGGGGCATGTGCATTAAAATCTCCTGTAATTAGCACATTTTTGCCTTTATCTGCCTGAAGCA
>CM031609.1:20678966-20683966 GCA_018398815.1 Conus ventricosus | reverse complement strand
AGGACGACAATCGAAGTATCAGTCTACGTACGCACGCCTTGTGCTCTTCTTTTTCTCACCCTTTCCCCTATTTCATACGTACTGTCGACCAGGAAACTATTGCAGCTATTACAGCATCAGCAACAAAACACTAACGTTGTTACACAAGTTTCACGTGCCCATTTTCCAAGAGTGCTGGAGACAACCACAGTCGAAAGCAGACAGTATTTATGTCTTGTCCATATCGTTTGGGCAGAGCGTGGTGTATGTTTTCCTTTTATGTCTCCCAGCTGAGGAAACTGGTCTGCTGGGTGAAGCTGAATTGCAAAGGTAATGTTTGACCTCAGCGTTTGGCCCATCCCATGCGATGCAGCTGAAATCGAATTATGGTTTGGGAATGGGTATTCTATAAGGAAGAGGTAGTTTAAATCATTGCTGAGCCACTGCATGTTCAATAGAAACTGAATAGTTAGAGTGGAGAGAGAGAGAGAGAGAGAGAGAGAGAGAGAGAGAGAGAGAGAGAGAGAGAGAGAGAGAGAGAGAGAGAGGGAGGGAGGGAGAGAGAGAGAGAGAGAGAGAGAGAGAGAGAGAGAGAGAGAGAGAGAGAGAGAGAGAGAGAGACAGACAGACAGACAGACAGACAGACACAGACAGACAGACAGACAGACAGACAGACAAAAGTAGACAAAAATGCAGAAGATACAAAATCTAAGACAGTATTGTTAGGACGACAATCGAATTTTTCTGTTGCAGCATGCCTTTTCCTCTATGTTTTCTCTCGCCTCTTCTTTATTCAAAAGTTATGCCAGCCAAGGAATTATTACCGCACTGCCCGCAACACACATTAACGTCATTATACACGCTTCATGTGCCTATTTTTCAAGTCTGTTGGAAACCACCGTCCCCCGTCTGACGTGATGCAGCTAAATCAAATTATGGTTGATGAATGGAAATGTAGGGAGGAGGTGGTTCAGCATTGTAAGTAGGTCATAGAGTTTTTGTTCGTTGATGTGTTTGTTTCTTTGCTTGTGTGTTTGTTTAGTTTGTTGTTGAGTTGTTTGTTCGTTTGTCTATTTGTTTTTCCCCAGCGACTGTGTTAGAATGAAGTAAGATTTTGAGTTGGTTGGACGATCACATGGGCTGCAATGAATAAAACGTTTGGTGCAAGCACACACACACACACACACACACACACACACACACACACACACACACACACACACACACACACACACACACACACACACACACACACACACACGCGCGTGCGCGCGCGCGCATGCATGTATGCATGCGCACGTACTGCACATGCAGTCATACATATAAAAACACACATATCTCTGTCTGTCTGTCTGTCTGTCTGTCTCTGTCTGTCTGTCTGTCGGTCTGTCGGTCTATTTGGCTAGATATAGATATACACGGCGTAATATTCAGATGAAGTACACTCAATCGAATATTTGGCATAGCTATTTAAAAGAAATGACACAACCTTCTTTCTTCAAGTAGCACCAGACTATTCTTGAGTAAGCATGTATCATCAGTGAGCTGTGAACTTCACTAAATTACTGACTGACTGACAACGACATACAGAAAAGAATCATATTTCATAAAACGTGTGTCTCGTCTTTCGTTTCCCTTTGTATTTGACTCAACAATCGTTTTTTTTGTGTGTTTTTTTTTAAAATATATGCTGCATCCTTCAATATCCAGTAATCCGTCAGTCAGCACACGAAGTACTGAAGATAGAATATCTAAATCTCGATATGCCATATTCACTAATGCAGAAATGAAAATAGATTATCTATCTAAATTTCCATCTTTCATCTTATCAAGCCTTCGACTAAAATGTCTTAAGAATCTTTAGCATGCTGTTAAACGGACCATTTATACTACCAAACATTTGGTATACCATTTGTTCTGACGTTCAGTAAAAACTATGATTAAGTGTTTGCATAATCAAAGGTCATAAGATGAATTTTGAACTTTTTTTTTTCCAGATATAACATTGCTGTTTCCACCTGTGCTTAAAGTGGGTGTACCTTTCTTGCGACACAGTTTATTTTCTTCGTTTTTTTTTTGGTTTTGTTTTGTTTTGTTTTGTTTTTGTTTTTTTTAATCCAAAGACCAGCACGTGTTTACATATTCCAATTTGCATCATTACACAGTAATTTTCCTCCCTTTGCCAAACTTCCACCATTTCCAAGTGCCTTTTTATTGTTCAGTTCTTGTTAACTTCAAGTGCCACATTATGATAGCATTATTGTAACAGTCTAACTGATTGTATTATGGCAGCACTATTGTAACAGTCTAACTGATTGTTTTAATCCCTCAGATGTCGTTGAAAGTGAAATGATTTGACCTGCAAAATAAAAGTGTACTGTTTCATGATATCTGGCATAAACTCAAATCAATGTATTCGTTCTATTTCAAGCGTGCTACCAACTGATCGATGAGAACTAAAGATAACACAGAGTTCAACAAAGAACTTGTTCTGACATAAAGAAATTGTATTCAAAGGTAGCTTTTACAGTAGCGAGAAATACTAAGGAGAGATCTTGATAGTGGAGGGTCTTCAGAGAAGACACTCCTGCCCCCCCCCCCCCCCCCCCCCCTTCCCAATGCTCCTTCTCCCTCAGGCCAACGTTTCGGTCCTGAAGTCTCACACGCCGAGCAGTCAGGCCGCGCCTAGGTCATGACTCCTGAAGCAATTAAAAAAACAACAACAAAAAAACTTAACCCGAAGAGTGCCTTTAGGCCGTCAGTCGACGCCGAAGTAAAAGTGCTTTCCCAGTCCACTGACGTCATGCATTTTTCTTGAATTTTCATTCGTTACTATTTCTATCAACGGACTCAAATAGAGTGTGCGTAGAAAGCCTTATATGTCTGTAGTCTTAAAATAATATGTAAATGACCACACGTGAGGGGAAAGTCCATTTATTCTCATCACTGACTGGATGACCAGCCAGCACTTCATCTCGCTTGCAAAGATGGTGGCGCAACCTTCGACAAGCCCAGCGACCAAATCAACGTATTTACACAGCTGAGCAGGCTCTGCTGATGATTTTTGACAAAGACAATAATCTTTTATTCAACGACTCACTCGAGCATGAAGGTGAGATGATGATAGTGGTGGAATTGCCGACCATATTCGTCAGTTATTGAGTAGGGCTTTGTGACCTCAGTGTGTGTTCAGCTGACTGCGTCCAACGAGCTAGCCTAGTGTGTGTACTCTGCACTGCGTGCTGGTGTCCAGTGATGTGAAAGTCAGCGCGAGAGGGGAGCGTGGCCTGCTCGCAGCGTGACACGGTGCAGACGGAAAGGCAGGGGAAGATGAGGGTTGAAAGAGAGGGTTGAAGTCCAGCAAGGGGGCGTGGTGGGGAGAGGGGGGGGGGGGGGCGTGGTCGTGGACTGGTCAGTCTGCATAGAGTGTGAGCGTCTTGACAGACTTCTAAACTGTTTTACTTTCATTTACAGGTGTAGTGTGACAATACAAACTTTATTTTCAACATTTTTGCTTTGTGTTCTTGTTTGGACGTGAAGATGTCATGGTAAATACATTTGTTTTTGATCGTGCAAAATAATCTATCCAAATCTAAATGCCTAAATACTTTTTTTATTATCAAAATTAAACAAAAGAAGCCCAGATTCAAAATATTCATTCAATTTCCTTCAAAAATTATATAGATTTCATTTTTCTATCTTTTGTAGTTTCTGAGCTAGAAGGTTTTGTTAATTATGACCCCCAAATCATGAGATTTCCCTGGCACCTGGGAAAACCTTTGTTTGTACTATTTTTAGGCACTGAACGGTACATTCTTATCATTGTTATTATGAATACTTATATAGCGCCTATCCTCGGTAAGAGACCAAGCTCTGAGCGCTTTACAATCCACACTCGTCTACACGACGGGCTGCCTACCTGGGTAGTGCCGACTGAAGAACTGCCAGCTAGCGCTTCATTCAGTCGTTTCCCATGTCATCCAGTCAATATTGTTCAATATCGTTCGCTCATTTTCCTTACTTCCTTCATTCTTTCCCTTTCTCACGCAGGGTGCATGCTATGTGTAACGTGTCATCCATACCAACGGCCAAATTGGCCTTCTCTTCCGAAAGTTGGTGATGGGATTTCTGATTGTCCTTACCCACTATGAAAAATACATAATTTCCCTTAATACCTACATTCAATAAATACTAAATTAATAAATCTGTTGCAAGCCACAGAATCTAAGGTATTTGGTGAGCCTACAATGTTCGCGCGCGCGCGCGCGCGCGCGCGCGCGCGTGTGTGTGTGTGTGTGTGTGTATGTGTGTGTGTGTGTGTGGTGTGTGTGTGTGTTGTGTGTGTGTGTGTGTGTGTGTTGAGTGTGTGTGTGTGTGTGTGTGTGTGTGTGGGGTGGTGTGTGTGTGTTGTGTGTGTGTGTGTGACAGAGAGAGACACAGAGAGAGAGAGAGAGAAGAGAGAGAGAGAGAGAGAGAGAGAGAGAGAGAGAGAGAGAGAGAAAGCCTTCATAACTGCTGCAATGACTAACTCAATACACGATGTCTCTTTCAACCTCGTCTGCTCTCTCTCTCTCTCTCTCTCTCTCTCTCTCCTCCTCTCTTCTCTCTCTCTGAGTTCCTTTTTTTTTATACTGAAAGCGTCGAAACTGATCTTTTCTTTGATTCAGTTGTCGTTAGTGTCTTGTTTAATTACGTATTAAGGTCTTTAATGTCTGGATTGCATCCAGCACGTGTAAAAGCTGCAATCCTCCATTAGGAAAAAAAAATCTTCGATTGCCTGTCTCTGTTGTTGTTCCTTTTTTCCTGGCTGCCTGTGCGTGTGTATGGGGTGAAGGTGGGTGGGTTGGGGGGGGGGGGGGGGGGGGGGGGGGGGGGGGGGGGGGGGGGGGGGGGGGGGGGGGTGGGTTGCGTGCGAACGCGTGCGCGTGCTCGTCTGTGTGTGTGTGTGTGTGTGGGGTGTGTGTGTGTGTGTGTGTGTGTGTGTAAAACAAAGACCATATGTTGCAGAGGTTTTCTATTCA
>CM031609.1:20668966-20673966 GCA_018398815.1 Conus ventricosus | reverse complement strand
AACCTATGAAAGTAGCTATTTCTCAAAATTATAAATCTATATTTAAAAAGGTCCTTATAACAAAAACAACGAATACAATTACGTACAACATCAGGATAAGTGCATGCCATGAGTAGACTATAGTTTTAAATAAACAAGGTTGTCGATAATATTTAGGCTCCAAAAACGTTTACATCCTCCTTTGATAGAGAGAGATAGAGAGAGATAGAGAGAGAGAAGAGAGCGAGACAGAGAGAGAGGAGAAAGAGAGAGAGAGAAAGAGAAGAGAAACAGAAGACAGAGACGAGACAGACATAAGTAAGACCGAGAACCGAACCCGACAGACAGAGAGACAGACAGAAGGAGGGGGGGGGGGAGCGTTGGTTGGGTGGCGTTTGTTTTTTGTGGTCCTGCATGGATGTAAAGCTAGAGAGACCTTAATGTCAACAAAAAACAAAAACAAAACAAAACAACACAATACCAACACAAAGAAACCCACTGTATCAGTTTAGTGTATATTGATTTTGTGTCCCTGCTCCTCATCCTCTTGTGTGTTTATAATGGGATCACTACTGTTCACGCCGCAACTACTGTTTACCGACTGTTTCCGCCAATCAATAGTGTCCGTGGTTGAACACCGAGTCCGAGTTGCAGTCCAATCAAACAATAAAATTCAAACATTATCATTTGACATTTAATAATTGCGTCACATGAGGCACTTGAAAGTCCACATTCTGCACAAAATCAATGTACTCCAACGATTAACGAAAACAATTTCTAAGTTTAAATAAAGTGAAAATCACTGAATTTTTAGTTGTTGGTTTTTTTGGTTTTTTTTTTTTTTCTCTTCAAACCTTTCATTGTTGTCTTTTACTGGCCACAAAGACGACAACAACCAGGACAAACAACATCACAATCACAACCTTAACAGCAACAACAAACGGTCATTATACCTGTCTCAAATGAAGTCCTCACCATCTGCTCCAGATGTTCCACAAATGGACCCACATCAGCAGGGGTGGGCTGTCACCACGTTAAAATCAACACACAAGTCTTTTATTCACACACTTCTTTAAAATAGATCGAAAAACCCATCCGAAAGTTTGTTAAAAAATCTTTCAAACTGTAAAATCTCAGATCCGATGAAAAATGTTAATCTCTTTCAAGAACTCAAAGATAGCGTTTTGATGGAATCTGCTGTAAAATGTTTGTGTCTCACATCATGCAAGTCCCAACACTCTAAAAGAACATGTTTCATTGTGAGTGGCACATGACATGGAATGCACCATGGAGCTTCTTCACTCTTTAACAGGTATGAATGGGCAAAATACGAGTGGCCGGTGTGCAGCCGGCATGGACCTGTTTCTTCTTTACGACCACCAGACGTAGATGAGAGGAACTCCTTTAGGTTTGGACGGATCTGAAAGAGTTTGTTATCCGTCTGTGTATTCCAGTCCTCCTGCATGACATTTTTGGTTTCAGGTCTGAGCTGGGGATGTATATGTGACCAAGAATACACAAACCCTGACGTTTCTTCCTCGTCCGGACCAGTGGGACAGCGTGCAGCATGTTTCACCCTTTAATGTCTCCCTAACTGAGGATTAGGATACAGGATGGAGCTCAACAGCAAAGCTCATGTTTGATCGGGTTTTTACTCCAACGTAATCCGCTAAATTGAGTTAGGCTTGATGGATAGGCGTTGCTGATGGAGCGAGGGAAGAAGGCGTTGAATGGGAGGTGGAGTGGGGGTGGGGGTGGGGGTGGGGGTGTTGGCCATTTGGCTGAGCAAACATAGAATCAGCAGAGAGTGAAGGCAATTCTAGTGGGAGGCTTCAGCGGATGGATGGCGGAATCGTCACAGATGTGGCGCAGAGTGAGATGAGTTTTTTTGTTTTTGTCTTTTGTATGTTGTCAGATTGATAACGTCATGCTCTGTCTGTGTGTCTGTCTGTCTCCTCTGCGAGTGTATGCATATCCACGTTGTGTGTGTGTGTGTGTGTGTGTGTGTGTGTGTGTGTGTGTGTGTGTGTGTGTGTGTGTGTGTGTGTGTGTATGTGTGTGTGTGTGTGTGTGTGTGTGTGCGTGAGAGCGCACGCGCACGCCTGTGTGTGTGTGTGTTGTGTGTGTGTGTGTGTGTGTGTGTGTGTGTGTGTGTGTGTGTGTGTGTGTGTGCGCACGCGCGCACGCGCGCACGCGCGCGCGCGCGTGTGTGTGTGGTGCATTTGTGTGTGTGTGTGTGTGTGTGTGTGTGTGTGTGTGTGTGTGTGTGTGTGTGTGTGTGTGTGTGTGTGTGTGCGCGTGTGTGTGTGTGTGTGTGTGTGTGCGCGCGCGCGCACATGGTCATGTGTAAAAATGTGTGCATCAGAGAGAGAAGAGAGAGAGAGAGAGAGAGAGGAGAGAGAGAGAGAGAGAGAGAGAGAGAGAGAGAGAGAGAGAGAGACAGACAGACAGACAGACAGACAGACAGACAGACAGACAGACAGACAGATAGAAAGAGAGAGGCGTCGAAAGAATAATACCTTCTGTGATCGCGCTTCATTGTGCCTTTTATAGAAATGCCCTTTAATGATATCTGATTAATACATATTTACAACTATTTAACATCATCAGTTTATTATTCAGTCGAGTGGTTATGTCCTACAAATCACCCTTAACACCTTGTCAATCTCTTTCACCTAAATCGTCCGAAATGAACGAACGACTGTCGTTATGGCCCAAACGAGACTTGGAACAAGGAAAACTGTTGCAGTGAACAACGAGCTAAAAGCATGGATAAACGTTGGAATTCTTCTCTGTCTTGCCATTTCAGCACGCATTCAGGACGTTTTGAGCCATCATTCAGACGATTGGAACATGCGAATGCCAGAACTGGACTTTGTGGTGTCTGCACAGGGCAGAATGTAGTAAACTGTCATACCATCTGCAGAGAAAGTGGATCGAGACCATTGAACACGCTAAAACCGCTGGCAAGTGACGTACACATAGTTGCACTGTCCTGACAACTGGATCTACTTCTGGTTAGGATGACAGCATGTCTTACACACAAACTCACACACGCACGCATGCGCGCGTGCGCGCGCGCACACACACACACATACACGTCACTACACACACACACACACACACACACACACACACACACACACACACACACACTCACACACACACACACACACACACACACACACACACACACACACACACACACACACACACACACACACACACACACACACACACACACACATGGTGACATAGTTTATATTGAACCATGAAGGCATGTGATCCCGATGGCAAAAAAACATGGCAATGATTCTATACACTTACATACTATGAGAGGTGAGGGAAGAGGAGAGAGAGAGAGAGAGAGAGAGAGAGAGAGAGAGAGAGAGAGAGAGAGAGAGAGAGAGAGAGAGAGAGAGAGAGACAGAGACAGACAGACAGACAGACAGACAGACAGATTCAGAAAGGAACAGAGATAGAGAGAGACAGAGACAGAAACAGATTGAGTGTGTTTTCTTCATTTCCTGTTAGTTCAAATGCCTTTTAATGGATCCGATTAAGACAGATTCACAGCTGCTTAACATCATCAGTGGATAATTCAGTTACAAAGCAGCCTGGCTTTGAAAAATCATCCTTCATACCTCATCAATCTCTTTTGCCCCAAAACAAACAATGGCAGTAATGGCCCCAATGAGACATGGCACGAGGAAGATTGCGATGGCCAACAGCGACTTGTCGGCAGGATCGACGTTGAAGTATTTCTCTTCCCGGAGGCCGGAATAGCTCGGTTGGTAGAGCGCCGGATTCGTAATCTTGGGTTGCGGGTTTGAATCTCCGCCGGGCCGTTTCAGTACAGGGGGATTTTTTCCTCGGAGTTAACATTGGGTCTGACTCCATTTCCCATACAGTCTTTCGAATGAGATTATAAACCGAGGTTCCGTGTGTGAACGCACGCATAACATCTTGCACACATGTAAAATCCCATCACCAACTTTCGGAAGAGAGGCGAGCAGCGTTGGGATTATTGTGCTGAACGAAATGTTCGATTACAAATCTAAAGAGAATTTCTCCTTTCCTCCTGTCTCCTTCCCATTCCTGTCCTTATTCTTGTTGTTGTTGTTGTTGTTGTTGTTGTTGTTGTTGTTGTTGTTGTTGTTGTTGTTGTTGTTGTTCTTCTTCTTCTTCTTCTTCTTCTTCTTCTTCTTCTTCTTCTTCTTCTTCTTCTATTATTTCTTCTTCTTCTTCTTCTTCTTCTTCTTCTTCTTCTTCTTCTTCTCTCTTCTTCTTCATTTGTGTGTGTGTGTGTGTGTGTGTGTGTGTGTGTGTGTGTGTGTGTGTGTGTGTGTGTGTGTGTGTGTGTGTGTGTGTGTACACGTGTGTGTGCTGTTTATGCAGATGTACTTAGAGCCATGCATGATGTGAAGATGGAGAATCAACACATAGTAAATTGTACACGAAATAAGAACTTCAAACATGAGAACACTAAATGACAAGATTTTCATCAGGGCACAAAGACAAATTCGCCCTACAACAGCCTGTCTGGAAACAGTGTCATTTATTCATGAATTCTCTGACCTCACCCTTACTCTCTAGCCAAACCTACTGTGAAAACAGGGAACGTTACCCTCACTGATTTCACTGCAACACTAACGTCATGACAAATGACTCACCCTGTCATACCTCATGATCAGTGGACGGCCTGATCGTAAAATCTGAAAATTTCTTCCTTGTTCAGACCAGTGGGGGGAGAGGGCTGTGTGTCTGAGGCTTTGGTATCTCTGTAACCGGAGACGTTGATACAAGGCACAGCTGAACAGATGAGATCAATCAAACTGGATTTTTATTGATTTGTTCTCCAGCGGGTACATTACATGTGAGAAAGATTGACGGAAGTGTTTTGGAAAAGGAGTGAGAAGGAGGGATGGGCAGTTTGGGAGGATGCACGTGTTGCCGACCTACCATGGGTTACCAAAGTATGATGGTAGAGCAGTAGGGAGGTTTTGTGTGTGGCTGAAGCG
>CM031609.1:20658966-20666466 GCA_018398815.1 Conus ventricosus | reverse complement strand
GAGCATTACTCGGAACAGTGAGGGAAAATCAAGAACTTACTCTCCCAGTAATTCTACAGGCCTTCCCTCAGTAATTGCGTACGATAGTGAACAGAATTGTTATAACGGGAGGTCTGTTTGTTTCTGTGTTCTGGTTTCAGTCACTGTCTTTGTATTTTGTGAAAGACAAGAAGTGAAGTCAGTGATGTCTTTCTTCTTTTGTACTCTCAGTTCTTATATAACAGGGAGTTCTTTACAATGGGAACGAAGAAATGCTGTCTGTGTGTCTGTGTATCTGTTCGTGGTCAAAATGTGTTCTACTCGCTCCAGACAAAACGTTCTGGGCCGATCTGTTTGAAAATTTGTAGGTATGTTCATTATGGGTCACGGCTGATGCCCGATGTTTTATTTTACCAGAATAGTCGTCCGTAACGGCTATGACGGCCCAAAACGGGTTTTCTTCTTTATGGAATATCTCAGAAAGTACTCGTATTCAAGATAAACTTGGGGTACATTTATATGCTTTGCATCGTGTTTGTAGTTGTACAGAAACTTCCACTGTGCATTTCACTGAACTGCAAAGGGAAACAGATTTGGGCTTTTTTCTTGGTTAGTTCTACAGATACTTCCTCCGTATATTAAAAAAAACTCCTCAGTGTACTAATAGGAACCGCAGGAATAAAACTAACGACGGCTTCTTTTGTGTTGAAATTTTATAGTTACTTAATCAGTCTATTACGTAGGAAAGCGGAGAGAAATCAAGCGATGGCTTTGTGCCACTTCTCAGTCTATGGACATTATCTCTGTACATCATGAAGATGATGATTCTGTTTGTGTTGTAATTCTAGAAGACTCCATGCATTATGTAGGAATGTAAAAATATCACATGATGGCTCTATTCCTTTTCTAACCATTTGGACACTACCTACGCCTGTATTATGGAAGAAAATGAAGAGAAAACAGCCGCTGGCTGTTTGTATATTAACTAACACTAACTCTCCTTCCCTCTCTCGGTCTCTGTATCTGTCTAACTGTCTGTCTGTCTGCCTGTCTGTCTCTCCCCCCCCCCCCCCCCCCCCCCCCTCTCTCTCTCTCTCCCTTTCTCTCTCTGTGTCTGTGTCTCTCTGTGTTTCTCTCGGTGTGTCATTGTATGTCTGTCTGTCTCTGTCTGTCCATCTGTCTGTCTGTCTGTCTGTCTGACACATTCATGCACGCACGCACGCGCGCGTGCGCGTAAGCGCGTGTGTGTGCGCGCGCGCACGCACACACACACACACACACACACACACACACACACACACACACGCATATAAGCATTCATATCTGCAGTGGTCGCATATAAGCATTCATATCTGCAGTGGTAGATAATTCTGCCTAACTAACAGTGTGTGCTTGAGTGGGTGAATGGGAGAAATAAAAATGAATATATTAAATGCTTCTCGAAATGAGCCTTCAGTAAGCTTATAGTCTCCAAGGGGGAGATCTCTCTCTCTCTCTCTCTCTCTCTCTCTCTCTCTCTCTCTCTCTCTGTATATATATATATATATATATATATATATATATATATATATATATATATATATATATATATATCGAGTATGGCAGCATTGTCAAGGGTAAAAGACCCTGTCAGGGGAATGAGGCAGGAACAGACAAAGAGCATAGCGGCACAACACTCAACCACTCACTATCTCCAGACCACTCCAGGAATTACGGAACAAATAACATTTATTAAATTTTAAGCACACAAATTTACTCAAACATAATAAACACCCCAATCACTTGCACATACACTCCATTTATGAGATGGGGGTCACCTATCAAAGAAGAGGGGGGGAAAGACAGGAAAAATAATAACTATAAAAAAAAAAAAAAACCCAAAGTATAGACCCTACCAGGAGCTAAATGTCGCTAAGGGACAAAATAACCCGATAGATGGGAACTTCGACAAAAAAAAAAACACCCCCACCCGGATCTCACTGCCACCCGACCTATCACCATCTAAAGCTACTGCCCCCCCCCCCCCCCCCCCCCCCCCCCTCAACAAATAGAAGAAGAGGAGAAACAAATTAATACAACCAACAGGGCATAACAAGATACATTAAATCATACTAGCGAACGCACACAAATCCACAGCCCATACACCACACACACTTGCCACATAACTTTGTGTTGAAGTCTGTCCAAGAGTGTTCCTCGGATTAAATCTCCGAAGCACGACTGGATGTGCTCCTCACTGTCGTCGAGAAGACTCCTTCCTGCGCCGGACTCCCGCACCCCTCAGGTTCGGCTCCGGAATCCTCCCCTCTGGGAACATCCTCCAGGTCGCCCAACGTCAGCAACTGTGGCCCATCTCCACTCAAGAAGAAACGAAAAGCACGCCCTGCGGCGGATGTCAGTCCCTCGCCGCATAATCGTGATGATTGTAAATTAGGTGTGTAAATGCAGGGCATGTGTGGACTGTGTACGTACAATTTAAAGTATTCAAAGAAGAGTAAACTTTTATAATCATTATTTTCTTTTGGTTTCATCTGTTCCCAACTCATTGCTGTTTTCTTCTTTTCCTTATTTTCCTTTACTATAATTTTCACAATTCTCATATTTCACATTACATTCATATTACAAATTGCAATGCAGTAAACACTTGGAAGTTCACATTACATTTTAAATTAATACCAGATGAAATTCCATAACACTCACACATTCCATTTTATCTATAAAATACTTTCATTAAAAAGAAACCAAATAATATTTTTAAAAAAAACCACAGAGACAAACAAACAAGACAAGGAGCGGAACCAATGGCGGGAGCGCCACATCGGAAATCTCCGCAAGTCGACTGAATGTTAGTCGGCGGCAGCTCGTTCCGTTCTGGACCCGACTTGATGTTAAAAAAAAAAATACAAAAATAAAATAAAATAAAATAATTTGCTTCGATCTTTGAAGTATCGCTTCTGGAATATCCTGACTCCAACATTTATCCAAATATGAACGACTCCACTGTAAAACTAGATATACATGTCAAGCATACAAGTAGCTCCCCAAACAGAGCCATTGTTTAACATCCAACTTAAAATAAATGACCTCAATGTCACTTAAATACGAACTGACCGAATAAATGCCAATCCCATATTGGCATACAAATTCTCAAACCCAACGAAATTACAACACACCTTAGCTATACATATATATTTACCAGAACGGCGGGTGAAGACAGAAGAAAACTACTGGCAAGCTTCACTCAACGAAGAGTCCAAAGCCCACCAGTAAATACGCCACCTCCAACGAAGAAGGTAAGAGTCTGGAACGACTCTGAAGACCGTTGTTGGTGCCCAAGGATTGAGATCCTTTCAAGGCTGAGTGGACTGCCTTCCGCCCAGCGAAGGGTTCCGGCCCGGTTCCGCTACCCTCCACGACGAAGTGGAAAAAGAAATATGGCTACCAACCGAGGACGTGGCCTCTTACCAGCAAAGCAAAAGCAAGAAAGAAAGAGATCCGAACACTGGCATAGCGCAGAAGGTTCCCCTTCCGCCCCACACAAACACTCACATTCAACACACGTTAAGCATAAACAGCACGCTCTATGCACAGAACACGTGCAAGACACTCCCCTGCACCGTTATTAAAATGACAGCACACATACAATCTTCATCCCGGTCTCCCACTTCCCTCACACCCTACTCCTATGTGAGGGTTTACTGAGGGGATGCATGATCCACACGGGCGGTGCACAAACTGAATGTGACAGAGGAGCTACCCCCCCCCCCCCTCTCCTCTACACCCCACATACTAAGTATAAGCTGCTGTCAACTTCTGTAACAGCCCATTAAAACTCAATGAATACATTCAAATACTGGTCCGCCCGTGACAAGCATAGACAAAGTAACGGTTTGATTTTCTTTTGTCATTATGTAAGCAATATTCCTGCATATTGTGTAATATAACGAAGGGAAAATTGTGGCTGCTTTGTTCCCTCTGTAGTTTTATGGACGCCATATAAATACAATAAAAGACTGGGAATGGGGACCAGCGATTTCTTCGTTCTTCTTCGGTTATTGCAGAGCGAATGGTTTAGTATATCAAAAAGGATGAGTTAAGTTGTAATCTCTCTCTCTCTCTCTCTCTCTCTCTCTCTCTCTCTCTCTCTCTCTCTCTCTGTCTCGTGATTTATCTGTATGTCTGTCTGTTGTCTATCTGTACATCTACCTCTCTGCCTGTCGGTCTGTCTGTCTGTCTATATTCTCTATTTAAATACATTGTAAATGTAGAGAGGCTCAAGTTTACGTGTGGACGGTGAGTGAGGTGTTTTATGTTCTGTTATTTAACGAGAGAGAGAGAGAGAGAGAGAGAGGAGAGAGAGAGAGAGAGAGAGAGAGAGAGAGAGAGAGAGAGGAGAGAGAGAGAGAGAGAAAGAGACAGACAGACAGACAGACAGACAGAGAGAGACAGAGACAGAGACAGAGACAGAGACAGAGAGAGAGAGAGAGAGAGAGAGAGATTTCCAGGTTGCTTTATTTCTGTTTTTTTGTTTTGTTTGTTTGTTTTTTCGCTCGTCCATTCAAGAGATTTACTCTCCTTGGAAAGGAGGGTAGCGACAACAGTGCAGCTGCTTGAAACAGGCAATGTCCATGTTAGTTCTTTTTGCCCTCGTACAACATCTGCATGGCTTTCGTGAGAGAGAGTTCGAAAACACACATAAATAATGAAAAACAATCCCACGTAAGGGCTGTCAGAAAAGAAAACAAGAAAAGCCTATCAGACAGACAGACACACAGACACAGACACACACACACACACACACACACACAGTCACGGAACGCTAAGCCGGACGTAAAAAAAACAAAAAACCCTCCACAACTAACCCACTAAACAGATAACACGCCACATAAGAACTGACAAGAAAACAATTTTATTCCCAACAAAACATTTGATGAGCGGAATCTTCTATGAATAACAAGTCATAGACCCAAGCCTGAAAATACACAATTCCTACGGCCAAGGCAGCCACCATAAGTTATTTACCCCTTATTTAGCTACAGCGTGCAGAGTTCCTCAGGCCAGCAGTATGTAACACATAACATAAAGTCAATCCTTTTCATGACCACAACCATTTCCCCAAAAGAAAACAATAACAACAACAACAACCAAACTATACCAACTTCATATAGCAATGTTCATTTCGCATATACTTCACTGCGCACATTCATCCCTTCAGTCATCCCCTTTTTTAATCAACATCCATCCTTCATGCATGCACACCCAAACCCAATGTCTTCAGGTGTTTCAATGTCACCACAAAAAAACTCAACACAAAAAAAAACAGGCCACACGACAACGTTGACAGTCTCACGACGACGACAGCGACGGTGACGGTGACCAGACGAATCTGCCTGCCGAAGACGAGATGACAGATGACAGTAACACACTGGCTTTCACAGCACCAGTGGAATTCACCGCCACCGCCAACACAACAGCGACAGCGACGACTGCCACCAACCACAGTGACAAATCACACTCAGGGCGGCGACGACACCCTTCAATGGCGGCGGTCACAGAGTGAGGAGTCGGTGATATGGGGGATCAGCAGCGGTGGCGACAGCATCAACGGCGACACAGCAACGGCGACACAGCAACGGCACTAGCAGCATCAATAGCACCAGCAAACGGCACCAGCAGCTACAGTGACACCATCAACGGAGCCAGCATCACCTGCGACGTTAACGGCCAGGCTGTGAAGACCCGACCGGATGGGGAGAAATTAAAAGGGTGTAGCATTGGAAAAGGGAAGGACTGGGACAACAGTCGGGGCACAGCAGGATGGGGAGTGTAGGTGGGGTAACTGCAGGCACCTGCGACGATCGCCGGGCAGTCCGGGACAGGAATGCCAGCAACTGGCCGTCCACAGCTCCCCGACTACAACGGCCCTGACCCGCCTGGTGTACCGGGCCCCAGGATGGTGGGAATGCGCCCTCACCTGCACTTGACATAACTGTTACCCTCTAACCGTAGATATACCCAGGATTTCCTTTACGCACCCAAAGCCTGTTAGCTCTAAAAACGAGTTACCTCTACCACCATCCCACGTTGTTTATACCTCTGAGTTACACTCCTCTTTGCACTGCAGCATACACAAGAGCTACTCCATCATACACCTTCCCCCATACACATTCTTAGTCACATTGTAACATCCCCAACAAATATCATGTCTCGATTCCAAACAAAACCAATGGGACAGGACAACTATATCCCCACGCCAGTCACCCAAGGCATTAGCACACTCCCACAAATCTCCAACAATGTAGGAACAATCTTAAATCTATTTTATTGAATTAGGGTACCCACACCATACAAAACCGCGCTGCTTGATACCAGTACCTCTTCACACAACTACACAATACTTATCCTTTCTAATTAACTTCCATGACACGGCACAATCATAACCTCTACAGCACCCAGTGGCCAACACACCCTGTCTATGCTTCCCGAAAGCATTTCCGTTCGAACCCCCTGTCACGAATAAGTACCAACTTAATCCAAACACCAGGATCGAACCAATGATAACTATTTACATTTCCATTCAAAACTTCACAACCAAATTTCCTTCTTTTCTTTTTCCTTTTCCCTGTTTCCACCTCTCAACACAACCCGCTGGTCAAAACTCACCATCAACCCACTTTTTTCAACCTGCTTCGATTTAGTCCTTATTTTTTTCCATTTTCTCACTCTTCCTTTTTTCCCTAAAAAACTTGAAATTGATTCAAAATATGAGCTCATATTATTTACACCTTTGTACAAGTTGACAGAAATGTGCACAAGGGAACGCCACCGTGAACACTACACTACTATCACCTTAATTAACTCCACATACCTGCTACAACACAGAACGACGACAACCACTGCGGCTGGCCACCCAGCACCTGAACCTCAGGGTCGCAGCACACAGACACACCGACGACTGCACGACCAAGAGCAAAACGCTCACGAGGGCCGGCTCACCATGTCGACCGAAGTCAGACTCACAGCACAAACGCTGGCACCAGAACAAGAGCCCAACTGCTCTTCACCAAGGATTTTGACCGAAGTGCTAGCCATCCGGCGCCACCAAACTTTAAAGCTTGATGACTCAGCACTCACTCCTTGCTGAGTTCTGAACTCTACACAAACCGCACGTGAAACGGGACTCCACACGACACAACACAGGAGACGGAAGGCTAACCCCCTCTCTCCCCACACTTATCCTTTCCCTGCCTGTGCATGGTAGCAAACGCACACCCAATATATGAATGGAACATACAGGTATCAAACACCCCTACCATCCTTCCTGAACCCAACAACTACCATATAAAAATTATGGCCCGGTAAGCCTACACCCCCATCGTGGAATGATGCTACGAATTGATACAGAGCCGTCGGCGCGTCTGTACGATTTCCACGATGACACAGATCGGTGACACACACACACACGCACGCACGCACGCACGCACGCGCGCGCGCACACGCACACGCAACACACACACACAC
>CM031609.1:20634155-20639155 GCA_018398815.1 Conus ventricosus | reverse complement strand
AGTGCACCACACTACGGCAATAGCTCAAAGAACAAACGAGCTGAATGACAGTGTGTCTGGACGTCAAACCGCACTTGAATCAGCACGTGCTGTCAGCATCCATTACCACGTCACGTTAAATTCATCAAAAAAATTTCAACGCAGCCAGAACTAAAACACCAGGAAAACATCTAGCGACGTGTGTACAAGCATAGTGGTGTTACGGTTGACAAAGAAACCGACTGGTCACTCACGCTGTGGACGACTCTGTCCATGTCTCAGCAACAAACAGCTTTGAGACAGCAGACTGACTCACCCTGGATAGGTATACCACAGCAGTCTCTGACCGATCAGCTCAATCAACCTACCCCAAAAATTCAGGTCCGGTTTCCCCGAAGGCAACCTTGTCAACTTCATTGTGGGGGATTTACCTTCAGTATTATTACCGCAGGAGACGGCGACAGGACGGGAACTCACCCATGTACGCACAATGCTGGGGCAAAGGTTGATGGACGTCACTGCTGCCTCAGAGATTGTGCAGTAAATGAGAGGATGTGCAGCGGGTGGCATTGCATGTGGGGATGGAAACGACTTCACTAACGCTACTCTGTAAGACACGCTTCAGCAGGACTTGTCAAGCTTCTGGGACAGTGAAAGAGTTTTTTGCTTGCCAAAAATTGCTGTCTCTGCCTACTCCCTAGAAAACCTATTCCTTTGGAAATTCATTAATGTTTGATGAATAGGGAACTGCATGTCCTATGTGCAGATAACAAGTGCATGTTTTTGTTTGAAACAAATTTGTTGATCAAAATTCTTAGGATGTTTTTTCAAAGCTATTTCACATCAGGATGGTATTCACCTGTTGCAGTGGCTTGTCACTCTGGTTACGCAAATCATTCAGTTTCTGGCACTCCGTGTGACCGGTCTCCACGGAATACGGGTAATGGGGCAAACCCCGAGCTATGTCAGGAACAGACACTTGCAACAAACCGTAACAGATCACAGTTTCAAAATTAAAGAAACCAAAGTCAAAGCGCCTGTCCCTACTGAGTTCCATCAGAGGTGTGCAGCCATGTACCCCCAGTCAGTAGGAAATCGTCTCTGATTTCCTGTTCTACAAAATTTACCCCAGAGTAGTTCAACGTAGCTCAAACATCTGGACAATGCTCCTGAAATTGTCACAGAAATCAGTTGTTCTTCAAATGAAACCTTTTCCCACCATGCAATGCCACCCATTGCCGTACTTTACAGACCCCCATGACATCAATGGCGATGTTTCCCCCATGTGGCCTTTCTCCCTTCCCTCTCTGCCTTTCAATTCCTTGGGACACATAATGCATTTCCTTATCTTCCCTTCCTCCTGCTTAACAGAAAAATTCCACGGTATCGGAATTCAGGAATAACAGCTTGCTGTCTCGCCTTCCAAGGCAGGCCCGGAGCCCTTGCCTACCTTCCTTCCCCCCGCCCAAATTTACCATCCCCTGCCTCTGAGTCCACTAACGCCCCCCCCCCCCCCCCCCCACCTCACCCAGGCGGGTTCTTCTCGCTTGCTCCGTCTCACCTTCACCTTCCCATCAGCACTGACTCCTCCTCCCTTCCCCCCTCCCCAACCTGTGAGTTTGAGTTTTGTTCCCCCCTCCCCGCCCCACCCCCTTTTCCCCCCCTTCTCCCGGTATTGCTAAGTTACTGTGGATGACGGTACTATTGTGACGGAAGACTTGAAGCGACATTTGTCTTGGTTTGGTATTTACTTTCCTGAATATGTTATCATACACATACTTGAATTGTCCTTCTGGCTGGAACTTCATGCCCTGCTTTTTTGGATATTTTGGTGTTTTGGATATTTTATGATTGCTGAATTTTATATTTTAATTTGTGGTTGTAAAGTATATCTATTTTTGTTTTATTGCTCAGGACTTATCTCTAGAATGAATACATGGACATTGTAAGGTAATTAATACAGATACTGGATTACGCATTGGTTCACTAAATGTTTATATCTGCCAAAAATAAGATTCATGATGTCTGTTTCTTCCTAACGAAACCCTTCTATTCATCTGCTTGGTCTTAGTGAAAACTCGCTGACTCCGTTTCACTGTACAGCTTTATCCCTAACAAACTATAACTTTGTCCGGAGCGATGACATCACTCTGGTGAAAGGACTTGGAATATATATCAACAAAGCATCGCTCATGTACAAAAAGGCGTGCGTGACTTGAGTGACCTTGATGATGATGTGGTGAGGACCCCCCCCCCTCCCTCAGCCTTTCTAGATGGAATGTGTCAGGGAATCCCTCACTTTTCCTTGTATGACAACTTTGTACACATGATGGAAGGATGTCAATAAGGTGAAGCTATCCAATGTCATTCTTCTCGGTGATTTTAACGTTGATCTGTTTTTCAAACGGCAGCCTGCCTGGGATGCGGACACCACAATTTTGGCTTGCATCAGCTTATGCATAATCCAACTTGAATGCCAAAACATCTTTCATTGCGGGATCATATCTACACGAACAACAATGCCATGGTATCCAACGTACAGTGGCAACAAAAGCTAAAGCGACACTGTTTCATTTGTGCACTTGGTCTTGTAAGCTTCAAAGCAACAGATAAGGGCCCACACAAACCATTTCAATATGCTGCTCAAAAACTTCAGTAAGGATGAAATTTTCCTTCGACTTAAGGTTAGCTCCTTTCTACAGTGTACTCAATTACCAGATCAAATGAAGGTCTAATACCTGGTTATAATTCTTTCTCTCATTCGTTGATAAACATGCCCCACTTAGAAGCAAAGGGTTAAACCCAGAGTATCCAGCTGGCTGACGAAAAGACCATTATTATAGAAATGGCACTGAGGGGATGCACTTACAACGCAAAAAAAGTAGTATGAATATAAAAAGCAGAGAAACAGAGTATCAGATCTGTTAGAAAATCAAAATCTGAGCTTTTAGGAAAATGATAAACGCAAACAGGGATAACAGCTCATTATGGCGTTGCTGTTAATGAAATAACTGAAAGTTGAGAAAGAAAATCAGATAATACTGCGACCTACTGTGGTCTTAACACTTTCAACAATCATTTCTTCAGGTCGCGAATCAGTACAAACAGACTAGGCAGTGGGTGTCACATTCTTTTAATCGATATGCAACTCCAGCTGTTCTTCATCGTTTTGTCAAAAAACGATTAAATACTGCGATTCATTTATCATCCCTTGCTAGTATTAATGAGGTTGGTTCCTTCATTTCAAAACTTAAAAATAAAAAAAGCAATGGGTCAGATAATTAAATGTTCTATACTCAAGCATGCTCTACTTACATTGTTGAATACCCTTACGTATGTTTATATTTGTGTATTGATCAGAATGTCTTCCATGTGGTCTAAGGCAGCAAAAGTGATCCATACCAAATCAAGAGATCTCATGATATTATAAAAACAATTTTAGGACCATATCTCTTTTATCTGTTGTATCGAAACTTAGGATGCATGTTTCACAACAGCCTACATGAACAATTGGAACATCACAAACTGTTCCCCCATTTCAGTCAGCTTTCGTCGAAATCACTCTGCCACCGGCCTTAACACGCCTCTGTGATACATGGCTATCAGCCATCAACGAAAGAATAACTCACTGGAACTGTTTTCCTCGATTTAAAGAAAGCGTTTGATCTTGTAGCCACAGCCTTATTATTAAAAAAAATGACTGCATATGTTCAAAATCCGGCCCCAGTAGTCACTTCTTTTCAGTCATATCTTGAAAGGCAGGTCCCAGCGTGTTTACATAAACGGTACTTATCCTCTGAAAGGAATAGTGAGGGTGGCGTTCCACAAGGCTCTGTCTTGGACCTCTTCTCTTCTGTATTTTATAAATGACCTACCGATGCACATATCTCAAATGATGTCAGCTGTGATTGTTCGTGACGATAGTTCTCTTACTGTTAGTGATACCAACATCATGTCTGTACAAATCTCGTTCAACAAAGTTAAATGATTTTTAGAATGGTGCAACCAAAAACCGAAATGGTCTTAATCGCACAAACACAATGATATGGGCCTAGCATCGAGACAGAAACATCAACGACCGCATCTTATGATTGAGCCTAAAAATGTGTGAAACCTTGATCGAGCAGGATACGAAACCGTTTGTTTAGGCGTGATCATTGATGAGAACTTTAATGCAATCAATATATCATGTTTGCAATCTGTTGGCTCGCAATTTGTTTTTACTCAATAAGCTCAGTTATTATGTTTGAACCACATATCCGGAAATTATTTTTTGAGACCATTCCTTTCTCCATCAACTATTGCGTCCACTGTCTGGAGTGGGTTGCCAGGTGAAAAATCACATAAAAAAGATCAACTATATGATAGACGGGGCATTAAGTGATTTCTTCCCGACAAGTCTCTATCAACACGGGCAAATTCGCAAATCTAATTGATGTTACCACTGCAGAGCCTAACTGAACTATAATAGGCGAGTACTAATGTTTAAAAGTCCATATGCAAACTGGCGCCAACATATCTTGCTGAGTTTATCCAAATAGCAACAACGCGATATGATTCAACTAATTACATTTTACCACGTGTCGCATTGATTTGTTTTCAAATCTAGTTTAGCTTATTTTGGTCATTGTGTGGAACTCTCTTCCTCCGATGTGCCAAAACATGTCAATCACTGCCGTCCTTCAAATCGCAGTACTTAAACATTTCTTGAACATAAATTAACCTTTTGATCATAGTCTCAAACGCCCTACTTTAGCTTGCCTCTATATTAGCTAATGATATGTGAGTGTGTGTGTGTGTGTTGTGTGTGTGTGTGTGTGTGTGTGTGTGTGTGTGTGTGTGTGTGTGTGTGTGTGAGGTATGGTTGGGGATGTGGGTATGCGCATTGCATGCGGAGTATGTGTGGGCGTGTGCATGCATGTGAGCGCGCGCGCGTACGTGTCTGATTGTGTTTGTAGTAAAAAAAAAAAAATTTTTGGTAATTGGAATTTTGTTTGTTCTTTTCTTTTTGTTCTTTTTTT
>CM031609.1:20604155-20609155 GCA_018398815.1 Conus ventricosus | reverse complement strand
GAAGGGGTGTATATACAAACAATTGTCCAATCTGGCATTTAGAATCAATGACATCATTCGTAATACACTTTGCTATAATTTCAAGAGATGAGAATAGAACGCAATTTTAAAGCCTTGTAAAGATAGATTGACAAATTTCTGATCGTTTTTTCATTTACACATGCCATCAGCAACGCTAATTTGAACTGATTTGGTATCTTATAATATTTCAACGGTATGTATTGTGCTCTTAAGTCGCTTAAAATAGGACAGCATAGAACAAAATGTACCTCATCTTCTTTCCCTCTTTGACAAAGTGGACATAGTAAGTCACCTTCACTGTGTTGTCTATAACGATTACGATGTACTTCGATTTCAGAAATACCAAGCCTAAATCTTATCAATACATGCCTCAAATATCTGTCCAAATTGAGTAACAAATATGTTTTAGCATCCGGAATAGTGCAGAAGGTTCTGTAAACGTTAAACCTGTCACTGTTATTGATATGGTTATTCCAATCCTGCCATCTGCACAAAATTAACCTTTCCCTAAACGTTTCCCGAAACTCGCTTATCCCTTCTACTCCTTGATTGAGCCATACATATCCGAATCCAAACATATACAATTTACAGCGAACATTTGAAGCCCAGTTTTTCTTGTCACGCAAATCCAAATCGAAAAGCATTCTATAGGCCTTAAACGGTAGTCTACATTCGTCCATCCTCGTCAACTTTAGCCAATACCTAACACACTTTACAGCTGAATTTATGTAAATAGGATATCGATTTGTTTCACCATACGCCATGTCATTAGGTGTTCTCATTTCTACTCCCAAGAATCTCTTAATAGCAAATAAATGCACCTTTTCGCAATGGAGTGCTGCATTGTCAGGCCCCATAACTCTGCACCATACTGAACAACAGACTGAACTTGTGAGTCAAATAACTTAAAAAAGGCAGAAGGAGAAGAACACTTTAGCTTAAATAACTTTTGTAAAATACACAATAACGCGTTTTTTGCTCTGCTACTGAGATCACGACAAGCAGCAACAAAACTTAACTTTGTTGAAAAATAAATTCCTAGGTATTTGTAAACATTCACAACAGGCATAACAGTCCGTTGTAGGTCACCTTTCTCTGGCAGCTAAATACCCCCCTTTTCTGAATACCACTATATTGCTTTTATTCATATTGACCTTCAGCTGCAAAGCAGCAGCTGCACGTTGAAGACTGTTAATCTGCGTTTGTAATCCAGTGGCAGTCTCTGAGAGTAAGGCCACATCATCTGCCAGAAGTAATATGAATAATTCAAAATAGTCAGACGTAAACATTGCACCATGCCTCCCTCTCCTCATCACCTCTAATGCAAGTTCATTAATGAATAAAGAAAACAAGACAGGACTGCAGGCAGAGAGAGAGAGAGAGAGAGAGAGAGAGAGAGAGAGAGAGAGAGAGAGACTAAAGGGACTCAAGACTCAAGACTCAAAAACTTTATTACTCAAGGATAGAGATTTAGGCAGTGCCTATTCTTCCAATCTGTCCTTGCTCTTCTACAACATTCAACTAAACACACTGTGCATATAAAATAATGGCAGAAACAATGAAGAAATAGCAACATTATAATAACAACAATAACAATAGTAATAAGAATAATAATGGTAAAAATAAATTCCATTACAAAATTACACAAACATAATCAGAGATGTACGCGCGCGCTCACATGCACGTACACGCCCACACATACACGCACGCACGCGTACACCCACACCCACAAACCCCACACACACACACACACACACACACCCCACCCCCCCCCCCCACACACACACACATACAAAACACATTTTCATTGGGTAATACAGACGCAAGCATAAAAGTAGGGCGTTTGAGACTAAACTTCAAAAGGTTAGATTTAAATTTGTTCATAGTCTCAACGCCCTACTTTTATGCTTGCCTCTGTATTAGCTAATGAAAATGTGTATGTGTGTGTGTGTGTTGTGTGGTGTGTGTGTGTGTGTGTGTGTGTGTGTGTGTGTGTGTGTGTGTGTGTGTGTGTGTGTGTGAGAGAGAGAGAGAGAGAGAGAGAGAGAGAGAGAGAGAGAGAAGATTGGAGAGACAGACAGACAGACAGACAGACAGAGTAGAATACGAAGTTTAGTACTTTCGACGACGCACACGTCACTAAAGTAATCTTTCCGGTTCAAGCCCAGTTGAACCATAAATACAAACATTTGTTTTAAGCATTGGTTTGCTCTCTTCTCTCCCTCTCTCTCTCTCTCTCTCTCTCTCTCACTCTCTCTCTCTCTCTCCTCTCCTCTTCTCTCTCTCTCCCTCTCTCTCTCACTCTCTCTTTGTTGTGTGTGTGTGTGTTGTGTGTGTGTGGGGTGTGTGTGTGTGTGTGTTTTGTGTGTGTTGTGTGTGTGTTGTGTGTGTGTGTGTTGTGTGTTGTGTGTGTGTGTGTGTGTGTGTGTGTGTGTGTGTGTGTGTGTGTGTGTGTGTGTGTGTGATTCAGATTCAGATCAGATTCAGTCATTTATTGTCTTTGAAAACCGTAACAGGGTTTTTTATGACAGAAAGAATAGTAGTAGTAGTAATAATAATAGAAGCATTGGTTTGCTCTCTCTCTCTCTCTCTCTCTCTCTCTCCTCTCTCCTCTTCTCTCTCTCTCTCTCTCCTCTCTCTCTCTCTCTCTCTGTGTGTGTGTGTGGTGTGTGTGTGTGTGTGTGTGTGTGTGTGTGTGTGTGTGTGTGTGTGTGTGTGTGTGTGTGTTGTGTGCCTGTGTCTGTGTGTGCCTGGTTCTGTGTGTGCCTGTGTCTGTGTGTCTGTGTCCTGTGTGCTTGTCTGTGTACTTTTGATCTGCAGTTCGTGTCAGAGAATTTAAAAAAAAATGACCACAAGTGTTTTATTAAGAGTAGAGTACAAACGTTTAAGAGAGAGAGAGAGAGATAACGATAACGATAACGATAATTTATTCAAGAAAGGCCACAGCCCCATTTGAAGGGGTATTGACATATAACTGATGTAGCAATACAATAATATACAAGCACATATAAACAAAATTCAAGTCAGATAGCTCCTCCTCTTGAAGGATTTATACAAATATGCAGCTAGATCACCAACAACTTTCACATTTTGACGACAAAATCAAGACAAGCCTAAAAAAATGATGGACGTCGACAATATTTCAAAGGAAATATTTTTGTCTTAAATCTGTAAGCAAAGGACAAACAAATAGAAAATGAAGTTCATTCTCAGGGGCAGACTTGCACAATGGACATAAAACATCTAATTCTGTATGAACATTGTAACGTTGCTGTGTACAGCAATATCAGATACACCGAATCTAAACTTAGTGCAGATCTGACAAAACTATTAATATTCATCGACAGATAAGGTTCCGCTTCCATTACCTGATTTGTCTTTAGAAATCGAAACAAAGAAAATCTCTCACTGTTTTTAATATGACTATTCCAGTCTTGCAAGTTACAATCAATTATTCTCTGCTTAAAACAAACCAAAAAATGCTTAAAACACATCCAACACTCTGTTCTAACCAAACAAACGAAAACCCATAACTACAAAGACATTTACGAACAGAAGTTGCCCAAGTTGATTTTACCTCTAGAATCTAAATCAAACATACTTTGTATGCTTTTGCAGGTAATCTGTGTTCTCCCATACGTACGAGCTTAAGCCAATAACTAATACATTTCACATATGAATTTACATAAATGGGATATCTGCCAAGCTCACCATAAACCAAATCATTAGGGGTTCGTCTATCCACATGCAAAAAGCGTTTCATAGCAAATAAATGTAATTTTTCGATTTCATGTCCTTTATCCAATCCCCAAATCTCGGCGCCATACTGCACAATAGGCTGCACTTGGGCATCAAACAATTTAAAAAATAATTTAACCGAAACACTTTCAAATTTATAAAGCAAACTTAAATAGCTATGACAGCACGCTTTCCTCTGTTAACAAGATCATGACAGGCAAACGTAAAGCTAAGTTTTGTTGAAAAATATATGCTCACAGTACTTGTAAGCATTTACCACCGACAATTGCGAACTTCCATACAACCACCTTTCACGTGATGCTAGGAAACCACCTTTTCGAAAAACTATAATGTTTGATTTACCCATGTTTACTTTCAAATCCAGTCTAGATGCTACAGAATGCAAATTATTCAATTGATTTTGTAATCCTACGACAGTCTCAGAGAGCAAGACGATATCATCAGCAAATAACAATATAAATAATTCAATCGAGTCAAAAGTGACACCGTGTCTTCCCTTCTCAATAATGTCTTGTGCTAATTCATTAATATACAATGAAAACAATACTGGGCTGCAGACATCCCCCTGTTTAACACCCTGAGTACATCTGATATAGTCACGAAATTTGCCCCACATCTTATCATAGCTTTAACATCTTTGTACATGCATTTTACACAATTATATAATTTACCTTTGATTCCATTTTTTGTAAGTATCGGCCACAAAAATTTTCTTGAAATGGAGTCAAAGGCCTTTTCAAAGTCTACAAAGGCAACATACAGCTTACGGTTATTAGAAAATTGTTCTGGACAGCTGCTAACAGAGTAAACATATGATCAATGTACAAAAATTTTTCTTAAACCCTGCCTGGTGATCACCTGTTATATTATTTACTTCAATCCATTCTGACAATCTCTTGTTAATAATAGAACCAAATACTTTACTTGCAACATCAGACAAGGAGATTCTCTGTAATTGTTAGGGTCATTCGTATTACCTTTTTTAAAGAGGGGAGAATAAATGATTGTGCCAATCTTCAGGATAAATTCCATTGTCAAACAAATTATTGAACAATTTAACCAGAAAATCAGTTCCAACATTACCAACATTTTTAAAAAACCACAAATATGCCATCTGGACCAGCTGCCTTTCCATTTTTTAGCTTTTTAATCGCAGCAACAACTTCAATTTTGCTTATAGGACGATCATAATATTCTATATAATCCGTTGTCGAGTATCG
>CM031609.1:20596655-20599155 GCA_018398815.1 Conus ventricosus | reverse complement strand
TTTCTTACGGTCAGTGTCCAGAAACATTGAATTCAATGTGTGTTGAACCAATCGTGACACTTGACACATGCTTTTAGTGTGGCCATTCCTTTTTTCTGTAATTCAGTATAGCTTTTAATACAAATATGTTTTGTAAATTAAAAATCCTCGAAAATTCTATGCATTCTGTGTGTGTGTGTGTGTGTGTGTGTGTGTGTGTGTGTGTGTGTGCGTGCGTGCGTGCGTGCGTGCGTGCGTGCGTGCGTGCGTGCGTGCGTGCGTGCGTGCGTGCGTGTGTGTCCATCTGTCTGTCTGTCTGTCTGTCTCTGTCTCTTTGTCTGTCTGTCTGTCTGTCTGTCTGTCTGTCTCTCTCTCTCTCTCTCTCTCTCCTCTCTCTTCTCTCTCTCTCTCTCTCTCTCTCTCTCTCTCTTCTCTCTCTCTGCCTCTCTGTCGGTCTGTCTGTTTGTTTGTCTCTCTCTGTCTGTCTCTCTCTGTCTGTCTCTCTGTCTGTCTGTCTGTCTGTCTGTCTGTCTGTCTCTCTGTCTCTCTCTCTCTCTCTCTCTCTCTCTCTCTCTCTCTCTCTCTCTCTCTCTCTCTCTCTCTCTCATTCCTTGTGTCAGTCTGCCTCTTTTACTCTCTTTCTCTGTCTGTCTGTTGGTCTGTCTGTCTGTCTCTCTTTCTCTCTCTCTCTTTCTCAAAATAACATTACAAATCATATTCGTACTGACAGTACTGCAGAATGACAGAAAAATCACAGTATTGTTACACGCAGATGCGGTACTTGCGTTAGTGTTACACACGCGAAAGTGTTACACGCGGTAGTGCTACTCGCGGTAGTCTTACACACGCGATAGTGTTACACACGCGGAAGTGTTACACGTGGTAGTGTTACTCGCGGTAGTTTTACACACGCGATAGTGTTACACACGCGGAAGTGTTACACGCGGTAGTGTTACTCGCGGTAGTGTTACACTCGTGATAGTGTTACAACGCGGTAGTGTTACACGCGTTAATGATGCTCGCGGTAGTGTCGCACAATTTCTAAAACAAGGCAAGAGATTCATTGTTAAGCATCGACAATTTCTTCATAATACATAGCAATGCGTTTTTGGCTCTGCAAGCAATATCTTTACATACAAAAGTGAAACTTAATCTCGTAGAGAAATATATCCCTAAGTACTTATATACATTTACAACAGGCATATATATTGCATTGTATGTCCATTTTCTCTAGCAGCGAGATAACCGCCTTTTCTGAAAACAATTATGTTACTTTTACTCATATTTACTTTCAACTGGAGTTAATCAGCTGCCCTTTGCAAACTATTCAACTGAGTTTGGAGGCCTATTACAGTCTCTGATATTAATGCAACGTCATCAGCAAGAAGTAAAATAAATATATCAAGAACATCATTTACAAAATGGGCACCATGCTTTCCAGAGCTTATGACTTTGGAAGTCAACTCATTAATAAATAAAGAAAATAAAACTGGGCTGCAAACATCACCCTGCTTAACACCAGATGTGCAGTTGATATAATCTGTTAAAGCAGCACCACAACGCACCCTTGCCTTTACATGGTCATACATACCCATAATACATTTATACATCTTTCCATGAATTCCGTTTTCAACAAAATAGGCCAAAGTATAGTTCTATTAATAGAATCAAAGGCTTTCTCAAAATCGATGAAAGCAGCATACAATTTACGATTCAGACAAAACTGTTTTTGAACGAAAGCTAATAACGTGAACATATGGTCTATTGTGGAATGATTTTGTTTAAATCCAGCTTGAAATTCACCTGTAATGTTATTATCCTCAACCCAAACTTGAAGTCTTTTATTAATAATTGTACTATACAATTTACTACATACAGTACACAGCGAAATTCCTCTGTAGTTATTTGGATTCATAACATCACCCTTTTTATATAATGGTAAAACAATTGATTCACACCAGCTTTCAGGGTAAATGCCTCTATTAAACAGGGAATTAAAAAATGTAACAAAAAATGTCATTACTAAGTTTGATTTGGAAGCATTTTTGATATATTCCCCTATAATTTTATCAGGTCCAGCCGCCTTGCGATTTTTCAGTGTCTTTAAAGCGCTCAAAATTTATTCTGCTGAGATAGGCTGATTCAAATCACTTTCGCTATCACTATTGTCGGATTCATCACCATCGTCATCACAACAATCGTCATTATTTATAGCACTATAACGATTTCCAAAAGCATGTTGGTTACTAATATCTTCTCCCTGAATCAGATCATTATCAAATTTATACGAATTATACGAATATGAGTTTGGGTATGTGTGGCTTAACCAAGGTGTCGGAGATATGAACAACTTTGTCCGTACGTTTAAAGAAAGACTTATCGTTTGTAGATGGCAAGACTGGAATGTCTATGTTCAAAATAGTAACAGGTTTAGTTTTTATAGAACATTTAATTATCTTCATTCTCTCCCAATGTACATGTCAATGCGTGTGAACAGGCATCTAAAGTTTATAATGAGTAA
>CM031609.1:20591655-20594155 GCA_018398815.1 Conus ventricosus | reverse complement strand
AACGCAATACCAGTACGCAGTCGACTGCCACTTCAGAACATCAGTCAAGCTACTTACATATCCAGTAAATAGCAACTAACAGCAACAGGCAACTAAGACTTCAGCAACTGTTTAAAATTAAGATTGAGATTAAAATTATAGTCTCGTCAACAGTAGAAATTATCTCAGGACTGTCACCACGTTTCAAACTACCACGTATCAGCAACTGTTTAAGCCCGAAAACTGACCACACACACAAGCTTTATTCCCCTGTCCATTGATTTTCTTAACAGAGGTGATGTTTAATTGCTTTTTAGCTATGGGTTATTGTTACATTTTGTTTTATAAAGATACATATAATTTAAGCTCAGATTGAGCATACTGTTGCATTTAGGTAACAAATAGTTGTGTTATTTTAGTTTAAAATCTCATCTTAGAATTTATTGTCAAATGCGTTGTAGGGACGTCATTTTATATAGTATTATTCTTCTATTATACAGTCACCTTGAAATCCAAACTCTTTTATATGAATGTATGCCATATGTGACAAAATGGGTGATGTGACAAAATCATTGTTTATTTGCTGTGAATGTGTGCGACCACAAACTAATTTCTCGAATTGAGATAATAAAGTTGACTTGACTTGACTTGACCACAGACAATGACGTGTGTGGCCTTACTGCACAATGGTTCCTGTCGCAAATCATCGTGTGAGTTGCGTGTCCTATAGACCAATCCTTCTTCAGCAAACTTTTATATGATCAACACGC
The DNA here is from genome assembly GCA_018398815.1 of Conus ventricosus. Taxonomy (NCBI): domain Eukaryota; kingdom Metazoa; phylum Mollusca; class Gastropoda; order Neogastropoda; family Conidae; genus Conus; species Conus ventricosus. The sequence goes on along the minus strand of CM031609.1, from coordinate 20,593,406 downwards.
CTCACAAAACTTAACAAAACAAACGCTAAATACGATGTGCGTGTCTCACTCAACTTTTCTGTCAAACTTTAGGGTGGTCTGTGTTTACCACAAAACCTTTTTTGAATCAAAGATTTATGTGGACTGCACGTTTTTACAAGATCTTTTTTTTCTTTTCGAGCCATCACGTGACTTGTCGGACTCATAGAACATAATTATCTGTCACACACCAGAGCAGGCAGGGGTCTTCGGTGATTTATTGTTTCGCAGCAGAATTACCTCTCTTTGACGTCCACACAGTGTCTTTAAAACCAATGACCTGTTCAAACAAACAAACAAACGAACAAACAAACAAACAAACAAACATCAGAAATGCTGTCAAAGTAAGTACAAATAGACAAAAGGAAAAAAAAACCACCGTTAATTCTAACCGGTGTTGGTGGACTCTTTTTCGACCCCAAGCTCCTAGACCTGACCCCCTCCCTTCCTTCTTCCTATCCTCCTCCCTTCCTCCACACACACACACACACACACACACACACACACACACACACACACACACACACACACACACACGCACGCACGCACGCACGCACACACACAGACACACACACACACACACACACACACACACACACACACACACACACACACACACACACACACACACACACACACACACACACACACACACACACACACACACGCACACACACACACACACACACACAAACGCACGCATGCACGCATGCACGCTCGCACGCACACGTATACAGAGAGATAGACAGACAGACAGATAGAGACAGAGAGACAGACAGACAGACAGACATACAGACAGACAGATAGAGACAGAGAGACAGAGAGAGAGAGAGAGAGAGAGAGAGAGAGAGAGAGAGAGAGAGAGAGAGAGAGAGAGAGAGAGAGAGAGAGAGAGAGAGAGGGGAGAGCAGCATGGCAATAGAGGAAAACTGATGTAAGTAAATTCAATTTAAAATTTCACAGTGTTTTCTTTTAAAAGTTTTTACAAAGTAAAAAGAAAACTAAGTAAAACAATACGCCAAAGTACAAGAAAAAGGAGATGGACGGGTGATTCTGCGGGTAGCTTGCTAGAACCATTGAATCTCTTTCAGAGACGGATGCTTCTTTCAGTAGTATGCCGTACCACTGAAAAGGGGTGGGTGGGGGGTGGGGGGTGGGGGGATGTATGGGTTCCTGACAGCTGCCATCCTGAAGGAAACCGTTTATTTTATTTTATTTTTTATTTATTTTTTTTTTTGTCTGGCCTATTCCTGAGTTTCGGGGCTTTAGCCCCTCATCAGTAGGCACAAGAAATGGCAGCCAAAGCGCCGGAGCCACTGAGATCCAATCAATACAGTCATCCAGTTAAAACAAAAAGGTGAATGGAACTTAATTTTGAACACATTTCTGTTCAATGTTCACTTCAGGCTACACCATCCGTAATCAGTAAGATGTAACGAAATGAAGGTAATATCAGATTTGAAATCAATCTACAGTTTTGGAAAAAGTAGAAGGAAAAGAAAATGAAAGGAAAGAGAAAGAAAGGAATGAAAAGAAAGACAACGTTTGTGTCTACTTGTGCATAGCCCGAACAAAGATACAGAAAAGGATATCTTGATTGATGATCTCCCCTCAATGAACTGGTCAGATTCACGGAATGGTCAATGCAAGTGTGTCAAGCAAAGGACGGAGTTTAAAATCCGCGCTTAGATCTACCAATATAAGTTATTAACTAAGTAAATCAATAGTTGAGG
>CM031609.1:20564155-20586655 GCA_018398815.1 Conus ventricosus | reverse complement strand
GATAACAAACTCTTTCAGATCCGTCCAAACCTTAAGGAGTTCCCCTATCTACGTCTGGTGGTCGTAAAGAAGAAACAGTTCTGAGCCGGCTGCACACCGGCCATTCGTATTTTACCCATTCATACCTTTGAAAGAGTGAAGAAGCTCAGTGGTGCATTCCATGTCATGTGCCACTCACAATGAAACATATTCGTTTAGAGTGTTGGGATTGCATGATGTGAGACACAAACATTTTATAGCAGATTCCATGAAAACCTTGCTCAGAGATGTTCAGCCTGACGCGATCTTTGAGTTCTTGAAAGAGATTAACATCTTTCATCGGATCTGAAATTTTACAGTGGAAAGAGTTTTAACAAAAATTTCGGATGGGGTTTTCGATGTATTTTAAAGAATTGTGTGAATGATTGACTTGTGAGTTGATTTTAACGTGGTGACAGCTCTGATGTGGCCCTTTGCGGTCGGCTGGGCTATAAGCAACATTATCTTATCTCATCTTATCGTGTGTTACAAGAGCTTCTGTTCCAAACAATCACGTGACTTTTTCCTTCAGAACAGAGCATGGCTTATTAGTTAAGATTGTAGCTCAACAGAGATCCATACCATAGATCACGTCCACATGGACGGACACCACACACACACACACACACACACACACACACACACACACACACACACACAACACACACACACACACACACACACACACACACACAATTCACCTCATTCCAGAATAACAGCATCTTAACCAGCAAAACAAAGAGATGAAGCCTCTTCTCCTCAAGTCCATCTTGCAGTCCCCAAAAGGCTGCCTGTGTGGTTTAGTCATCCATTGGTGGAAGCTGTACCAAGATATCGGATTTTTTTTTTTTTTTTTTTTTTGGGGGGGGGGGGGGGGGGGGGGACATTACAGCCATGGAAGAGGGACGGTGAATTACAACTGGTTTCCAACGATTGTTTTTCGCTGTCGGCTCTCCTAGACCCCCTCACCACCCTCCTTCCTTGTTCCCATCCCTCTCTCTCTCTTCTCCTTCTCCACCTTCCCTATCTTAATTAACCCGCCGCTTCGTTGCGTCTCTTTTCTAGAGCTGAAAAAAAGGGTTTTAGGAAACAATTGAACTGCGGTAAAGAGATTCCGTTGTGCGTTTCTGAACATATTTGGTCAGTAACGGATTTTGTTTTCAGGAAACTGAGAAAAGAACGACTTTCATTCGGCATGTTTACTCGCTTGTTTGTTCGTGCAAATGCTGGGTTTGCTGTTCGAAAACTGTAAAGGCATAAGAGAGAGAGGAGAGAGAGAGAGAGGGAGAGAGAGAGAGAGGAGAGAGAGAGAGAGAGAAAGAGAGAGACAGAGCAGAGACAGACAGACAGACAGACAGACAAAGACAAAGAGAGACAGAAACAGAGACAGAGACAGAGACAGAGACGGAGACAGAGACACAAACAGAGAGGCAGAGAGACAGAGAGACAGAGAGGACAGAGAGGACAGAGAGACAGAGAGACAGAGAGACAGAGACAGAGACAGAGAGACGGAGACAGAGAGACAGACAGACAGACAGACAGACAGACAGACAGAAAAAGCAGGCAGAGAGATAGAGGAAAACGACAGAGGAAGACAGACAAACGCAGAGACAAAGAGACAGACCGACGACAGGCAGAGGCGAACCAGAGAGAGAGAGAGAGAGAGAGAGAGAGAGAGAGAGAGAGAGAGGAGAGGAGAGAGAGAGAGAGAGAGAGAGGTGTAAACACAGCGATTAGTTTAGGCATAAAGCCTTCTATACGGCATTCTTGGTTCCTTCTTTCAACAAGCCAAATGCACAAAATCGAATGTTAAACCAACATTCTTCTTTGACCAGAAAAAGCAATAACAGCACGAACGTCATTGCTATCGTCTCTCTAGAGGAAGGGCGTTTGGGGGGGGGGGGGGGGGGGGGGGGTCTGCATTTCCTGTTACGGTTAAATTCATTTGTGGCATGTCGTTTTCTTTCTTTTCTTTTATCTTTTTATATTCTTGACAAACATCCCGTTAGCGTTTGATAATAAAGCTGATCAGATCAGTGAATGTTGGGACACGCACGGGAGTTTCCTGCTGGAAAACTGAAGTACAGATTGCTATTCCAGTGCTGCCGCGCATTCAAGACCAGTATTTGTCTTTCTTTCATGGTGAATTCAACGGCTGAACTCTTGTTGAACGTTGTTTTCATTCAACTGTCGGGACGGCGTGCCGAAGTGGTGATGTTCATGTCCTTTATAACCGACTCGTCTTCTTCCCCAGAGTCGTATGTTGGTTTGCCATTAAATCTGAGTCTCTCCTGATCCGTTCACCCCATGATTGGGGGGCACCTCTCCTCTTCTCTCTCTCTCTCTCTCTCTCTTCTCTCTCTCTCTCTCTCTCTCTCTCTCTCTCTCTCTCTCTTTTCTCTCTTTCTCTCTCTCTCTCTCTGTAAGTGTGTGTGTGTGTGTGTGTTGTGTGTGTGTGTGTGTGTGTGTGTGTGTGTGTGTGTGTATGTGCGTGTGTGCGTGCGGTCTGCCTGCCTGCGCGCGCACGTGCCTGTGTGTGTGTGTTTTGTGTGTGTGTGTGTGTGTGTGTGGGGTGTGTGTGTGTGTGTGTGTGTGGGGTGTGTGTGTGTGTGCATGTGTGTGTGTGTGTGGCGTGCGTGTCTGCCTGCCTGCGCGCGCACGTGCCTGTGTGTGTGTGTGTGTGTGTGTTGTGTGTGTGTGTGTGTTGTGGGTGTGTGGTGTGTGTGTGTGTGTGTGTGTGTGTGTGTGTGTGAGTGTCTGTGCTTTTGTGTGTCTATCACTGTGCGTCTGTATGTCTGTGTCTGTGTGTGAGTGCCATGCTCGAACGTCTTTGAGTGCGTATTTTTTGTGTGTGTGTGTGTGTGTGTGTGTGTTGTGTGTGCGTGCGGGCGTGCGTGCGTGCGTGCGTGCGTGCGTGCGTGCGTGCGTGCGTGCGTGCGTGTGTGTGTGTGTGTGTGTGTGTGTTTGGGGTGTGTGTGTGTGTGTGTGTGTGTGTGTGTGTGTGTTGTGTGTGTCTTTGTCTGTGTCTGTGTGTGAGGGCGTGTCTTTGTGCAGTGTTAGTGGTGATGATTCTCGTTTATCTATATCGGTTGTATGCAGAAGAAAACAAATATTCGCGCCTATTCCTGCCCCCTTAAAAAATGAAATTGCTTTCTCCGTTTTGATGCGTGTGAATCTGTCTCTGTTTACTATTTATCAGTTTCCCCACCTGTGATTCTTCCCTGCACTAATAATAAGGTTTCCCCCCCTGTGATTCCTTCCACTGCACTAATTAATCAGGTTCACCACCTGTGTTTTTCACTGCACTAATTATCAGGTTACCACTGTGATTCCTTCCACTGCCCGTCTGTTGTCGACACGGCCCTTGACGTTCTCACTGGAATGTCTTCATTGAACTTTCCATCTTAAAGACAAACAAGAGGGAGATTTGAAGTGTCTGGACTTGAGCCAGGGGGAGAGAGAGAGAGAGAGAGAGAGAGGAGAGGGGAGAGGAGAGAGAGAGGAGGGGAGAGGGGAGGGGAGAAAAGAGAGAGAGAGAGTGAGAGATGAGATGAAGAGAGAATTGAGAAGAGTGTGATGACTTACCTAGCGTATAATCGTGACCTTGAGAGAGACTGACGCGAGAGAATGATGCTTGAAAGAATGGAGAGAGGAGAGAAGAGGTGAGAGAGGAGCAAGGGCACCACTTACTACATTCATTTTTCGCAAGGCATGAAAAATACGTTATGAACGTTATTAAGGCCAAAGTGATCGGATGACATTTGAGGCGGGGGGGCGGTGGGGGGGAAGGATGAAATAAAGAAGAGCTAGAGAGGATGGAAGGGAGTCAGGTGCGGAACAGCATGACGTTGTAAGTATTGAATGGACACTGTACTAAAACGTACATTAATTAGCCTGTATTGTAAAAATCAGACAGTCAAAATGAAAGATGACAAAAAATAATGTACGGAATTCGGAAAATACACACGCACACATGCACAGACAGGCAGACAGACATGACATCAGACGAGAGGAGAGGAGAGACGAGTCACACGACCGACGAGAGAGCAGAGAAGAAGGAGAGAGAGAGATGCAATGAGAGAGCAGAGAGAGAAGCGAGAGAGTTGGATAGATGTGATCGAATCTGACCGAGAAGATGGAGAGGAAGAGACGGCAGAGAGAGATGACAACATGAGAGAGAGAGAGAATGGGAGAGAGCACTGAAGAGATGAATGAGAGAGGAGGATGAGAGATGTCGATTTTGATAGAGACCGAGAATGTACTTAACGAGACGGCACGGGCATGAGACGACGACCCGCGGACTTAAGAGAGAGAGAGAGTGAGTGAGAAAGGGGACAACATATAATCATTTTTCATAAAAAAGATTATCAATTCCATATGCACACATATAATACCACACAACACATACTGCTTATAATATACACACACACACACACTCCACCACACACACCACACACACCAATACACACACGACACAAAATAAAGATCTATATATATACTATATATATAGATACTGATATATATATATATATATATACTATATATATACCATATATACTTATTTCTATATTATTAATATGTATATATATACTAATATATTATGAATATAGATTTATAATATATATATATTTGATATATATATATATAAAAATTGAATACTAAAACAGTTTGAACGTCTTCTTCCACAGGCGACACTTTAATCTTTCCTAGCCTTCCGTACCTCGGTTCTTCAGGATCTTTGCCCTTGATATCTTTCTAACCGATTTGCCCACTTTTTAAAGATTCTTTGTTATAAATAAATCCTAAATAAATGTTTGCCAGCACCGCCATCCTTAGTGGGACCGGGGAACAGCTGAAAATTTAAATGTCGGCGGGTCCTTGGGGAAACGACCCGTCAACTTGTTTGTTGATTCATTTATCAAATCTACATGTTGACGTCGTTTTGTTGAGGCGCTCCGTGTGAGTTTAGTGAGAATTTTACCTGTGAATATATATATATATATATATATATTATATATATATATATATAATATATAATGCTGAACAATTCAGTAGATGGGGAAAACAAGATCGAGAGAGATAGAAGGACGATTGGAGGGAGGAGACGAGATGTTACCACGCTGAGGGAGAGAGAGAGAGAGAGGATGGGGAGAGGAGGTTGGAATCAGCCCGTGAATAATGAGAACAAGTGATCCATGTTCTCGTGGACTGGGACTCTAATTAAGGTCAGTGATGAAGTTGACCGGTGATTTTCTTGTGCTGCGGTGCTTTGGATGTCAGCTTGCTATGTTACCTCGGCCTCACGGTTTTTGTAATCACTGAGGATTCACCACCCCATTGTCTCTAGTAATGGTTACTTAGGAGAAGGGGTCTGACTCCCTCGGTACACGTATTCTATCATGGTAGGGCTCGTGTGGTCGGGCTGTGTGTAGGTACACAGGGATGTGACTGTCCTGGCGTTGCGGTGCTGGTTTAGCTAGGAACGATTCACCCCCCCCCCCCAATCTGGGGTGCTTTGCTCGCCGTCGGCTCCAACTTCGCACGTGTGAAGTGGGGCGGTTAGCCTATATGTCCTCTCCAGGTGCGTCCTTCATGTTTCGAGTACGGGATGATCGCGAAAGACGTTCGTCATGCTATTTTAGTTGTAGACTATTTGGGACAGTCCATCTCGCAGTGGCCTACTTTGCGCTTGTCTTTAACACGCGTCCAGTCGATGTCTACGGGAAGCAAGGGGGGCCGCCCTACCTAATTGATTCCGGCGGTGATGGTGGCTCCGTGGCAGATTCGTTACCTACTAACCGATGATCTTGCCTTCCGCTGCACCTTTTCTACCCCACCCCCCCCCCCCCCCCCCCAATAAAATACTTCTTTGTTTTATATAGCCTAAATATAAATGTTGCAAACAGCCCCACCAAACGTGGACAAAACGATTCTCAAGACAAACACGACGCGTTTCGATCCCTCTTTGGTTTCTTCTTCCAGGCACAAGATAACAAACAATTATTACATCCAAATTGAACGTGCAAATCTTTATCATTTATTCTATTTTGTTTGATTTCCGCATGCAGTCAGGTCATCTTATCTCTTTGTCGCCTTCTCTGTTAAATTTTGTTGGAATGGCCTATGGACATAGACGATGATGTGCCTTTTCTTTATGATACTTGTCGTGATCATGGAAACAGGTTTGTGTGGGCCATTAATTTGGGATTGTGGTCATCATAAAATAATAAGGACCTTCGCTGGCTTTATAATCGAATAAATCGGGTCTGTTTGTTGCCCTAAGAGGTGGGCGAGTGTTTGTTAGGCAGATAGTGCGAACACTACTGATCGGCTCTAGATTAAAATGCTCGAAAGTCTTCTTCATAAAAGACTCTAAGTCATTTTGTTCTGATATTCTCTCATGAAGTAGAGGGCGTTTCATTATTACTTGAGTAATCTTGGCTAGGGTGAGTACGCTTTCTAAGAATTGTCTTTTGTTATAATGGAAAAATGTGCATTTGTAAAAATCTTAATTGCTTGGTTGACGGGGTGTCCCCGATGTGTTCTATCAACCCATGATGATTGCGATGACAGGCCTCTACCAAAGCTTTTCTGTCAAAACTTAATGGCGGACCACGTGTTTCACTTTTCAGTGTCCAAAAACATGTCGGCCTGTACGCTGTCTTATCAAAACTTTTTCTGGCAAACTTTTCTGGAGCCTTTGTATGTTCGTTTCTTTTGTCTCACCTCTGTGTTGGTTCTTCGTTGTGTTATACGTAGATCCCTATGACTCAGATCTGGAAAATCCCAAAATTAACGATTAGGTCAGAGACCTCTGGCAGGAGAGTGGAATACACAGACGGATAACAAAACTCTTTCTAGATCCGTCAAACCTAAGGAGTTCCCCTCATTACGTCTGAAGGTGGTCGTAAAGCAAGAAACAGTTCTGTGCAGGCTGCTCAAGGCCCATTCGTATTTTACCCTTTAACCTTTGAATGATGTGAAGAAGCTCAGTGGTGACATTCCATGTCATGTGCCACGCACAATGAGAAATATTTCGTTATAGAAGTTTGGTGGACTTTGCATGATGTGAAGGACACTACATTTTATAGCTGATTCCATGAAAACCGTGCTCAAGAAGATGTTCAGCCTGACGCGAGCTTTGGTTTCTTGTAAGAGATGAACATCTTCATCGGATCTGAAATTTTACAGTGGAGAAGAGTTTTAAAATACTTAGGATGGGGTTTTTCGATGTATTTTAAAGATTCCTTTGTTGTGTATGATTTGTACTTGTGTGAGTGATTTTAACGGGGTTTGACAGCTCTGATGTGCGCCGCCGTTTGCGGTCGGACGTGAGGCTATATAAGGCAACTCATTTTATCGATAGCTCATATTTGCGTGTGTTTCAAGAGGCTCGGTTGTTCCTATTCAATCACGTGACTTTTCCTCAGAATCTGAGCAGGGTTATTAAGTTAGAGATTGGTAGCTCAACAGAGAGCCATTCCATAGTTCACCGTCAACGATGGTGGAACGTGGACACGACACACACAAACACAAACACACACACACACCACACACACACACACCACACACACACCACACACTCACCACACACTCATCCAACTCACACAATGCACCTCATTCAGGAATCAAACAGCATCTCAACAGCAATAAACAAAGAGCTGAAGCCCTTTTCCTCAAGTCCATCTTGCAGTCAAAAAGGCTGCCTCTGTGTGGTTAGTATCGCATTGTGGTAGCGTTACAAGGATATCGGATTTTTTTTTTTTTTTTTTTTTTTTTGAGCGGGGGGGTGGGGGGGGGGGGGGCATTACTGCCATGGAAAGTGGGACGGTGAATTAACAACTGGTGTCCCAACGATTGTTTTTTTCGCTGTCGGCTTCCTAGTCCCCTCAGCCACTCTGACCCTCTTCCACCTTGTTATCCCTTCCCTCTCTACTCTATTTCTCTTCTTCAACCCCACTTACCTATACTTAAATGTTAAACCCGCGCGCTTCGTTATTGCGTCTCTTTTCGCGAGCTCTGAAAAAAAAGGGTTTTAGGAAACAATTGAACTGCCGCGCTCGGAAGGGTTATGAGAAGATTTCCGTTGTTGCGTTTCGATGAACATATTTGGTCTTCGTAACGGATTTTGTTTCTCTGTGGAACACTGAGGAAAACGACTTTTCATTCGGCCCAGTGTTTTACTCGCTTGTTTGTTCCGTGCAAAATGCTGGGTTTGCTGTTCGAAAGACTGTAAAGGCATAAGAGAGAGCAGAGAGTCGAGAGACGAGAGAGTGAGAGAGATGTGAGAAGAGAGAGAGAAAGAGAGAGACAGAGACAGAGACAGACAGGATCAGATGCAGAACAAAGACAAAGTGAGACAGGAAACCGTGAAGAGACAGAGACAGAGACGGGGGACAGAGACACAAACAGAGAGGGCAGGAGACAGAGAGACAGGAGACAGAGAGGACAGAGAGCCAGAGAGACAGAGAGGACAGAGACAGAGTAGAGAGGTCGGAGAACAGCGAGACTTGACAGACAGACAGGGACGACTGTCAGACAGGAACATGAATCATGGGCGTAGAGAAGAGGAAACGACAGAGGAAGACGACTAATGTAGAGACAAAGAGACAGGGGTCCGAACCGAACAGGCAGACAGGCAGTACCAGAGAGATGAGAGAGAGAGAGAGAGAGGATGAGACAGATGAGGGAAGGAGAGGAGGATTGATGTGAGTGAGAGTGAGAGAGATGAGAAGTGGTCTTTGTAATTCTTCAGCGTTTAGGTTTAAGGCATATAAGCCTTCTTACGGCATTCTTGGTTCCTTCTTTCAACATAGCCAAATGCACAAAAATCGATGTTAAACCAACATTTCTTTGACTCAGAAAAAGGCAATAACCCCCCCCAGACCGAACGTCATTGTGCAATTCGTCTCTCTAGAGGAAAGGGCGTTTGAGGATGGGGGGGGGCGGGGCGGGTGGGGTGTCGACTATTTCCTGTTACGGTTTATTTCATTTTGTGGGGCATGGTCGTTTGGCTTTCCTTTATTTTATCTGTTGTATATTCTTGACAAGACTGCCAGTTTGACGTTTGATAATAAAGCTGATCTGATCTGTGAAGGTGGGGACACGACACGGGAGTTTCCCCTGCTGGATAACTGATTAGTACTGATTGCTTTTTCCAGTGCTGTCGCGCCATTCAAGACCTAGTATTTGTCTTTCTTTCATGAGTGATATTCAACGGCCTGAAAATCGTTGTTGAACGCTTTGTTTTCATTCAACTGTCCAGACGGCGTGCCGATGTGGTGATGTTATGGCCTTTATAAACCACGAATCGTTCTTCTTCCCCTGAGTCGTATGTTGGGTTGCACTAATCTGAGTCTCTACCTGATCCGGTCACCCGATGATTGGGGTGCTTATCTCTCCCTCTCTACTCTCTCTCTCTCTTTCTCTCTCTCTCTCTCTCTCGCCTCTTCTCTCTCTCTCTTCTGTCTCTTCTTTCTCTCTCTTTTTCTCTCTCTCTCGCTCGCTGTAAGTGTGTTGTGTGTGTATGTGGTGTGGGTTGTGTGTGCTGTGTGTGTGGTGTGTGTGTGTGTGGTGTATGTGCGTGTTGTGCGTGCGTGTCTTCCTGCTGCGCGCGCTCGTGCCTGTGTGTGTGTTGTGTGTGTGGGTGTGTGTGTGTGTGTGGTGTTGGTGTAGTGTGTGTGTGTGTGTGTGTGTTTGGTGTGGGTGTGCATGTTTCGTGTGTGTTGTTGTTGGCGTTGCTTGTGTCATGCCTGACTGCGCGCGCACGAGCCTGTGTGTGTGTGTCGTTCGTGTGGGGAATGTGTGTCTGTGTGGGTGTGTGTGTGTGTGGTGTGTGTGTGTTGTGTGTGTGTTGTGGGTGTGGGTTGTGAGTGTACATGTGCTTTTGTGTAGTCTATCACTGTGCGTTGTATGTGCTGTGTTCTGTGTAGTGAGGCCGCTCGAACGTCTTTGAGTGGCGTATTTGTGAGTACGTGTGTGTGTGTGTGTTGTGTGTGTGTTGTGCTGTGCAGTGCGTGCGTGCGTGCGTGCGTGCGTGCGTGCGGCGTGCGTGCGTGCGGTGCGGTTGTGTGTGTGTGTGTGTGTGTGGTGTGGTGTGTGTGTGTGTGTGTGAGGTGATGTGTGTGTGTGTGTTGTGATATTATATGTCTTGTGGGTGCTTGCCTAAGTGTGTGGGGGTGTCTTGGTGCACGTGTTAGTGTTGCTGATCATTCTCGTTTATCTATATCGGATTTGATGTATGTAGAAGTAAAAAATAAATATTCGACGCCTATTCCTGCCCCTCTTTAAAGAAATGAAATTGCTTTATCCGTCTGTTGCGTTGAGAACTGTCTCTGTTTACTTTATTAATCAGGTTCACACTCACCTAGTGATTCCTTCTACTGCACTAATAAATAAGGTTACCTCCCAACCGCGCTTGTATTCCTTCACTGCATATTTAATCAGGTTCACACTGTGATTTCTTCCACTGCATAATTAATCATGATACCACCTGATAAACCATCCCCAATCCATTCATGTATATCCCCCCCTCCCCCCCCCACCCACACACCCCCCCCCACCCCCCCCCCCCCCTTCCCCCCCCCCCCCCCCTCCTCCCCCCCCCCCCCCCCCCCCCCCCCCCCCCGCCCCCCACCCCCCACCCCACCCCCCCCGCGCCCTTGTACGTTCTCACTGGATGTCTTCTCATTGAAACTTTCCATCTTAAAGGACAAACTCTAAAGAGTTCGCTAATTAGAGTGATCTGGACTCTGAGCCAGAGGAGAGAGAGAGAGAAGAGAGAGGAAGGAGTGAGGAGAGAGATGAGGAGATGAGAAGAGAGAGGAGGAGAGAGGATAGAGAGGAGGAGGAGCGGAGAGTCAGACGAAGGACGAGAAGAGAGAGAGAGAGAGAGGAACAACAATATAGACAGAGTAGATGACTGGCACAGAGACAAGAAGAGTACTCCAAGTGTGTTCTGTGGTGGGACGAGAGAGAGAGAGAGTTGAGAGAGAGGAGGAGAGCAGGAGAGAGTGATTGAGGGGGGGAATCTGGGGGCGCTGGGATAGAGAGAGAGAGAGAGAAAGTAGAGAGAGAGAGAGAGAGAGGGATGAACGAAGAGAGAGAGAGATGAGAGAGAACAACAGACAAAACAAAGACAGACTGATTGATGGTACACTGACAATGACAGAGACCGAGGAAAATGGGAGTCGAGGACATAGTGTTCTGAGAGAGAGAGAGAGAGAGAGAGAGAGCGAAGAGATGAGGAGAGAGAGAGAGAGAGACTAGAGAGAGAACAAAGCCAAACAGACCTGACAGATAGAAGGGTACACAGTCAAGACAAGGAGACCAAGGAAACGAGTATCAGGAAAATATAGGGTCTGAGGCAGAAAGACGAGAGAGTGGGAGAGAGGAGAGAGAAGGAGAGAGAGAGGTGAGAGGAGATTGAGAGAGATAGAGAGAGAGAGAGAGAGAGAGAGAAACAACAGACAAACTGAAAGGGACTGATAGAAGAGTACACAGACAAAGACAGAGTCCTGAGTGAATACGAGGTCATAGATAATTAGTGTTGAGCAGAGTGAGAGAACGAGGGAAAGTGAGAGAGTGACAGGGACGACAGACAGACAGACAGTCAGACAGACAGAGAGAGTGCGAGGAGAGTAGAGGAGCGACTGAGAGAGAGAAGTGAAGAAGAATGGAAGAGAAAGAGAGAGAGGTGCATTAGTGTGTCGAGGCGAGGAGATGAGAGATGAGAGAGAGAATCATGTTCAGTCTCACAGGGACATGACGCCAGACTTTTTCTTCAGGTTCCTACATCAGCCACAGTCGTCTTTATTTTATTTGCTGTTTTTTTTTTCTTCTATTATTCAATAGACAGTGATGGAAGCGATTCACCTTTCCTCTACAGACTGGTGAAAACAATTATCGGAGGGGGGGGGGGAGGGCGGGGGGGATGGGGGGTGGAAGGGGGGCCAGTTGTTGAGGAGTGAAATACGTACAGAGGGATGGAGCACGTAAGAAAATAATAAGGCAATTTGAGGGATGGGAAGGTGAAAGGGTTGGCGAGAGAAAGGATGGATAGAGACAAATAGGTAGTTTGGGTATGTGGGTGCTCTAGGAGAGTAAGCACGATGCTCGTGCGTTCATACGTGCGGACGTGCTTGCTTCCTTGCTTGCTTGCGTAAGGGTGCCTGAGTGCATGCTGGCTTCGTGTGCATGCACGCGTTCATGCGTACTATGCTTGGTGTTTGCATTGCACGCATTGGCATGCTGCTTGTTGCGTGCATGCATGCTTGTGTGAACGCATGCGTATTTTTTTTTTCTGCATGTGTGCATGTGTGCTGTTGTATGTGTGTGTATGTGTGATGTTGTGTGTGTGTGTGTGTGTGCTGTGTGTTTGTGTGTATGTGTGTAGTGTGTGTTGTGTGTGTGGTGTGTGTGTAGGGTGTGTGTGTGTGTGGGTGTGTTCGTGTGATGTGAGTATTGTGTGGGATGTGTGTGTGCATTCGTGTGTGTGTGTGTGTGTGTGTTTGAATGTTGAGTGTGTTCTGTGTACATGCGCATGCGCGCTTGTGTGATGTATGTAAGGTAGGGAATTCGTGTTTTACGTCTCGTCAACAAATATAGGTGTGATTGCAGAACGTCTAATTAACATAGTGTTTACAATTTTTGACTATTATCATAAAAGAAAAGAGGACGATGTGGTTACGTAGAACACAAAAATAACGTTAGATGAGTTGTCAGGATCAGTAAGTATGAAAATTAGAGAAAATAAATAAAAAGTAATCTAACTTTACGGATTATGATTAGAAAATGTTCCTTTAGGACTTCCCAAAGGTTACTCGTTATAACACCTGTGAAACATACTGGCATACGAATCTATAAAAGTCAAGTCACATTAACATGCGCCAAGTAATGTCAGCAAGTCGGTATAAGACACCATTCAATATTGGGTTTTTCGGTAGTTCACAATCTAAAAATCACATGTTTGAACTGAAAGATCCCCACGACATAACGCCACTGTACAGTCTGGCAATACTTTGATCGTAGGGAATTTACAATTAAAAGTCATAAAAGTCAGGCTTGAAAGCTCGGTTTTTCGAGTCTGAAGCGTGACATAGCAAGTTGGACAGGAGTCGTGCTTGGTCGAGGTTTTGTATGTGGTACTGGATTGACTCAAGAAAATCCTCTCGATTTGTGCATGACTATTTTCTCTGTATTGACCAAAGGACAATCAAACTTCATAAATACCAACTTATATTTCTTTGCTCACCTTTTTCGAGCTCTATCTGCTTGTTAATTAAAACGAAGGAGGCTGGTTGTGATGGGCGGGAAATGGAAACCAATGAAATTTAAGCAAACCTAATATTTAAGTACCCTTTCATGTAATGACAGTGCAACATGTACTTACTCTCAAATAATTATTCCTCTTCTGGGTATTTTCAAAAAACAAATGCAAACTTTTTAATACTGACTGTGATTCAAGACACAAACAAAACAGGATATTAAATATTGAGACTTGCCATGGTATATTAAAATATTTAATGCATCGGACAGGCAACTAGTTCAGCTGTAAATATGGATGGACCCTTACCTAAAAATAATATGATTTTTCAGATTTGAATTCTGGATTTTATCAAGCCAGAGCCTCACTACCATCATCAAGAACTGAGCCTCGTCGTGTATACTTTTTAATTGTTAGTTAACTTTTACGTCCATGTCAATTTTGACAGATGCTGCTAAGGACAACATGCGGCGAAATCGCTTATATTTTAGATCAGAAGAAAATATGTTAACGGTTTACTTCCGTTAGTTCTCCAAGGGGGGTACCGGCGGAACCAGTACGTCGAGGCGCTACCTCGTGTGGGTCAATCATTGATGAATTAAAACGTCTGAAAACATTTGAACAGAAGCGTCTCTAAATTTGAATTTTTTTATTGTGCATTTTTTCGAAATAAATCAATATCGGATTCGTGCTATTTAAAGACTCTTCAAGGGTCGTCCACCGGCAATCGTTCTCATAATATTTTACTGAACTTTTTTCCTTTTCTTCTCAAGTGGCAAAAAAAAGGCCTGGCTATTTTATATAGCTTCAGAGGGAACTTGTGTTGCACTGAAGTTACACACAGAGCCAACTTTTCAGATTTACTGTCAATTCTTTGAAGTTTCTTTAAAGGCGTTTCGCCGAAGAAGTAAAGAATACTTCCTGTCCGTAAGTCATATTGATCGTACAAGAATCTGGTTGCTAAATGCAACAAACTTTGGGATCCTGTCCCCATGGAGATTGACTGTCAATTTTTTAGAAAATGCTATAATTTTGACTGCTTTTGTATCAATTGAGTCAATATGTTTTTTCCAGTTTACGGGTTTTGGTTGTAAGTAGGACACCGAAAAAATTTTTACTTCAAGTTTATAAAAAATTCCCGTCCTCACGGATAGATTATAGGCAGGTTCTTTGGTTATTATCAATTGTTAAAGAGTACATAAGTAGTGCTTTTCATCTGAGAATTGAATGAGTTCAAATGATATAACTATGTTTTTATCCAGCTCGTGCTGAAAAGAGCTTCTGAATTTTAATTATGTGACGTAATTTTGTCTCTTTTCTATAAAGATACATTAATTCCATATTCGACGATGTCATCAGCTATTGAGCTACCGTGGTATGTTGATGAAAACTTGAATATAAGTCTAATTAGCATTACGTTTGAATAACAATGGGGAGATTATAGTAGAACCTTGTGGAATTAATTCCATATTTATAGATCTTGAGGTTTGATAATGTCATCACCAAACTTTGGTCATTATGATGTCTCCCACTTAAAAAGGATTTTCACTTAATTGTAGGAACGTGACCAGAAAGACATATTTGTTTTAATTTATATAATTATTCGGCTGTTGACTACATCTCTATAGTAAGCTTTTATGTAAGGTCAAAGAGGAAGCATATAGGACACTTTTACGTTTAGAAAAATGATTCGTTTAATTTGTGTCGTTAAGTCGTGTCAGGTGTTCAATTGTACATTCGTCACTATGTTTGTGTGTGCATGTGTGTGTTTGTGTTTGTTCGCATGCGTGCGTGCGGCATAGCGGTGCAGTGCGTGTCTGTAGCGCGCGTGCGTGCGTGCGAGTAGGTGCGTGCTGTGACGTGCGTGGTGCGTGCGTGGCGTGCAGATGTGTGTGTGTGTGTGTGTTTTTTTGTGGATGTGGTGTTAGTGTTGGGTGTGTGTGTGTGTGTATATATGTCGAGGTCTGTGGTGTGAGGGAGGTCTTTGTGCACGTGTAGTGTTTGATGTATTCTACTCGTTTATCTTATCGGTTGTATGCAGAAGAAAACAATTAGTTCCGCCTATTCCTGCCCTCTTAAAAAATGAAATTGCTTTCTCAGTCTGATGCTGTGTGAATCTGTCTCATGTTTACTATTTAATCAGTTTTCCCCACCTGTGATTCCTTCCCTGATTAATTAATAAGGTTCCCTACTGTGATTCTTCCAACTGCACTAATTAATCGGTTCACCACCTGTGATTTCTTCACTGCACTAATTAATCAGGTTTACCCACCTGTGGTTTCCTTCCACTGAAGTCTGTATGTCGACACGGCCTTGACGTTCTTCATGGAATGTCTTCATTTGTACTTTCCAATCTTAAGACAATCAATGAGGATATACTTTGAAGTGACCGGACTCTGTGCCAGTGAGAGAGAGAGAGGAGACAGAGATGAGAGAGATAGAATTTGAAGAGATGAGAGAGATTGAGGTGAGCGGAGAGAGGAGGAGGAGAGATGGAGAGAAAACGACAGATGAGACGAGAGAGAGGAATGAGAGAAGAGAGAGAGAGAGTGCGAACAACATAGACGATAGATGACTGCACAGAGAACAGAGCCAAGTGTATGAGGAGGGAGAGAGAGAAGGCGAGTGAGTGAGAGGAGGAGAGAGTGAGAGACTTCGAAAGGAGAGGGAAGGGATAGGAGATTGAGGAAGAGAGAGAAAAGAGAGAGAGATGACGAGAGAGAGGGAGGAGAGAAGACGAGCGAGTAGAGAGGTGAAGGAAGATAGAATCGATTAGAGATGAGAAAGAGAGACGAGAGAGAGAACAACAGACTAAAGACAGAACGATAGATGAGTACACAGACAAAGACAGAGACCGTGAAAAGGAGGTCTGAGACATAGTGTTCTGAGGGAGAGAGAGAGTGAGAGAGAGTGGGACGAGATGGGAGAGAGAGAAGAGAGAGTAGAAGATGAGGAGAGTGAGAGAGAGACGATGTGAGAGGAAACAACAGACAACAGGACAGACAGATAGAAGAGAAGTACACAGACAAGACAGAGACCAAGGAAACACGAGCTCAGAAATAATAGTTGTCGGAGGAGAAGAAAGAGAGAGAGGGAAATAAGGAGAGAGAGAGAGAGAGAGAGAGGTAGGAGAGAAGAGTGAGAGACCGGGTGAGAGAGAGCGGTGAAGAAGAGGAAGAGAACTATAGGACAAAAACAGACAGTCAGATAGAAGTGTCACAGACAAAGACAGAGACTGAGGACAGAACCGAGGTCTATAGATATAGTGTTCTGTGCTGAGAGAGAAGAGATTGAGAAGAGTTGAGAGTGAGACAGGACAGACAGACAGACAGGACAGGGGACAGGACAGACAGACAGAAGAGAGGTAGAGAGAGAGAGAGGTCGAGGAGAGAAGGGGCGAGAGAGAAGGAGAGAGAGAGAATGATATGAGTGTGAGTGAGAGAGAGATCCAAGCTGTGAAGAGATGTAGAGAGTTAGGAGAGAGAGAGAGTTGGAGGATGAAGTAGAGAATCATTTCAGTCTTCAGGTGACCTGACGCAGACATATTCTTTTACAGGTCCTACTATCAGCACAGCTCGTCTTTTATTTTATTTCTTTTTTTTTTCTTTTATTATTCAATAGAGCAGTGATGGAAGCATCAATCCTTCTCCAGACTGTGAAAGACATAACTATTTCGGGAGGGGGGGGGGGGGGGATGGTCAGGTATCCAAAGGGAGGGGAGGAAGGGTCGGCCAGTATGTATGAGGAGAGTAAATTCGTACAGAGGGATGGAGCACTTAGAAAAAAAAAGGGCTAATGGTGGGTGAGAATGTGGGAAGGAGGACAGGGATGGCGATGAAAGGAAAGATACGATGGGTTATATGAGAGAGTTACCTGAAGGGTATTTTTTTGGGTGTATTGTGAGGAGGCTACGAGTGAATAGCGATGCAGTTGCGTTAATACGTAGCGGAACGTGTCTTGCTGCATGATTGTTGCGTGTGTGCCTTGAGTGCGTGCACTTGCATGTGTCTGACATGCGCACGGCGTTCATGCGGCTAATGCTTGAGTGTTTGCATGCAGACGCATGCATGCGCTTGTGACTCGTGCACTTGGCATGTCTTGATTGTGTGAACGAGCGCTGCGTATTGTGGATGTGTCTTGTTGTGTGTATGTATGTGTGTGTAGTGTGTGTATGTGTGTGTGTGGGGGGTGTGATTAAGCTTTTCTGTGTGTGATGTGTGTGTTGGGTTTTGGGTATGTGTGTGTGTGTGTGAGGTTTGTGGTATATGTGTGTGTGGGTTTAGTTTGTGTGTGTGTGGGTGTGTGTTTTGCTTGGCTTTTGAGTGTGTCTCTGCGTACATGCGCATGCGCGCTATTGGTGCATGGGTATGTAAAGGAAGAGATTTGCAGGATTTTAGTCTAGTCACACATATAGGGTGATTGCCGACGTCTAGAATTTAACATAGTGTTTTCAATTTCTAGACTATTATCATATATAAGAAAAGAGGGACGATGTGAGTTACTTTTTTCAACAAAGTTAATCGGGTTTTAGGATGATTTGGTTTAGGACGATCGTATAACTTATGAAAAAATTAGAGAAAATATAACTAGAGGAGTAATCTAATCATTAGCGTGATTTTTGAGATTATTTAAAATGTTCTTTAATGGATTTCACCAAAAGGTTAATCGTTAATTTTAACAAGAGAGTAAACAATGGCAACGAATCTAAGAATAGCTCATAACACATTAACTTGCCAGCACGCATGTGGTCAGGCACTGGTTTAAACACCATTACAAAAAAGGGTTTCGTTAGTTCACAATCACTAAAATCACATGTTGAATCTGAAAGATCCCCACGACATACGCACTTTAATAGTTCTGGACAATACTGTGTTCAGTTTTGGGATTACTTAAAAGTCTAATGTCAGGACTTGAAACTCGGGTCGGCTAAGCGATCAAAAGTTTGACATGAGTTTGTTGCTACGAGGAGGTTTGATGAGGAAACTGTATTGACGCTAAGAAAATCCATCTAGATTTATTTATGATAATGTATCCTTGTTAGTCAAAGGACAATCAACCTTACACTACTACCAAATATATTCGTTGATCCCCTTTTTGACTGCTATATCTGTCTTGATATTAAAAAACGATGGAGGTGTTGCGTTGGCACCATGTAAATACATACATTTGTAACCTTTCATGTATAATAGACAAGTCGTGCTAAATGTGACTAATCTCAAATAATAATTCCTCTCTCCTGTGTATTTTCTAAACAATGAAAATCTTGTTTATTATAGACTGTTGAAGATCAACACAAAACAGGATATTATCATATGTGAAGATGCCATGTATGAATTTAATAATTGTAATTGCATCAGGGACAGCAACTAGTTCAGTCTGTAAATATGGAATGACCATTACCTATCATATATATGATTTTTCAAGCTTGTGGAAAATTCTGGGAAATTACAAAAGCCAGATCCCTCTCCAATCCTGATCATTCTCAAATGTATCTTGAGTCCGTCCAGTAGTTATTATAGACTGTTTAAATAGTTGTAATAGCGTTCTAGCATGTTCAATTTTGACAGATGCTGCTAGCACAATGCGGCGAAATCGCTTTATTTAGATCTGAGAATAAAGGTATCTGTTCTTCCGTTGAGTCCCAAGGGGGGAGGTACCGGCGGTACCAGTACGCTGAGGCGCTCCTCGTGCTGGGTTCAATCAGTGTTGAATTAAAACGTTCTGAAACATATGATACGAAGGTTCTCTAATTTGTATTTTTTCTGTGCATTGTTCGAAAAATCAATTTCGGATACGTGTTTGTAACTCTTCAAGGTGTCCCACCGCAATCCGTATCACTAAATATTTTACAGAAACTTTATTTTCCTTTCTTCTTCAAGTGGCACAAAAGGACTGCTATTATTAGAGCTTCAGAGGGACTTGTTGTGCAAAGGTACAACCAAGAGCCAACTTTACAGCTGTACTGTCCAATTCTTTTGAAGTTTCTTTAATGCGGATCGCGAAGCTGGAAAAGATTACTGCCTGTCCGTAAGTCAATCTTGTTCGTACAAGGTTCTGGTTGCTAAATGCAAACAAAACTTTGGGTTTCCTGTCCCCATGAGAATGATGTCAATTTTTAGTATATTTCAAACTTTTGACTGCTTTAGTAATCAATTGAGTCAATATGTTTTTTCCAGTTTAGTTTTGGTTGTTTGTAAGGTGGGACTCCTAATAATTGTACTTCATGTTTATATAAAAAATTTGCCCGTCCTCACGATAAGATATAGGAGGTTACTATGGGTTGTTATTCCTATTGTTAAAGAGAAAACAAATGTGTTTTTCAACAGGAATTGTATAGCCGTTCAAATGCATATAACTATGTATTTTTATCCGCTCGTGCTGAATATGAGTTTGAATATAATCTATGTGAACGTTAAATTTTTGTTCTTTTTCTCTTAAAGAGTACATTAGTCCATATTGCGATGTCAATCGCATTATTGAGCTACCTTGGTATGTGATGAAAATACATGTATATAAGTCATATAGCATTACGTTGGAAATAACAAATGGGGGGATTTATAGGAACATTGTGGAATTCACATATTTATAGATCTTGTGGTTGATAAAGTCATCACAAACTTTGGTCAGTATGTGTTCTCCCATTTTAAAATTGGATGTACTGAATTGTAGACGAGACCAGAATGACGATTTGTTTTAATTTATATAATATTCGGCTGTTTGCAACAATCTATCGTATGCTTTAGTAGGTCAATGAAGGAAGCTAGGAACTTTTACGTTTTGAAAAATACTGTTTCTTAAAGTTGAGTAGTTAGTCGTGTCAGGTGATCCATTGTACTTCGTCCCTATTGTATGTGTGTGCAGGTGTGTGTTTGTCGTTTGTGCTCATGCGTTGCGTGCGTGCATGCGTGCGTGCGTGGGTGCAGCGGTGTCGTGCGTGCGCGTGCGGTGCGTTGCGTGCGTGCGGGCGGGCTGTGCGTGCTGGCAGAGCGTGCGGGCGTGCGTGCTTGCGTGGCGTGCGTTGCAGTTTGCGCGCGCGCGCTGGCGCGCCGCGCGTTTTGTGTGTGTTGTGTGTGTTGTGTGTTGTGTGGTTGTGTGTGTAGTGTGTGTGTGTGCGTGCTTGCGGCGTCTGTTTGTATGCGCATGCGCGATGTGTGTATGTATGTGTGTGTGTGTGTGTGTGTGTTGTTGGTTGTGTAGTGTGTGTGGTGTGTGTGTGTGTTGTGTGTAGGACTGAGGTTGGGAATGAAGAGGTAGATAGTGGTGAGGTTGGAGAGATTTTTTATATGGAGTGAGGATGTGAGAAAAGGAATAAAATATAATTGCTTGCCAGGATCTGCTGTCTCATGAGGTTCTCTGCCATTAATGACCAATTTCTCGGGAAATAAAATTTCAGTTCATTTTAGATATCATATCAAGCCGCAAAGCTTATTTAAAGGGTTTTACTCAGTTTTTACCAGTTTTGTCTTGAAAAAACGGCATGAGGATTCAACGGGAAAAAATCGTTTTTGGCAGCGATAGCGTAAGTAACATTTATATTCGGTAAACTTGGGAATTTCTCCATGGAAACATTATGAATTAATTACATTTTCGTTAGAAAGATCGGCACGATTAACTTTCTAAAATTTTCCATAAAGAAAGAAAAACGTTATTGTCGTTTGGGGTTTTAAATATAACATCGGACCACCATCGTGACACATAATTGAAACATACCTACACATTTTCTGATAGATCGGTTAGTAGTTTTGTCTGGGCACGATGCGGAACCACTTTTGACCGGAAACGGACACACACAACACACACACACCACACAACACCCTCACACAACACCTCACCACAACACCAACACACAACACACTCACACACACACACACGCAGCACGCAAAGCACGGCCGGCAACGCACGCTCGCCACCACAGAGGAGAGGAGAGAGATGAGATGAGAGAGGAGAGAGAGAGAGAGAGATGATAGAGAGAGAGAGAGTGGAGAGAGAGAGAGAGAATTTCTACGTTCCCATTCCAGGCACTCCCTGTTCTATAAGATATAGGGAGTACAAAACAACAAGTACAGGATTACTGTCTCTTTTCAAAGAAGGTCATCTGGATCTGTTTCATAATCAATTATCGGGTGATTAAAATGCAGCAAACAAGTAAATCCATGCAATTATAACTTAAAAAGAATCCTCTACAGTCCCCTTTCCTCGGCAAGAAATATTTTCTAGATGTATTTCTCCTTTATCCACAAATTTCCAATGTGTCCGAAGCTGAATGTCCAACAACCTGGACTTCCTTATAAACCATCCTCACTGCCAAGTCCAACACTCCTGCAGTCGAGACTCCACGGTCATCACTCCCACGATCATCACTCTCAGTCGTGCTTCCTCGCCAATCATCAACGCTATCCTCGTGACTCCTGTAGTCATTTTCACAGGTTAAAAAATTCTAATAACCGATATTTCCACATTAACCCACTGCCACATTTACCATGTCCACAGTCACCATGGCCACAGCCGTGGTTCCCCACAGTTATTTGTCCATGAATACCGCTTCCACAACCATTATTTTGACACTCGGCATTTCCCAAACAATAAGCACATCCATGACAATCGCGCGTCCAGAATCCCTCTTGCGCAAAAGTTTCGATTCCACAATGATCACTTTGACAAAAACGCTTTTGATTAATAAGCACTTCCACGGCAATCATTTCCAAAATCGTTACTTTCATGACAGTCATTTCCGAAATCATTGCATCCACAATCATCTCTTCCACGTCACCACTTTCACAATTCCAGTAACATGCCGTCAACTGTATACATCAGACAGGGACAAAACTGGGTACAGTACATCTCGCTGGCTTCCACAACTACACCACTACAAACATGGGGGATAACTCAGGGGTTTTGTTGTTGCCTTGCGGGTTATCTGCCCTGATCAGAAAACCTACTGTGGATAATGTTCATAACGCATGAGCTCACCAACATGAAATGCTTGCTGGGTTGGAGTAGATGCATGGTTTCCACTAGGACATTGAAAGGGCAACGACTGTTTTGGTGTTAAGCCAGTGTGAGTCATCATCATCTCCTGGGAGATCTCTCTCTCTCTCTCTCTCTCCTCTCTCTCTCTCTCTCTCTCTCTCTCTCTCTCTCTCTCTCTCTCTCTCTCTCTCTCTCATCCATGGCATTCTCTCCACAGTATAACATTTTCCCTGAAACTCGACACTACA
>CM031609.1:20544155-20551655 GCA_018398815.1 Conus ventricosus | reverse complement strand
AAAACACACTCTCAGCTCTTTGCTTACGATCTCATTCATATATCATACATTGTCACATCAATCACTGTAAAGTCTATAACTTTTACTGTACATGATCATAGAACGAAAATCAATGTTTTGGAATCAAACAAATAAACATTCTCTCTTTCCTGAGCTTCACAAAATCATTTTACTAAAACTCATTAACAACCCGTATAAATAGATTTCTACTTTACCTGGCCAGGTGATCTTAACTATTCACGAATCACTGTTTTTCTTTTTCTTTTTTTTTTTTTCTTTTCACTGTCACTTTCAAAGCACGACCAACGTGGCACTGGTTTCTTGGTCTGCTGGCCCCTGGTCAGGGTTAGACTGTTGGCACTGGCTTGCAGTTTTGTCGATGGAAAGTGGCGCTGGCAAGTTATGAGGGTCGAACCCCGGTTTAAGATGAACAGTGACTATAACATCGATTGTTCTCCTTTTCTTTCTTCCTGCATTAACGCATTGCACTCTCTCGCTCTCTCTTCTAGTTGACTCTTATCAATGGACATGGTTTGCTTTTTCTTTTCTTTTTTGTTTCTTTTCTTTCTTTTCCTCCGCATTAGTTAGCAGTCTTCTTCCACATCTCTCCTCAGTCCTTCCTCTGCAGTCTATCTCATGTAATCTATCATCTTGGTCTTTCTCTACTCCCCTATCTCTCTGCTTTTTCTCTCTAGAGATTAACACTCGACCTCTCTCTCTCCTGTCTCTCTGTTCGTCTCTCCCGTTCTTCCCGTTCTCTCACTCTCACATCCTTCTTATCCCGTTCCAATCTGTTCAAAAAGGGCGAGTAATTGGTCAGTATTTTACGCGCCTCGTTCCCGAAGTTATCTCCCTCTAATTCCATTGGATGTTCAAATCATGCCAGTCATCATGCCTTCAGACCTTACTTCTCTTTTTGGGTGGGTTGGTCAATTGGTCATTTAATTGATTAGCTTGATTTCGCCCCCACCACCACTACCTTCCCCTTTCCTACTTAACTGGCACCCCCCCCCCCCCGTGTGGCTTTACTCGTGGACACTGGTTTCACTCCTAAATTGGCTCAGATGAGTCTGGGTAGGCGCCTCGACGTCTGACCAAACTACCAGAGAGGTCGGTCCAGCCACTCAGGACTGTCTGCTGTCTCCCCGCTGTGTTGCTAAATTGGTGGATGCGACGCATGGAGCCGTCTTCGTGGCGCCAAGATGTCTGCGTTTGGTCTTATGTCCAGTTGAAGTGGCCGGCGACGGACCCACACTTTGGTGTGTGTTGAATTTTGGGACGTGACAATTTCCCCCTTGCAAAAGGGGACTATGCACCGCATTCATTGTCTCACAACGGTGAAAATGACAACAACGAATTTGCTGGACACACAGCTACACGCGCAAAGTTTGAAAAAACTTTCAACCAACGGTTTTATAAAATTTATAAAAATATACCTAGTTGTATACCACTCAATGAGTTGTCATTGACGTGCGCTCTTGCGTTATTTCAAACTCATTTAATAACGACCTCTGTTGGCGCCATTATGCAATTCCCCTACCTGCGGATTTGCCACATCTCTCTTCACAATTTTCTATGAACAAGCAAATATAAATATGCTCACGATCCATGACACTTCACTGAAGGAATCTCCTCCTCACTTTTGCAAATAATGATTTATCACAAGCGGACTGTATGCTCAAGCATACCTACATTCACATGACAAGTCTCACAAAGAAATATGACAAGTACTCACACAGAAAATATGAACCTAGCCAATGGGAATGAAACCATATCAATCAAAAGAACTGTAATCAACACATATTATCAACCAATGCACCCGGATATGACTGACTTCCTTGAGTTGGCAGCTTGCTAGACTTACGCGTATTAAAATAGTTCAGCTCGACATTCTGTCGACCTGGAAGGTACTGCACGCGGTACTGTAGGGATGCAATGCCATTGCCCAACGCAGCACTCTGCTGTTTTTAAACTGCGCTCCTGCGGAATTTGTGTGGTTGGTGATCAGTCTCTATCTCGACTTCCTTCCATACAAGTATTTGTGAATTTTGCACTGGCCCACACAACAGCCAAACACTCCTTCTCTACTGGGTGAGTACCATTCTTCACACGTTGTCAACTTCCTGCTAGGCAGACCTCCCCCCTACAGGAAACTCGGACCCTTCATGCTCCTGTCAAACTTTAATGCACTTTCCCACGCTGATTGATCTGTCGTCAACAAAAATGGTTTGGACATATCTGGTAGCTTCAAGAAGGAAGGGAACTAGTTCTTTCCAACACCGTCTGCAGTGCTTGCTCTGCAGCGTCTGACCACTCGAACCCACTGCCGGTTTCCCGCCTATGACCAAATCACTGAGTGGGACTCGTGATTTGCTGCGAGTTGGAACAAACTCCTATAGGAGCCATAAAACCTAGCAGACTCCTGACTTCTGTTTTGCGTTCTTTGGTCTCTCTGAATTCATCATCTTCTACACCTTTCCTCTTTCGGCTGCTTTGTGTCGCCTCTGACACAAACCTAGGAACTCCAGGCTTGGAAAACCAAGACCTGGGCATTTGTTGGTCTGGCTGTGAGAGGCGGTGAGATTGGGCCTTTGTCTCAACCTCTCCAAAAACTGCTCTAGCTGCCTATATGCTCTCCCATGTCTCGGATGCAATCAGAATGTCATCCATGAAATTCACAAGCCTTCAATCCCGTCAATTAAACTTCCTCTTCATCCGAGAGAATACTGCAGGTGCGTTGACCATCCAAAAGGAAGTACTCGCCATGTATAGCCCATAGGAGTTGGAGAATGCTGTGACCTTCCTTTGGTCATCACTCAAGGCTATATTCCAGTAACCCTTGCCAGATCATCCTGTGTAAATACTGGCTCTTGTTGTGGCGATCTGAGCGAACAGGTCTTCCATGGTCGGTTATGGGACCTCTGCATCGTCCTTGGTGACACTGTTCAGACGTCTATAGTCGACACATGAAATCGATGTCACCTGACTTTTTTCCTCACCAAGGACGACGGGTGCACTATACGAGATTTGGTCGGTTCAATCACCCCAAGGTCAACATCTTTTCTACCTCCTCTCGAATCACTTGCTTGTGGCATATGGGATTCGGGTTTGGCTTTCACATGTAGGGTTTTGCGATTGTTACCTCCAGTACTGGCTCTAGAGTTGGCCTGCTGGGTTTTCAGTCAGGGAACGCCCTATACTGTTCTAGGAGCCCCCTAACTGCCTCTGGTCTCCTACGGGTCTAGCCCTTCATTACAGTGACACATCCCTGTATGATCTTCTCCTGGGAACTCCAGCAACAAAAATCTTCCCCCCCTTCCTTCTGCTGGAGGGTCTCCTTCACCGCATCAAGATTGCTGCTGCGCCTATGTGCTCTGGTCTCACGCTGAATATATTTGGACGAAGCAAATTTGCATGGAAAGTTTGATTTCCCATTCCACATTCCGATTCGTATAGTCCTGATCTACCTTTTTCTATGATGGTGAATCGGTCCCTTCAATGCATCTGCAGCATGTTGTGACGTGGGAAGCAGTAACAGGATTGATCTCCTCACCTTGAGGAATTGTTCCTCACTTCCTGTCATATTGCTTTCTTCTGAACGACCCTAGCCTCTGCCAAACTCTCCCTTGCGGACCCCTTACATGTTCTCTTGAGGGCCTATTGCGTAGGTCCACTCATACTGATAAGTGGTTTTGACTTTCGGATTCCTGTTCTCGACCACAGCCTCTTTGAGAATGCACATGGTCCCCGAACTGTCCGCCTAACAGCGCTCAAATGGCGAAAAAGCATGTGCTTTCCTGCGGGGGGCTTCCCTGTAGGAAACAGTGCGTGGAATGTAGCGGTCAATCTGTGGGCCTTTCCTCACAGAGCTTCTTTAAGATGCCTTCAGCACACCGTTGAATCTTTCCCCAAGCATTGCATTGTGGGATGGTATGGGGTAGTGAGCAGCTGTGTGATTCCTAGCAGCCTGTTGACCTCCCTCATCACGCCTGACGTGAACTGTGACCCTGTCACTGAGAATTTGTTTATTTGCCTTTGGCGCACCCACGCCGAGAAGTAAAGATGTCTACCAGCCTCAGCGACCTGTTGCGTATTACGCCTTTCAATGCAACTGCTTCTTCTGGGTATTGGTCGCGTTGTCCACGAGTGTCAACCATACCGGTGCACGCCTTTGGAAACAGGGCGCGTTTGGGCCAATCAGATCACAGCCACCCTGCTGAATGGTGTGTCAAATTAAAGGGGGTGTTTAAGAGGTGCCTTCCTCTTCACCCCGCTTGTGGCTGACTTTGACACAGTTACATGGACATGCAGAAGCTTGCATTGTCTGCCATTGCTCTGGCCAATGAAGAAGAATCACAGATTTGGTCAGTTGTTTTGCTGTTGGTGCCGAGATGACCCGCCTGAGCGGACTCGTGACCCACGACATGACAGTGTTCACGATAACGTTGGATACCTCTAATGAGTGGTCACCTTACCCTGTCTTCCCCTTGGTGGAACACTCGGTACACAGCCCGCCCTTTCACAGAAAATTCTGTCTCACCTCCTCTAACCTCTGTTTCTCTCCCACCTTTGCCAAACTTCCCAAGACTTCACGAGCGAAGGGGGTCTTGTTCTGCGCTGCCCTAAACTCATCAGGGACACATCTTGCCTGACTTCCTTGCTGGAACCACTACGGTTTATCAACCCTTTCCTCCTTCGTGCTCTTGTTTGAACTGCTGACCTGCCTGTAGAGTCAACAACTCAGGATCCCTGCATCCCTTGCCCCTGGGAATAATTTCCAATGATCAAATCATGAAGGGGTTTTCCATACCAACGGCTGACAACTCGCCTGAGAAGTATGGGGTACGTATTTATCTTAGGCAACTGGAAAACTCCTCACAGTGCATCGATTAGGTACAGTCTGGGATTGCCCTGTCAAATCCCCTTTCTCGACTGCGTTGTTCGTACTACACCGCATGAACAACCAGTGTCTCGTAACCACTTTCACCCTTGCCGGCAATCCACACTTCTTCCACTGGTAACGAACACTCAGCCTAGTGCCCTCCATCCTGACACTGATGACTGTCAGTGCTAGCATTAGGCTGCACTCCACCCTCTTCAGACTGTATCCCTTTATGGTTCACTGCAGGTCGTTTTCCCTTGACGACCCTTATCCACTCTTGCAAGGCTGCTGCCTTCTGGAACCTATGCGACAATCCTCGCCACATGTCCCTCTTGTGGAAATTGAAAACACCTAATGTCCCTTTGCCCTTCTTCGGCCCCTCCACTTGGGTTGGCAGACCTTTGGCAGGAAACTTCTAGTTCTTGCACTCTTATCAACTGTGTCTTGCAAACCTGTTTCTCTGACCTTAGTGCCCAAACGTTGCCTCTCTATACACTTTTGCGAACTTCAAAAACTCCCCTGATGTCTCTGGCTGTCTTCTTTCTTAATGTATGGATTACCTCCGGGCCGCAACCTGACAAAATCTGTTTCTTCATACAACTAGCGCTTTCAATTCAGCGAACTCTTTTTCGTACCACATCAACTCTAACCACTTCTCAAAATTGTGATCTAAACGTGCACCAAACTGCGTGTACGGCTCACTGCTTGTATTAAGCTGAACGAAATTTCTTCCTGAACCCTCCTCTGTGAGGTCAAATCCTTTCGTCAAACGATTCCTCACAAGCGCCGAAATAGGACTGTTTGTTCTGTGGTAACGCAGGTAAAAATCTGTAATGCGTACCGTCAGTATACGATGACAAAATGACTGCCCACTCTTCTGGAGTCCAACCTGACTGGTGCTAAACGTTCGTAAACGCTGATGTTGGCATCAATCGAATCGGTTCCTTCCGAGAATTTTGGCAACTTGGGTCGGGGGGCATAGTGCGCACAGAGTCACTGGAAAATGATCCCATCCTCGGTGGTCCCCCTCTGTATTCTCACTTTCTTAACTCTAATTGAACCTTTAATCTTTCCGTTTCCTGCTTCATTCTTTCTGTTTCCTGCGCCCCCCTTAATCTTTCTGTTTCTGCGCTTCGCTAGCCTGATTACCCTGAATCCTTAAATCTTTCTGTTTCTTTTTAGCCTTTTCCTGCTCGCCATTTCCAATGCGACACTTTCGTCTTTCCGCACGTTCATCTCTTTCCTTTCTTTTGTTGGTTTTCAACGAATGCTGCAATCATCTCTGTGTAGCCTAAATCACGAGCGACGCTCACAAGTTGTTCAATAGGGGTGTTTTTTCTTCCGCCATTAATCTCTTTTTTTTTTTAAAACAAGATTTTTTACTACGACAGCCAAACTGGTGGTTCCCGACACGAGTGACGTAATAGCACAATCCTATGAATGATAATACTAGCTTGGGACAACGTAATTAGTTTTTATAAGACGCCCAGCGCCTGCCCCAACTATGAGAGCGAATTATAGGAAATCTGTACGAAATGAGTACTCTGGGGCTGAAATGCAAGCCTAGTATTAACTATCTTGGAAGCAATGCCAAGCTAGTATTTAACTATCTTGGGAAATACAGAAAAGACAAACCCCTTGTCTTAGGATTACAATACTTGAATCCCACCCAGCTTCCTCTCTGAGAAGTTGAACAATTATAAAAAATTGGGCCAGAACATCTGGCAGGCTCGCCAATAATTTGTCACCTGGGTGATGTCGATGGAGGAAGGACTAGCGACAGCCCCAAACACACTCACAGCTTGCTTACGATCTCATTCTTTATATCATACATTGTCAATACAAACACTAGTAAAAATCTATAACTTTACTGTTACATGATCATAGAACGAAAAATCAATGCATATGGAATCAAAACAAAATAAAACATTCTCTCTTTCCTGAGCTTCACAAAAAACATTTATCTAAAACATCATTACTAACCCGGGTATAAATAGATTTCTTCTTTACCTGGCCAGGTGATCTTAACTATTCACGAATCACTGTCTTTTCTTTCTTTTTTTTTTTTTTCTTTTCACTGTCACTTTCACAAGCACGACACAACTGCTGGCTTTGGGCTTGGTTGCTGGCGCCTGGTCAGGTTAGACTGTTGGCACTGGCGTTGGTCTGTCGATGAAAGTGGCGCTGGCCAAGTATGAGGGCGAACCCCCGGTTAAGATAGAACAGTGACTATCAACATCGATCTGTTCTCCTTTCTTTCTTCCTGCATTAACGCATTGCACTCTCTCTCTCTCTCTTCTAGTCTGCTCTTATCAAATGGACATGGTTGCTTTTCTTTTCTTTTTTTTCTTTTCTTTCTTTTCCTCCTCATTAGTTAGCAGCTCTCTCTCTCCACATCTCTCCTCAGTCCTTCCTCTGCAGACTATCTCATGTAATCTCTCAACTTGGTTCTCTTCTCTCCTCCCTCATCTCTCTGCTTTTCTCTCCTCAGAGATTACACTCAGACCTCTCTCTCTCTGTCTCTCTGTTCGTTCTCTCCCCGTTCTCCCGTTCTCTCACTCTCACATCCTTCTTATCCCGTTCCGATCTGTCAAAAAGGGCGAGTACCATTGGTCAGT
>CM031609.1:20524155-20539155 GCA_018398815.1 Conus ventricosus | reverse complement strand
GTTAAGTTTTTAATCAAGTTGTTCTCAGTCATCCTCAAGTTCTTACCCAAGTTAACCTAAGATATAACTAAGTCACCCTCTAAGTAAAACCCAAGTTCTTATTCAAGTTTCTTATAATTATCAAAAAAAAAAATACAATCTATGTTTTTGTCTTAAACAGCAGATGTCTAATATAGTACACACACGCCTCAAAAAACCGTCATCGTTGAGGATGTCTTGCTTAACGCCCTTGGTGTGAAATCGGTCAGCAGAATCTTAATGAAGTTTTTAAATTCCTAAGCAACCGCATTGATTACAATTCTGGTCTATGGAAATGTTTTTTTATAACTCCGGGTCTTTATTTATTGACTCCATCATTTTATAATACGCCATGATCTATTTTTATCAAAAAAATTTAAATTAAGTTCTTAAAATATTATTGCATTTTAAATGGATCAAATAAATTTTTTGTTATTGGGGGCGCTGGCGTGCTGTTGTCTTTTCTGTATTTAGTGGTTCAGTTTTTTTTTGACTGCTTTTGTTTTTGTTGCCATTGGTTATATATTTTATAACCGCAATAACCGCCCCCGCAGCAGCAAGGGCGCCAAAAATGGCAACAGTTTTAAGTTCATATTCCATGAAGACTTTGGTGGTGTAGGCCTTGAATCAATGGAGTTTTTATAGCTGGCATTTAATCAACTTGTTCTGGCGTTGGCGGTGTTATGTTTTCGTGATGAGTTATATTCTGTAACATTAATTTTTTTGTCTGTTCCACTCTGCTAATTTTTTTCCTGCTTTAACACGCCCCGGATGAGGATGCTTTTCACTGGTCTCCACCCGATTCAGTGTTTTCTGATTCTGCTGATTTCTGGCTTGGTTACTTTCTCCACCTGATTCAGTGTTTTCTGATTCTGCTGATTTTTTGGCTCGGTCATTTTGAAAGGGAAATAAAATCTATATGATTAAAAGTAATTAATCCATGATTAGCGGCGAAATAATGTTCCAAATCTGTAGTATAAATCACATCCTAGAGACTCTAAAGACTTTGTTAAAACTGGATCTGTGTTAAATCATACATAAAATCTTGTTCAGAATCAATGGGAGCAAATCTACTGACTAGTTTAGTGTACAAACTAAGAACCGTTGCCCCACACTTTTTCCATTCCCTTTATCCAAGTTGCGCTTCATACCTGTTATGATACTTTAAAATGTCTTGCGGCGACATCTGTTGAATCTGTTCTATGCTGAATTCATTTTCCCAGGAATGTTTTGTTTTTCCACATGCTGCCAAAAAATACAGTCCTTTCTTTTTTGGCATAATAGCTTGCTCATCAACCAGGGCATTTGTAATCATAAGGTTCAGGGAGGTTTAAATAGATTCATCGCTGTTCATGTTTTTTTTAATTATACCAAATTTTTTTTTTAAAATGAGCACCGAAAAAACTGTCGCCAACCTTGTATACCATTCTGCTGTTATTGGAGGGCTAAGTGTAGGATACTCAATGCTTGGTAAAGGCTTGTTTAAAAAAAAAACCGGCGATCTTGGCAAACTAGACTTTGAGGAATTCGCAAAGCTAATTGCTATTATTGCAGCTTCATTTGTACGAAAGATTTTCTAGTCAAGCAAGGGAAAAATTCCAGAGAATATAAATATGTAAAAAAAATACATTTATAAAAAATGGCTTCACTTGTAATGATGATAGCGGCGCTGTGGTTAATGCGCTTTCTTTTAGCGGAAGTAATTACGCATTTAGTAACTGGGGATGACGGCGAAAAGAAAAAGACATAACAAAGCTGTGGAGCAACTAGCTGCAGCACAAGATCGCTATGAAAAGCAGAGAATTGAGCAGTTAGATTTCCATTAACGAAACCCTGAAAAAACAGGGACATGCAGCTTACACATTTAAAAAAGTTGACCAGGCAATAAAAGAATATTATCTTGTAACAGGCAAACCAATCGAGACATTGCCCCACCAAAATTAGCAACTTTTATCAACCATCAGAAAAACAAAAGATGCAAGAAATCGCGTTTATTGTGTTGGTATGACTGTTGTCTATTTTGTTGCGCATAATATGGCTGAATAAAAATGAAAAAAAATCTATTATTCGCCAAAAGGATATTGGAAGGGATCCCCGGCAATTAAAAGCTAAGCCAAGCAGCTGGAGTCAGTGAACAAACAGCAAAAGAATGGCTATCTAACAAGCCCATTTGGCAAATTTATTTACCTGCGCCTAGACGAATACAGAGACCACACTTTGTGAATACAACTCCAAACGACACCCATCAAATGGATCCCTTTTATATTTACCCCATGATACGATTAGGCGAAAAAGATTTAAGTACGCGCTCACAGTCATTGACGTAGCTTCAAGATACAAAGATGCGGAACCATTAACACAAAAGAGTGCTTCTGCTGTTGCTGTTGCCATACAACTAATATACCAACGAGGCCCTTTAACTTACCCTCGCATGATCAAGCCGATGATGGAAAAGAATTTAAAGGCCGAGTGAATCAATTATTGTTAAACATAGAGTTACCATTAAAAAAGGCATTTTCCCGGGGTTCACAGATCCAGGCTTTAGTTGAAAACTTAAAAAAACAGTTATCTGAAAGACTTTTTTCCTACCAGTATCACAGAGAGCTGATTGACAATTCTGCAACACAGAATGGGTTAGAAGATGCCCTCAGTTTTTCGCGCAAAGAATAATGAAGAATTTAAGGGCTAAAACCAGTACAACAATCAAAAACAAACAATAAATGCTGTTGAAGGAGAGTCTTCATCCGGGAAACTATTACCATTTGGTTTGAAAGTAAGGTACCTTTATTTACTGGGAGAAGCAGAAGGGGACACTCGCATCAGGGCAAAAAGATCCAGTTTTTGGGGTGTTGATCCATATGAAATAAAAAGAATTGGTAAAAATGAATCCGCCCGTGTATTATTTAAAGAGAAACTGACAAACAAAACGACCAGCCCCTCAAAGTCTTTTGTGAAGAAGAACTGCAAATAATCCCACCAGACACAGTTCCGCTTTAATTAATTTTCGTAAATATATTTGAGTTAAAATGGAAGCTCAGAAGGAAGTGCAGAACGAAACAAGAATGGTAAAGGAAGAGACTTGAAAATGATACGGGAATCATTTCATGCGTTTTAATGCTATTTTAAAGGAAACATTTTCGGGGATTAATCAATGCATGCTTAAATCATCCAGATCACCTACAACTCAAACCCCCCAAAATTGGGGGGAAAAGAATATCTTGAAATAATAAAAAAAATTCGAACGCATCAAGCAAACATGAGAAAAGATTAAATGAATTGGATGAAGCTATGATTGATCTTATAATAAAAGTTGATGAAAAATATAAACCCCCCTGTTTATGCGGTCCTCCCGTGCCCAATTGCATATGAAAACTCGGGATTAACAAACACGCGTTTTGTGTTTGTTCTATCTAAGACTTCTTTTTTACAACTGTTGTGTTGATCTCATGTAGATTAGATCGCAGTTTTTACGTTGTCATGATGAAAAGTCTTATTGACAAACAATGCTTCTTTGTAGTTGTCATGTGAATGTTTGACTGCACAACACATGCAGATATTCCTTTTGCTTTCTTACGTTTTCTCCTGGCTCGAAATACTGTACATTTTTCCTTAAAAACCCAAAAAACTCCTTTTAAACACCCCTCCGGATAATTCAAACCTTCATCTTTCCTAAAACCTTCTTGTTGTAATTGAATGCAAAGGCGAATCTTTAGGGTAATCGGATGTGTGTACCATCCTACCATGCCCTTTAGCTATTCTATTTCCATGTCTTTATAGATGTCTTCAGTAAGGATATCTATAACAAAACTGTCTGTATCGTGTAAAGTACTCTGGACTCAGGATACAAGGGCTTAAAGTAGTCATAAAGAAATTCTAACATCAAAAGCTTTGATAATTCTAAAACAGTAAACCCAATAAATACAGGTTTGTCCCAAATTTTACTTTCTTTTTTTTATCATTATGCCAAAAGCTGATCATGAAAACTTCTGAAGTCCTGATAATTAGGTTTTGAAGTCAGCTTAATTGCTTCGTTCTCTTTGGTGACTAATCTAACATCTTTGCGCTTTTGCGGATTCTCCATATCTTTCAAACAGTGTTTTTTCATCAACTTGGAAAAGTCTTTTTCTGAAGCATCTGTGGATTTAGTTCTGAGATCAGTGTTTTTTCATGATGTATGGTTTCATGAACTGTTCTTGATCAAAAGCAATTATGCGATGAATTGCTGTCAACTTCAACCCCTGTCTTAAATAAAAATTTCAGAAGTCTGTAAGACAGACATAATTTTTTTTTTCCTCGAAGATTAGGCACAAGTTTTTGGCGGCTCTCTTGGATTCATCTTTAGACTTTCTGCTGCTAATGGATAGTCATTATGCAGTCATGGAGTTCATGAGGATATTCTAAGTCAACTTCTAGAATATATCCACGCTGTTTGACCCCGGGGTCAAACTGCCCAACCACTTTAATGCCTTTTGAATATTATTTGTACCTGTGTACATTTTAAATTGCGAAAAGGGAAGTATTGCGCATTGCCCACCAAAAACAATTGTTGCTCAAATACAGAGAAGTTAGACCTTTTTTACTTGATCATAATACCAAGATTTGTTTTTTTCTTTACAGTAATGATGCGACGCCATACTAATTCCTCCTCGAAAACCTTTTTCATACTGAATTTGGGTGGGTCAACAATAAATAAATCTGTCTCCGAAAATTTTTAAAGAAAGCGCCCCCAGCTCACCCCGGGGCGCGAAATGAATCGCGGGATCCAGGCTTAATGTTTCATGGGGGTCTTTCATAATTTTCAAAAATACCCGCCAACAAAAAAAATCCCCATTAATAGATCAGATAGTCCCCCATCTTTTTTCAATCTAACTTCTGCCACGCATCTTGACATCGGGTAATCAGAATCACTGAGTTTTTTTCCTCTAAGACTAAAAAAAACGCCCTTAGGGGGGAAAGTGGTCTTCTTAAAACCCTTTCCCCACTTTCATGTTTTCATAAGGGTAAACCCCTTTTCAACGGGGTCGGGTCAAAATATTCTTCCGTTATTGGGCGGACTTTTAAGGACATAGCCAGCGACTCTAATGAACCCATCATGTTTTTGCATAATCAAAAAAAACATTTTATTAAAGGAAACACAGTATTTTCTGATGACGGCAATGCATACACCCTAAAGGCATCGTCTACTGTTTTCTTTATAAGATGAGATCGTAACCTCGAAAGTTATGAAAGAAGAGGGGCAGCTTCCAGTCTTGGGATCAAACTTTTTTTGAAATTCATTTACGTGTCCTCCTCTAAAACTTTTCCGCAAGTGATCAGGGTCTTTTATTTTTGGATTGGTTTCCCCACGAGTTCTAAACCAAAAATCCAAAAAAGTTGGCTAAGCCCATACTGTTTTTGGGTCTTCAGGCGTCATTTGATTTCAAAAAAATTCAGTTTATAAAACAATCGTTGCGCCTTGCGCTGCGCGTAGAAATCTTCTAGCTGCTTTGGTCCCTTTAAAATTTCTGGGTTGAATGAGCGCCATCCGCCCTGACAATAATGAAGGCAAATAACAAATCTGATGATTACTCATAAACGTTTTCGAAGTTTTTGGGCGCGGGCCCCCTTCATAAGGAACAATGATGATTCGAAGTCTGCGTAAACAACATAGGGAAATTTTGCACCTTTCCAGTTTTAAAAACAATTTTAGATCCGGGCGGGGCGTAGTTATTCTGTATTACAGTCAACTGGCGATAAAATTTTTTTTTATGTTCGCTTTCCTGTTTTAACGGAGGGAATTCTTGCTAAACATTTCTACAGAATTCTTTTTTGTTATGTTTTTTTTGCAGAAGCGCTAATAACTCTCTTTGCGTACAATGTTAAGGGGGTAGCCCCCGGCGAAAGCATCAGTAGTAAGTCAACAGGGCTTTTGTCGGATCCCCAAAAGTTGGCTGTTTTTAAACACCTAATAGGCCCCAAAATTTTTTTCCTCATCCCATGCTATACATTAACATTATTGGTTTTTTTTTGTTCTTAAAAACGTCAATGGAATCCGTGCAACAGGAAAGAAAATCCACAAATTTAAATCTTGAGTAGGGTTTTCATAGTTAAATTCTCTCGCGTTTTTTGGGGATAAAATCAGCCTTGAAGAACACACCACATAAAACATTTTTTTGTCGTTTTCTTTATTTTAAACGCCTTTTGCAACTAATGCGGGGGTAGGGAAGTAAGCCTTGCCTACAATCGGTCTACTTGCCTTTTTCCCTTAAAATTGATCCTAAACTTCGCCCCGACCAACCAGAGCCCCTCATTTTGGCTCTTCAGCAGCCACATCAAACTGGTAAGCAGGGGTCTCCCCAACCAGCGTTAAGTCATTACGAAAAGAAAAACCTTTTGTTTATCGAGCCCCCAACTTCTGGGTTTTTTCTTCATTTTTTGTTAAAATAGTCGTTTAAAACAGCTAACATATTTTAACTGCGGGTCTTTTGTTAGTTTACCGGAACTTGAAAATACATGACCAACGCTTGCCCTACTTGCGAACAATACTTCTAAATCAATATCATTCAGCGCTCTTGATAAATCTTCTTGCTTTGCTTCAAACAATTCGTTTGTCCTTCAAAAAATTTTATCCATTTGATTTTTTTTTCTAACTCAAAATATTTTTTTAAAATTTAAAAAAAAAAATTCTTAATCAGAATCAATATCGAGGGTCTTTTGGGTTTGGGACCATAAACTAAAGTATAAACCCCCTTTGGCGTTGTTAATGCGAGCTGTTTAGAACAGATTTAATTTTTTCCATTTTTTTTAAGCATCCTTTTTTACTGCTGGGCTCGGGCGTTGAAAAACTTGTCCTCGCCTTTCTTTGAAGATCAAACTTTGTTTTTTGTATCATCAAAATGGGCCTGTAAACAAAAAATTCTTCATCCTGATGTTTGAGTCAGCAGTGCTTTATTTATAATCAGTTTAAAAGGGAACAATTTAGCTGTTATTAGTTGAACCATAGTGTGTGCTTTTTGGGGTTTATTTTAATTTTTTTCCCGCAGCACTTACGCTAATGGCATAGGCCCAGAGCTAAAGACAAACCGCCTAAAGGAAAGCGCGGGTGCCCTATGCCTGTTGCTAAAGACCGACACTTGTTTCCGCTGATAAGCACTTACAGTTTATGCCCAGTATTGACATATGAACAGCATTAAAGGCAGCAGAATACCTTCGTTTGGTTTTTCTGTAAATTTTTAAAGGTCCTGCCAGTTTTGTAGCATTTTTGGGAATTTGGGTTTAAAAAAAGGTTTTTGCCGGGGTTTTTACATTCTTCTCTTGGGGACCCGGGGCTGTAGGCACATTTGGATAAACTTAACAGACATGCTTTTTAAAAAAAGAAAACTTTTTTTTATTTTATATCTTTTAAAACTGTTACTTGAAATTCACTGCGCACGTATATTAAAAACAAAGACATTAACTGGTTTTTCGCCATCTTTTTCTTTATCAAATTTTAAGTTTATTCCGTCTTTAAAATTCCCCCTTTCCCTGCAACTGATTATCCTCTGTCGACTTAGGGCCCAATCCTAAACCGATTTTGTTGTTAATAATCACAATCTAACATTGTGAAGGGGAGATCTTTAGACAAAGGGCTAAACCTTTTTATTTCCCACCCCCCACCCCCCCAAAAAATTTTCCTTTTTTTCATCAAAAAGCTGATAAGGGTTTTAAACCCGCTAGCGTAGATTTGGTTTTCTACCCCCAATCAAAAATTAAATTTCGTTATTTAGGATTAAAAAACTTTTCACTTCCTCTTTTGAATGGTTTTTCATCTTTACACAGCAATAAAATACCTTAAGCGATCTTGCTGCGGCACTAAAAATAAAATTCATATAGTGTCTGCCCTGCTTCTGGATAGTTGATGAATGAATACTCTTTTGTAATATATTGCAATTTTGCTTATTTGGCTCAATCCGCCCTTGTAAATTAGGTTGCTAACAACACAAACTCTAGCGCAATGTCAAAATACTTACTTTGCTTCGGGGTCTATGATCTGATAACACTTTTTATTCATTAAAAATTAGTTCATATGACAATCTGTCTTTTTAAGCCCCTTTTTAAGTATGGCGCATGCGCTTTTAACAACTCAAAATCTAAGGAATGGAAAAGCGATTTTCCATACCAAAATTTACAGCTCATACTTTTTGCGTCTTTTAAATTCTGCGGCGCCATTCTAATTTTTTTGTCCTTTTCATTTTCGATTCCTTTAAACGCAAGATCACCTTTTATTTCCGGTTTGCCAAATCAGAATGGTAAAAAAATTTTGAAATTTTGGGAAAAAAATATTTCTTTCCCCTCAAGTTTTTTTAAAAAATTTTCTTACGATTGCCCGTCCCCCGATCTGGGCAAATGTCCTGTTTTGGCTGTTGCTGATCCGAGTTTTTATTTTGAAAGTAAGTCGGGGCAGAGCCGGCAAATCACTTCATCTGCCCTAGGTCTGGAAATTTTAAAAGAAAAATTTGATCACATCATAGTAGACGGATTATTTGGAACATAATATTCCGTTTATTTTTCCCTCACGCCAAAGGGCTCTTTTTATCTTCCCATGCGGGTCAAGAAATTTAACCATAGTTTGCGACATTTTTTTAAAAAAAAATAAAAATTAATTTTTTAAAAAAATGGCAGGAATTGAAGGGGAAGAAGATTAAGTTTTGATCCTGGGACAAATGAGTGAAATGATCCCTTTGAACAACATCGCTCAAAAGCTCCAAAGCGGCAGAAATAACAGAAAGTAAAGGGTTTGATCATTTTAAAACCAAAATTTAGGTCAAAACCTCCCAATTTATAGACCCAAATGATTTTGAATTAAAAGATATCATTTGTTGTGAAAAACGATCAAGGACAGCTTGTTCGCTTTCAACTAAACCCGACCCATCAAAAATTTTTTAGCCAATACAATTAAAAAGTCATGTGAAAACAAAACGCCTGGGCTTGTTAGACCGAAAAAGGGGAGGCATTTCTAAACTTCAAAACACACGCAGGAACTCCCGCAGAAAACCCAAAACAAAACAGGGAAATTAAAGAATTAAATCAATCGGGAGACGAATTAAATAAATGCAATAGAACAGAAACCAGTTTTTTTAAAGAAACAGCATTAAAAACTATACACACTCACCCTACCCCGCGAAAATAGCGGCCCTTTATCATGCTTTGAGAACATCAGAGGCGAATTAACAAAAAATTCAAAACGGGTGAAAAAATGAGCATATAAAAAGAAAAAGAAAAAATCGTTGAGGCTGATGACGCCAACTAGGGGCCCATATTAAAGAAAGAATAACCCCAAAACTAAAAAATCTTAACAAGAGAGATCAGCAAAACTAGAAGTGTTTTCACTAACCCAGAAAATTACAACCAAGTGAGCAGAAAAAGAGAAACACCAAAAAATTTTATATGAAGACACAACGCTAGCAGTAACGAATCCGAACACTGTTTAAGAGAGCAAGGAGCCACATTAGCAAGCGTTATAAATAACGGCCTTAAGGATTTCAAAAAGTACACTGTACTGGCTTATTACAGGCGGCGGCGGACAAACGCCCATGCCTCCACCTGCCATCGCCTCCCCTGATAAAATCATGGGTAAAAAAAAACATCTTTAATCATCTTGACAAGGTTTATTAAAAAAATTAGCCGGTAAAGCGTGGATGCATTACCAGGTATATTGGGGTGTGTTGTTAGCTGCTTTAGTCTACTGCAGGCAAAGTATTGGCTTTAATGGCCGCGCACTATGGACATTATTCTTCTTAATAGTTGGGTTAATATTTAGTAAGAATAAAGGCCGAGTAATCCTATGCCAGTTAATACAACAACAAGTGCTGTCTTTCTTTTCAGGCCAACCGCGAACAGAGTCCGCGTCTTCATGGCCTTTAGGCTTTGGACCTTGGGGATTGGATGACTATTCTTGGGTCCATCTTGTTTTTTTACTGCTTCAATATTACTGGCTCGAATTTATTCGTTTTATTTTTCCGACATTCTGTTCCATTGGCCTGCACAAGGATTTCATTATATAGTTTATTATTGTGCCTATCTGGAGTCTGAGGTCAGAAGGCAGCATGTATAAACCAGCGCCAACAGCAAAGTCTACTTTCGATCTTGCGAAATTGTAAAAATTTTGGTACCTTTTTATACTTGAAGGCAAATCAACTGTAGAATTAATGGCGTCCCTAAATTTGCTAAGTATTGTTTTTGTGCATCAAACCAGTAGAAGGATCAGTTATGCTCGACCTCGTTTGTGCTTGCGAGCCTAGAAAAACCCCCAAACGTAAGTACGGACAGAGTCGTTTATTCGTTCTATTCCTGCTTTAGTTAGGCCCTTAGAAGTGTCTAAGATAATTTTTGTCCATGCTGTTTTATGCTCTTGCTCTATGGACCTGAGGTGAACAGTTGTGCCTAAAGAAAAGGGAAATGTGTGGGGAGGATTCCAGCCCATAGTTATACTTTCTGTGCACGCCCCCAAAATAAGGGGTGCCTTAAGCCATGATTGCAGTCCAACTTTTGTCTAAAAGTCGTCTTAACATTAATATTGAATTCCCGTTACAGATCCTTTCAAAAGCCTTCATGTCATTCTGTTGCTGAATGGATTAAACGGTTTGTCATTTGGCAATGGCGTTTTGCAGTTCAGTCAAAATACGTCTGAAGGTGTATAGAAATGAAATCTATACACTGACCGCACCAAAGGATCAGGATGATTTTAAGTGATCAGCATACGACACTCCACACCAGTTGATGCACAAAACACAGCAAAGTTTAACTGGTTCTGATAAAACGCATCGGATTGACTGAACCCCCACTTCGCGATGTAGTCTTTTTTAATAGGGGGGTTAGATATCTGTTTAATGGAGTACTCACCTTTACTTGAAAGGTTTTCAGCCTGAGTCACAGAAATGTCAAGGGTGCCAGTTGCTATTTTTTTTAAGATTGTAGTGCGGCCCCAGCAGAATATTTTGCATCAGTATATTTAAATGCAGTCATTTTTATTTCGTTTAAAAAATGTTTGTAACAATAAAAACTCAAGACCGTCCCTTCGTTTTTAGAGCATGCGTTAAGAACATTGCGGAACCAAAAGGTCGCACTCATGAAATATTCTACAAATCGTATGGTTTTAATATAAGTGAACCCAAAGGAAAAATAATAAGGTTCTAAAAGTTGACAAAACAGGGCCAAAGTTAGCCAGTTAAACAATACCGATGGTTATTACGGGTTTTGCTCACTAAAAGAAGCAATGAGTACTTTGACATTACTCTCAACTTAACAATGCGAATCTGAAAACAATGTTAAATTCAAGCCTGAAGAAGAAGGAGGTATTATTTTGATAAAGAGCTAGCTAAATGTTGGGCCCTTTGGAGCAAACAATCAAGATTTAGATTAACCCAAGAAAACTACTTTAATGAGGAGAAATCGCTCGATTTGCATTACATTCTTTAAATCTCTATGTTCATTTGGACGAGCTGGACTGATGAAAACTTATATGATGGAAGGCCCTAAACTTTTTTTAAGAGCCTTCCATCAGGAAAGCGCAATTGCGTTTATGAAATTATACAATTCCCTAATTTTAACAGTTTAAAAGATTAGTTTGGTGGGAGGGTCGGTCATTTAATTTAAAATTGCAGACAAACAGGAACTCGTGAAATGTATAACTGCACATTGTTTTGGAATAAAATAAATAAGTTGTTCTAAAAAATAAGTCGCGTGGGCCCAGAAAACCGGGAGTTAAAATTTGCTCCTTTGAGGTGTATAACATTTTAGAATTAAAAAGACCTTGAAAAGAGCTTTGTGACATTGAACAGAACGGCAGATAGGCCACTTTGTAGGTTTTGAGTACACTAAAGATGGCGATTAAAAACGCAAAGAGGAGGCAACAACAAAAAGTTCCTAACAGAACAACTACGCAATGTAAAGCAAATTGCTGGCCATATAATATAAAAGTTTCGAAAACCTGACAGCAAATGGAAATTTAGAACCATATTTAGATGGGAAAAAAATTTTTGATTTCATAACCCATTTACATTTTTTAGCCGTCAAAAAAGTTTCAGAAAAGCATTCAACTCTGGCCCTTACAGTAAGTCTTTGCGGACGACAATAGCGGAAAGAATTGAAATAACCCGTAGGGAAAAAACAGAAACACCCTCCACAGAAGAGAACTTTTTAAAAAAAGCTTCAACAAAATTACAGTTCTTTCAATCAGAAAATTAGGAGAACGTTCACAATGATATTTGAAATTTCTGTCTTTAAAGATGTGGAGAGGATGGGGTTGTGGGCGTTAGTGAGTCCTATAAAAAAAATATTAGCTGCAAAACTTAGACGTTAAACGCCTTAAATTTTCCCACGTCCGTTTTTCACAATGGTGGGGATATTAAATCATAACACAAGCACAAACCCATGTTGACTTAAAGAAACAATCTACAGAACTGAATTGGATTAATCTACACATTAGGCCCTCGGTTTATTTACTGACAAGTTTGACGGGAGTATATAAAATAAAACGGATTAGATTAAATCGGGTTAAAAACATGGAGCAGTAAACTTATGACAAAAACCCCTCTTTTCATGATTTGGGCCGATGGTGTGGAAAACATATTTGTCCCACCCTATTACAAACAGTTTTCGTTTAATTTTGATCTATAGTAATTTTCTGCCCAACACTTAATGGAACAAAGCATATCATGATAGAAGGTTTATATGGGCGGATGATGACATATTTTTAGTTGATCCTAGCAATAAACTAAGTGAGTGTTTAAAACAGTTTTATGGGACTGTTGAAGGAACGCAGACACTATTTATTATAGATGACTGTTGGGCCCAGAAGAGACATATTTAAAAAAGAGAAACTCTTTATCAAAACTAGCTTTTAGGGGAAAGGGCATGCCGGGATAAGTGTGTGGATTTTATGTCAAAAATATAACTAGTTTTAAAAGACTTTAGAGAAAGTTTAAAGACTGTAGTTCTATTTCACATGAAAGACAGGACTCATTTGATGAATGTTTGCGCGAAAATGATGTTATTGAAAATGATCAGGAAAAACGCGGGAAATTAAACAAAAACTGAAATCTGAAAAAAAGTTTAGTAAATTAGTTATTAAAAACGGACAATCCTACACAGTATGTTTGTTTGTGGGGTCGTTATTTTTGGTTATTGAAGTCTTACTTGTCAGAGAACTAATATATGTCTGTTCTGGATTCG
Organism: Conus ventricosus; assembly: GCA_018398815.1. Taxonomy (NCBI): domain Eukaryota; kingdom Metazoa; phylum Mollusca; class Gastropoda; order Neogastropoda; family Conidae; genus Conus; species Conus ventricosus. The sequence goes on along the minus strand of CM031609.1, from coordinate 20,525,946 downwards.
CCCGTCGAAACCGGCAAAGGGCGGTTGAGAGCGGGTGAGCCAGAACGGGACATATATTAGTTCTCTGCTTCTGTCTTGAGCTTTCTAGTAGTGATCATGCTTTTGAGTTTATTTATTTACTAATTAATTCTTTCTTTTAATTTATTCTTTTTTTTTTCTTTAATCATTTATTCATCTGTTTGTTTTGTTTATTTATGTTTTTTTATTTTTATTTTTTTTTTTTTATTGATTTTATCAAATTTACTATTGCTATTTGTTTATTTACTTATCTTTTTATTATTCATTCCATTTTACTTTTTTGTTTGTCCCCTTTCTTTCTGTTCCGTATTATTTGGAAGCCTAACGAACCTAAACATTTTGAGCACGCAAGATGGTAAGTGGACAGAACACGATTTTCCAAAATCAAATTGCGGCAGCTGGTTCTCTCGATTTTTATCCGATTATGTACCGACACTTGGCCTGTGGGATGTACATGTAGAAATTGTCCTCTGTACTCTGCCTTCCCTCTGTTGTGGATTCTTTTTCTGCTAACTGGTTTCCCTGTTCTCATGTCTCTGATGTCAGAACAAAAGAACTGTTTTATTATAAACTCTTCCAAACATTCTTTAAACATTCTGTCTACTGCGGTGTCTGCGATGTTAGTTTCGAAATTCGATGTCTTTGTATCGTCATGTTTGGAAACGTGGCGGTTGCCCGGAATAATTATGGGACAAGCTGAGGGTTTGTGCATTCATTCAGTGTTTTCTGGCTTTTACATGATATTAAGTATTAGACTACATTACATGGATGACAGACATGTCCATTTTTCCTCTATCCCACAAGCTATTTTATATATTTTTTTTAATAAAACTTTTTCATTTATTTCTCGTGTTTCAAAGAGATTGGTGTGGACTGGAATTCATAATTTTGAACCATCATACCGCTCTGCATAGATGCTTAACTGTTACCCAGTCTCCCTCATGGCTCTCTCTCTCTCTCTCCTCTCCTCTCTCTCTCTCTCTCTCTCTCTTTTCTCTCTCTCTCTCTCTCTCTCTCTCTTTTCTCTCTCTCTCTCCCCTCTTTTCTCTTCTCCTCCTCTCTCTCTCCTCTCTCTCTCTCTCTCTCTCTCTCTCTCTCTCTCTCTCTGGGGAGAGAAACTTGCCACATGCCAGTCTCCCCCCTCCCAACCCCCTCCACTGTGTAATAGTTTTATGAGCTACAGAGAACGGGCTGAATGTTTATCAGACTTAATACAAGTAGGCCTGGTCTAGATCCTCTGATCTCATTATGTCTTGTTGGGTTTTTTAGCACACAGTTTCATTTTTTATGTCTCTTGTGATAGGCTATGTTTTCTTTTTTCCTTTTTTTTTTTAAAATTTTAAAAACAATTTTGATCTCTTTTATTCCACGCACTGTAGTGATAAATCGACCATGGGAACACGTTCATAAAATTTTTTCGTCATGTCTTTGCCCTTCCAATCTCTCCACCCCTCTGCTCTTATCCCCCACCCCCACCCCTCCCCTTTCCCTTTTGTTCTATTTACGTGATTACATTACAACGATATCTCTTGTTTAATGTAATCATGTTTAGATGTTTTGTGATAATTCGTTTGCCTCTTTCTCGATAATACTTTGTTTATCCTAACTTTTCCAAATTCATCAAGGCATTTTAGATGAAGTTTTATTTTTTCTGCCCTCGTGGTTGCTTGGTTTCGTTGGTTGCTTGGGAGGCTAAACGGTTGGTTAGTTTATGTTTAAGTTTTGGTTGGTTGGAAGGGTAGAAGGAGGGGTTGGTTGGTTGGCTGTTTAGAT
>CM031609.1:20499155-20504155 GCA_018398815.1 Conus ventricosus | reverse complement strand
CAGACGACACTATGTGTCATCACAACAGTGACAGCAGACGACACTATGTGTCATCATCACAACAGTGACAGCAGACGACACTATGTGTCATCACAGCAGTGACAGCAGACGACACTATGTGTCATCACAACCGTGACAGCAGACGACACTATGTGTCATCACAACAGTGACGGCTGACAACACTATGTGTCATCACAACAGTGACAGCTGACGAAACTATGTGTCATCACAACAGTGACAGCAGACGAAACTATGTGTCATCACAACAGTGACAGCAGACGACACTATGTGTCATCACAGCAGGTGACAGCAGACGACACTGTGTGTCATCACAGCAGTGACAGCAGACGACACTATGTGTCATCACAGCAGTAACAGCAGACGGCAATATGTGTCATCACAACAGTGACAGCAGACGACACTATGTGTCATCATCACAACAGTTACAGCAGACGACACTATGTGTCATCACAACAGTGACAGCTGACGAAACTGTGTCATCATCACAACAGTGACAGCAGAGGACACTATGTGACATCACAACAGTGACAGCAGACGACACTATGTGTCATCATCACAACAGTGACAGCAGACGACACTATGTGTCATCACAACAGTGACAGCAGACGACAATATGTGTCATCACAACACTGACAGCAGACGACACTATGTGTCATCATCACAGCAGTGACAGCAGACGCCACTATGTGTCATCACAGCAGTGACAGTAGACGACACTATGTGTCATCACAACAGTGACAGCAGACGCCACTATGTGTCATCACAGCAGTGACAGTAGACGCCACTATGTGTCATCACAACAGTGACAGCAGACGACACTATGTGTCATCACAACAGTGACAGCAGACGACACTATGTGTCATCACAGCATGACAGCAGACGACACTGTGTGTCATCACAGCAGTGACAGCAGACGACACTATGTGTCATCACAGCAGTGACAGCTGACGAAACTATGTGTCATCACAACAGTGACAGCAGACGACACTATGTGTCATCACAACAGTGACAGCAGACGACACTATGTGTCATCACAGCAGTGACAGCAGACGACACTGTGTGTCATCACAGCAGTGACAGCAGACGACACTATGTGTCATCACAGCAGTAACAGCAGACGACAATATGTGTCATCACAACAGTTACAGCAGACGACACTATGTGTCATCATCACAACAGTTACAGCAGACGACACTATGTGTCATCACAACAGTGACAGCTGACGAAACTATGTGTCATCATCACAACAGTGACAGCAGAGGACATTATGTGTCATCACAACAGTGACAGCAGACGACACTATGTGTCATCATCACAACAGTTGACAGAAGACGACACTATGTGTCATCACAGCAGTGACAGCAGACGACAATATGTGTCATCACAACACTGACAGCAGACGACACTATGTGTCATCATCACAGCAGTGACAGCAGACGCCACTATGTGTCATCACAGCAGTGACAGTAGACGACACTATGTGTCATCATCACAGCAGTGACAGCAGACGCCACTATGTGTCATCACAGCAGTGACAGTAGACGACACTATGTGTCATCACAACAGTGACAGCAGACGCCACTATGTGTCATCACAGCAGTGACAGTAGACGCCACTATGTGTCATCACAACAGTGACAGCAGACGACACTATGTGTCATCACAACAGTGACAGCAGACGACACTATGTGTCATCACAGCAGTGACAGCAGACGACACTGTGTGTCATCACAGCAGTGACAGCAGACGACACTATGTGTCATCACAGCAGTGACAGCAGACGACACTATGTGTCATCACAACACTGACAGCAGACGACACTATGTGTCATCACAACACTGACAGCAGACGACCACTATGTGTCATCACAACAGTAACAGCAGACGACACTATGAGTCATCACAGCATGACAGCAGACGACACTATGTGTCATCACAGCAGTGACAGCAGACGACACTATGTCGAGGGTTTCCAGCCAGAATGGTATATCTCGCACTTCCGCTGTTACTGGAAAACGGAATTGAAACTTCAAGCTGTACAGCTTGTGACATACCAGATAAAATTTACTTAGTTTTGTATAGTTGTTAGGAGTGCTTTCTGTCTACCAGCAGAGTAGAAAGAAAATGTGGAAATACTATACGCAATTAGAGTAATTTCTGCTTTCCTGATGTGTGTGTCTGATATTCCATTCTGGCACTCCAGCCCGCGCTCTCAGTTTACACTGACCTGAGGGCTGGAGTGAGGTTACTGCAGCTGTCTCCATTTCAGCAGGGCTAAGGTGGGGGGAAAAAAAGGTTTAGGGTTGTGCCAGTGTGGCTCATTATCAGCCATGCCTTATCAGCACACACCCGCCAGCACCCTTGTTAGTCTAAACACCCTGTCGCTTCGGTATTGCTTTCAAAGCTACTTTGGGGCTGCAAAGGAAATGCAGCCAGTGGACTGCAAAGTGAGAGCTGTAATGGGGAGATCGTCCAGATATACCGTTCTGGTTTTGCACTGAAGTGAAACACAAGAGAGGAAAAGCATGTCTGTGGAAGGTTCTACCGGTCACGAACACAAAAGATATTTTCTTACAAGTATTTCTCTCTCTCTCTCTTCTCCTCTCTCTCTCTCTCTCTCTCTCTCTCTCTCGCTCTCTCTCTCTCTCTCTCTCCCGGTCTGTCTCATTGGCACCCCCAAACAAAAGACTTGACTTTGACTCTAAATTTAATCCTATTCTAGCCCTTGTGGGGGATACAGCAAAAAAAGTAAAGCAACACTTTCATAATTTTTACGCCATGGAACAACACAAATCAATTTTGAAAATATGTAAACATAGATTGCGTCCTAATATGATATACTTTAAGTGATCAACAATAACCAGTTACTACTAAACAACCTTTGAGAAATTTATAAATTTTTCAAGTTTTGACATAAAAGAAGGGTTGCCACAATTTACAAAAACGGAAAAATGATTTCTACTTCAAATAATAAGATAAATTTACTTCTGTAATTTTCACATGTTGGACATTCTAACTAAAGAACACACACGCACGCACGCACGCACGCACGCACGCACGCACGCACGCACGCACGCACGCACGCACGCACGCACGCACGCACACACACACACACACACACACACACACACACAAACACAGTCACACCCCACTGTGTGTGATCGATACATAACGCCCCTTTGCATTAATGATTCATTGAAAAAAAACTATATACAGTAATTAGAAAATAAGATTAAAACTCTCTCTCTCTCTCTCTCTCTCTCTCTCTCTCTCTCCTCTCTCTCTCTCTCTCTCTCTCTCTCTCTCTCTGGTATTTCATGACGCTCTTTGTCTCTGTAGCATTTTCACAATGTCTGTTTCAAAGAAGTCATGCATGAATAAAATTAATATATACAGACTCACCAGATTTGTCATGCTCCTCCGACACAGTATAGTCTAGATCCCCATCTTTTGTTTTTGTTTTCTGATAATCATGTTCCATCAAGAAGTCACAAAATTAGATATCACTCATTAAACAAAGGTATGTAAGATTCCCATAGTCTGAAGAGATTTTACAAATCAAAGCACAGTCAAACACTGAAATAATGTGGCGTACAGGATTCAATTGTCAAAATAACGGTCCCTGGGAAGAAATTAATGAAACTTGGTAAAAGAAGAACAGAAATATGCAGCAGTAACAATCAGTTGTTTAAACTATCCTATGCACAATCCCGAAACACATGACTGTTTTGAGCAAACTCACTTTCACTCTGTCACTGTTCAGTCCGTATCACTTTCCGGTAGTGTCGTTCACATCTGGCTGTGGCAACTTGTCTTTTGTTCCTGCAGATACTGGAAGAGCATGGAAGAAGGCATGGTGATGTGAAGGGATAATCCCGAAGAACACAAGGACAGAAGATCATCATGTTTGGCCTTTGAAATGGGCAGTTTACTGCTGTAACGTGAGTTTCAGAGGGGCAGGACGACTTCGTTTGGAGACCCAGTGAGACGCAATGTGCGGTAGTCATCATCGCTGTAGTCCGTTTTAAAGAACATTAGTTCCTCCTGGCCTTCACAGAGTTTGATGACACGGATCTGCAGCCAGTTGACCCTACGCCCCTCTATGTCTGTCTTGGTGTTCCTGATAATGGAAGCAGCCAGAGCTTTGAAATCGTAGAAGGAGGAATGCTTCATGGGCACTACAGTGTACTTCTTTCCCCTTCTGGCCAGTCTGAGGATGATGTCCCACTCACTAGGTACGAAGATTTCAGTACACTTTTTTGCATGTGTTATTGCAGCATGCATGGAGTCACACTCCATTTGAGTGTGGCCTTCTCCAGATACTTTTGCGTGATTACTTTGATGTTAGGAATCACGTTTACAGCATGCATCAGCGCTGCTGTGAGGTTCTGGTTTCGATTTTGTCCGCCACAGCAGTCTGAGTAAATGATCACTTCTGACTGTGTTGGGAAGGCTCTTGAGGTATGTGAGTAGACAGGTGGCAATTTCACATGATCCACGCATGCCCTCGGTTCTCGTCCCAAATAAAACAAGTCCCTTTTCCGTCGCCAGTGAATAGACAGTGAAGTTATAGACGGATAATTTTCTTTTATAATAAAGTTGCTGACCAGCCCACAAGGGCTTGCAGCACAGCCTGCAAATCAACGGTAACCACGTGTAGAGATGGATCTTTTGCAGCAGCCTGTTTGTCTGCCTCCTTCTGTTTTCCTGGCTCTTCTTTTTCTTGCTAAGTGTTGTTTATGGATTGTTTCCTCTGAGTCGCTCAGTGTCCCATCACTTTTCTTGCGGTCGTGCAATGTGCAAGTTGAACATTGATCTTTTTTGGGGACGTGAAACGACAGATTAAAGCATTCATTGAAGATTTTTCTTACTGCCTTGATGACACTGCTTTAATCCGTCTTTGTTACACTCTTCAGTGTACAACTGGTGCATTTTGCTGATGCTAAGATCTGTTGGCAGGTACTCTCGTGGTGTGTCTTTT
>CM031609.1:20449155-20466655 GCA_018398815.1 Conus ventricosus | reverse complement strand
CGTAGACACGAGACGGATCGTGGAATGCATAGCGTATGAACGGCTTGACACTTAGACCACGGAGTGTGGAATTCCGGCCGTATCGCCCCGCATATGGTTCCGTTCTCGTTGTGTCCTTGTCCTATATGTTTGTGTGACAGACGTATGGATGGATTTTAGTTGGTTTTATTTATTGAGATTTTGACTAAGGAAGTTATCCTTAGTACAGGCATGCCATGGGTACAGGATGCAGGGTATGCCATGGGTACAGGAAAATTGCGGGGTTTCCCAGGGGTACAGGTCCCAGGGAAATGCCGGGGTCAGGTGAAAGGAATCCCATATACGGGGTTAAAAAAAAAGGGAAAAAGTGAAAGAAGTTTTTTAATGTTTTTTTCCCCTTTTTAAAAAGTGCCCCAAAGACATTTTTTGACCTTTTTTTTTACGGCACTGTACCCCCCCAACACTGAACCCCGGCCCGGGACCCACTGTTGCCACACACTGCCCAAAGCATAAAAAGATGACTTCCATCTGGGGGACGGATCTCCCTTTAGGGGGGGGAAAAAAATTGCCATTTTTTTGGGCAGCCCGGGTCTTGGACTGGCTAAAGGGAAACCAGACCCCGGGACCTAGCATCGCCACCGGAAAACCGGGCCCAGTCGCTGAAATGAGGACTGTTGAGGGGGGTGTCTCCCCCTTTCCCATTTGGGAAAACCTTTCACCTCGGCGGAAGACCACCCCTGCCTGCCTGGGGACTTTTGGGGGGGTTTGCCTCACCCCTTTCACGGGGACTTCTTCCCTGGGACGGGGAAAGACCCCCCCGGCGGGCTTCGCCCTTTTTAAAGGTCCCCCTCCCCAGGGGGTGAACCTCCTGGGGCACGGATAAGTTGATCGCCCATTTCGTTTTTGTGGTGTGGGGTGTGGGGGCGGTGTGTGTTGTGGGCCCTTAAAGGGCCTTTCACTGATTCGTTTTTTTTTTTTTGGTTTTTTTAAAACCCTGACTGGGCCCCTGTTTGTTTTAAATTATTTTTTCCCTTGTACTGTCTTTCTTTTTTTATGTTAATGTCTTTGTAGTGGGTTGGGGTTTGGGGGACGGTAGGGGGGATTCCGGATATTGGGGGGTTTTTTGTGGTCTATTTAATTTACTTTTGTCCCCTAGGTCATTTAGTTTTTAAATAGTGTTTTTTCTCTTTTTATCCCCCATGTTTTTTTTTTCTTTTTTTCTTTTCCTCTCTCGGCTTTTTTTTCTCTCCTTTTTTTATAAAACCCAAAACCCCACCCTGGATTTCTAGTGGAGTGAATGGTTGTAATGTGAAAAAAAAATATTGTTAAAAACCTCTTTTTTTGGGGGGTTTCTGGTGGGTAGGGATTGAGTGATCGCCCGTTTTCTCCCCACTGCACATTCCCCTTTTTTAAAAACCCCCCCCCCCCCGGGCAGGTGTACCCCGTGACAATTATGGTTGGAAAAGGGGGGAAACAAAATGTGTAGTTAGTATAAAGGCGACACTCTAAAACTCACAACCGCCCGACCCTTGAGTGATTTTCCCTATCTCTCTTCCTTTTATTTTTGATGGGGGGTTTGGGTTTGGGGTTTTTCTGGGAGTTAGGGGGAACCCAAATTAGGGGCCCCGGTTTTTGGGGGTGCTGTGGGCATAGAGTTCTGTGCCCCGTGGTGGGCCCTTCGGCGTTTCCCGTTCCGGGGTTCGCTCCGCTTTTTTTTTTTGTTTTGCCCTAGCCCGCCCGGCTATTGTTTCTGGGAGTTCCGTTCTCCTTTCTCATTACCTTAGTTAGAATGGGTACTTGGGGGGAAAAAGGGGGGGTTTTAAAATCTAAAATTAATAGGTTTTTGCTTGGCAGAGTCATCGATACCCGTGCTTGTCCCTGATTGGGATTTTGGTCTGCTTTTTGCCTGTACCCAAGACCCGACGTTTTAAGAAAGGGTAAGTGTGGCGGGCCTTTCCCAAAGCTTTTGGGTGCTTTGTTTACAAGGGAAAAACTTTGACATTTTCGTTCCGATACCGGGGTTTTGCGCGAAACTGGGTCTTTTTAATTTAACCTACTTTTTTTTAAACCAAAAAAAAAGGGGAAGGAAAAAATATTTTTGGGTGTTTTTTTGTTATTACACTTTTGGTTTATGGGAATTGTTTTTTTAGTCAAAGGGGGATTGGGCCCAAATTGATGGGCTTTCCCTTCTGTCTAGGCAATACAAGCATGTATTTGCTTTTCATCTAGCTGCTGAGTTGGGCTTTCTTATTTTTAAACACAAATTTTTGGTGACGGTGGGGGATTGGAATAAAAATTTTTGTTAGCTTTTTGAGAATGGGGAGTTTTAGCCCCAGTGGATACACATAAGGGGTTTTTTAAAAAGGGAGCCATTTGGTCCCTTTTTCTTGGTGCCCCCCCCCCCTTTTCCCTTCCCGTCTCCCTTTCAGTGACAGAGCAGTGTTTTTTAGAACTTTTTCCCGTCTGTGGACTAATCGTGTTTGCGCGGGAATTTCGACGCGCTCATGGGGCCACTGTTTTGATCAGTCATTCCCGGGTCCTGGTGCCCCAGGCCCGTGTTGGCGCACTTTATTTCCTTGGTTTACGCCCCGTCCCGGGGGAATTTTTGGTTGGGTTTTTTTGGGGCCTTTTTGCGGAAGTTTTTTTGTCCGTCCCTCCTTATGGGTGTTTTTAAAGTCTTGTTGCTTTTCTCTTTGGTAATTTTGGTTCCTGGTTAAGAACCGTTGGGGTTATAAATTCCATTGTAAGGTTTGGATTTTTTTGGGCCTTTCTTTGCTGGGTAAAGGGTTTTTGAAGTCTTATTTTGAGAATTAACATTTGACCCGGATTTTGGTTTGTTCCCCCGGGTGGGGTAATTTTTTTTGGGTTTTTTTGGGGGCCACCCCGGGTGCAAAAGGGGGTTGTTGTTTACCCATTGATGAGTTTTTTGCTTTGTCGATTTTTTGAGAAATTTCCAATTTTGGGTTTTGGAAATTGATTATTTTTTGGTTTTTGCTTTCCATACGGGAAAAAAAACTGTTGATTTGGGAAACCCCCGTTTTTTCGGGTCAAGGTTTTTTTTGAAGATTGTTGTTCTAAACGTTGAATGTTGAAAACATAACTGGGTATCTCCTTCTTTTGGAATTCGGGGGGAAAATAACCCCAAACTCTTGGCTAGTTATTAAAATTTTGGGAAATACTCGTTTCTTTTGGGTGAAAAAGGGGTTATTTCTTTACTTATTAAAGCTTGGCCGGGGTTTTAATCGATTCATTTCGTTTGGGCTATTTAGTGGGGAAAAAAACTCTTGACTGAAATTTTGGGTTCGTGGAAGCTTTCTTTCTTTTCAAATTTTTTAAACTTTTGGGGTTGACTACTTTTAGTCATAAAGTCATACTTTGACTTTTTTTCCCAAAAATACTTTTTGTCTTGTGAGACATACCTTAGACTGTAACCTACGGTTGGAGTTTTTTGGGGTTTTGACTACACTTATAAAAAAGCCCCGAAACGGGGACTTAGGCATTTTTTTCCCTTTTTTTGGGGGAATTTTGGGTACAGTTATTGACTACCCTTAGCATATTTAAATTTTTGTGGAACGTTACTACTCCGTTTTTCCCTTCTCGTGGGGAATACAGCTGCATTTAGCGGTTTGGGAGTTGCTGATACGTTGGGGTTTTCATTTCGGTTCCCTTTCCCTTGGATTTTTTAACTTTTGTGGTTCCTTTTTGTGGGAAAAACTTGGATTTTGGGGGAAAATTGTTGGGGGACCATTTTGGGTTTCTTTGGGATAAAAGCACTTCCTCGTGGTTTTTTTGTTGGGGTTTGGGTCCATGCGGGTTTGATACATCAAACCCCTTTAAACGTCATTTTGCTTCTTGTTTTTTCAGTGATTTTGGGGCCCACTCTGGGTTTGGGGGGTTAACCACCGTGCGGGTTTTCCCCTTTATAAAACTCATGTTTTAAAGATAGGGGGTTTTTCCCCTTTTGGGAAAATTTTGGGGGATAGTTTTTTTTCCCAACCCCCGGGGGACTATTCAAAAGAATCGGATTTATATCCATTTAGTTTTCAAACCCGGGAACTTTTGGCTTGTGGGGGGTTAAAATTTCTTTGTGACCGTCGAAGTAGTCGGGGGGGGTTTAATGTGAAGTGGAACACCCGTCGGAACCCTTCGTGGGATTTCGTTCGTCAGGGTTCGGGCGGGGCCCTGTGAAAAATTCTGTGTATCTCTTAGTGATTCGGGGGACTTTTCGTGCTTGTGGGGTTTACGGTAAGATAAACACGTAACAACGGGCGCCGGTTTCACTCGCCCCCGGGACTCGCGGTTTGCGGGAAATTCTCCCAAAGGGAGGGGGACCCCATGACTAAAGGCGAAACTGGCCCAACACCCAAAGGTCGTGTATTCTTCTGGGGGTTTCGTCCCCCAAAGGCACCCCCGGGTCCAAAAATACAGGAGATGACCCTCCCTGGGTCACTCTCTCCGGGCGCCCTCCCCACTCCGGCCCGGGGGACTTCCCCCTTTCCGCCGACCTTGGGGAAGCCCTTCCCGCTTTGGGCCCTTTCGCCATGCCCATCCCCCTGGACCAGCGCCCATGGATCCTCTTATTTTTTAGGATTGAGGGGGAAAGGGAAAGAGACCAAGGAAAAAGGGGGAAAGGGAAGAAAGAGAGGCAAAGAGGGGAAGGGGGCGGGGGGAGAGGGGGTTTAAAAAAGGGAAAGGAAAAGAGAACCCAAAAAAAGAGAGGGGGGTGGAGTTTAAAAAAAGGAAAGAGGGGGCAAAGGGAAAAAAAAGGGGGAATGGGGGAGAGGGGGTTTGGGGAAAGAGAAAAAGAGAAGAGATTGAGAGAGGGGGAAAGGGAACGGCGATGGAGGGGGAGGAGGGAAAAAAAAGGGAGTGGAGGGGAAGAGTCGAAAGAAAAAAAAGAGAACAGTTAGAAGGGGGGCCCCAAAAACAAAAGATTTGGGATTTTGAGGCTCTTTTGGGGAAAGGGAAAAAAAAAAAAACCCGGGGCCAAACTGGTTTTCAACAGTTAGATAAATCCCGAAGAGGGTCTGGGGGTTGTTTTCCGACAGGTTTCGACCATGAGAAATAGGGGATTTTCATCAGGGCCTTTATTCCGGGGCCCCGCCCAATTTACATTGCCAGTGAACATGCTTACGATAACATGTTTCCCAACATCGAGCACTTTGAGGGGGGTTTTTCCGGGGCCCCCGGTTCCCACCCAAAAAAGACCAGATAAAGCCCTTTACCTCTTTCAGTAGCCTAAAGGGGAAGGGTTAAGGGGGCTTTTGGGTCGATTTTCCCAAACCCGGAGTTCCTATACCAAATTTAAAAGGGGCTTCTTCCCCGGAACAACCAGGGACTTCTGGCCCCTACGGGAAGCAGTTTGATCCATGGGGAAAAAACCTTCAGGGAGACTTTTCACCGTTGGGGGAAGCCTCCGGCGCATATGGAATACTGGATTGAAGCCTCAAGAGGGATTTAAAGGGATTTTTTTCCTCTTGGAGCAACTCATGAGTTCGGTACTCAGGGAAATGCAGTTAAAATTTGGGGTGGGAAGGAAAACCAAAGACATTCGCCGGGGCAATCGGGGGGCCCTGAAGCCTTCGAGATGCGCGCGTCACTACGCATGCCGCCCCGGGGACAAGTTGGGAAACCCCGTCGTTTCGGGGGGTCAAAAGATTTAAAAAAACCGCCCGTAAACCCTAAAAAAGCAAATGTCCCCAGCAATTCCAGGAACGCCCGGCCCCCAAGCCCCAAGCTTTGTTCCCTGGGGGGGAAAAAGGGACATTTCGTTCGGGATTGCCCAAAAAGGGGGGGACAAAAAAAATCCGACACCCTCGCGATTTTTAAGGGGGGGCTTTTGGAGAAAAGGAAGTCACCGCCCCCAATTTACCCCTCCCTTTCCCACCCGGGGGTTTTGTGGCAAAAAAGGGGAAAAGCTATTGGGGACAAAGGACCCAACAGCATCTTCATTGATGAGCAGTTGCCCTTTTGGGGCACCTCGAGGAGAAGAATCCAAATTTCCCAAAACGGTCACCCTTTTCAGGGCAACCCATCTAAAGCACGGGTTTAAAATTCTCTACGCCATATTTTTAAAGGAAAAAGGGTTGTGGGCAGGCCCTTCACCCGGACCGGGTTTTTTACTCCCACTGTTTGGCTTTTCAGTGTGTTTGGGGTTGGTCAACGTGGGGAGATCTAAATAAAATTCCCCGGGGGGAGGTATTTTTTGGTGCCACCACCCCGGTTTCGCAAGCCCCCGAGGGGAAAGAGGCAAAAAACCCCCCCTTTAAAGGGCCCCTGATCCAGACTTTCTTCCCCAGGAGTGGCGAAAAACACCCCAAGGAAATTCGCACTACAATTTTTTGCCACCAAAACCACCCCCAAAAGACCCCAAACACCGGGGTTGCCTGTGGTTTTGGGCATCAACAGGTTTTTTTTGCATCCTTGAGTAGAAACCCCACGTTAAGGAAGCGACGGACAGCCCCCAAAGGGATCGAACATGCCGGGAAAGGGAAGCGGGGGAAAAGGGGGAGTCGAACCCCAAACCCGGGACCGCTTCAAAGCCTTAAAGCGTAAAAAAAAACACATCTCGGGGAAAAGGTGACCACGGGGGTATAAAGACCAAAACGCAAAACTGTGAAAGGGGAACCCCTTCTCTAGGCAAAGGCATAAACCCCTTTTCCCTGAAAGTCCTTCGGCTTTTCCCGGGAACCACGGGGAGGCTCGGGTAAATGGGTTAGAAAAAGAAACGGGTTTTTTAATCTCAGGGGCAAACGGACTGTTGTGCGAACGCCCAAAGGATGACTTGAAGGAAAACCTTTCCATCCCCCTGCCCCAAGGAACCCTTTTTCATCACACGCCTTGGAAAAACAGGTTCCAGTTTTCCGGCCCCGAGGCCCACTAAAACATAAAAAAAAGTGTTTGACAGAGTTGGTCAACCTGAGCTGTTTCCTCCAAAGGGCCCCTTGGAAATTCTGCGCGCTGTGCTTCCAACCCTAAACGTAAACCGACCCAGGCGGGGGGGCCCTTGGGGAAATTTTAAGCGGCAGATGAACCAGCAGATGCATGCGCCCAGAACATTGCGTGCAAGTTTCGCACATCCCTGAATAGAAAACGGGCAGCATCCCCTGCTCATAAACCCTCAGCCCACCCCCTTTTTCCCTACCCGTCCCAGTCCCCCGGGTTAGAAATGGTTGTCCCAGAGGGAAAACTGGATTGATGACACATGACTATGGGGATAGGATGTTTGAAGGCGGTTTTACCTCACCCGGGAATGGGGGTGGGGAGTAAAGGGTTCCGGGAGTGAAAAAAGTCTACTGATGCAATTTTGTACAAAAAACATATTGGGGCTGTGAAAAGGTGGCCCCGGGGCAAAAAACCTTTTTGGGGTTTGGGGGGTATTGTCAGGGAAACGTAAATAAATTTGGGTTTTGGGAAACAATTCATTTTTTCCCAAAAACCTAAATGTAAATGGATTTGTGGCCAGTGAAAATTTTTCCACTACTTTCCGGGTTTTACCAGTTTGTTATTGGGTTTTCATCCGGGGCCCCCTGGGGTCCGGCTTTTTTCCCCCCCAAATCCCCAATACTTCATTTTTTTTTTTTTGCTTTTTTAAAAGTTTTCTTTATTTTTTTTTATTTTTTCCCCCCCCACAATTTCATAAATTGATGTCGGGTTTTGCCCACAGTTTGACCCTTTTTTGTTACGGGTTGCCATCTTTTAGGCATGGGTGGCACTCGCTTACAAAAACCTTTGGGAGCCCGGAAAGAGATCTCTATCTCGCCAGCTAGCCTTCCGGCCTGAATCCATTTTCGACGGGGGTTGCGTGGAAATTTTTTTATTTTTTCGGGAAAGGAAAGGGAAATTTCCACTTGCCACCCCGGGGGTTTCCCTACCCCGGGCCGCGGGGAAAGGAAGCACCTTGGGCCCATCCCTGCCCGGGAGCCCCATTTTCATTGGGGCCCCTTAAAGGTTTTGGGCTCCCAAATCCTTCTTTGGTTTGGGGGACACCGTTTTCCCTTTCCCCTCCCCACCCCCCATTTTGGAAATTTTATATGGTCTGTCTTGGACAGTGCCCCTTGTTTTTTTGGGGTTTTTTTCCTAACCCCCCAGTGGTTGGGGTTTTTTTCCTTCTGCCTTAATGTGATTTTTGGCTCTGCCCACACCTTTTCTGGGGGAAAAATGTTCCAAAGGGGGGGAAAAACGATCAAATTTATGGTTTTTTTTAAAAATTGTAGAAACGCTTATCTTTAATTGTTTTTTGGGTCCTTAGGGGGCTAAAAAATTGGGTTTATTTTGAACTGGGTTAAAAATTGCTTACTATATTTTACCCCTTTCTTTCCCCGGCAATGGAAGCTGTTTTGGGCTTTTTTCGGGATTCACGGGTTTGCGTCAGTGCTTTTTTTGCTTAATATGTGATTGGCCCGGGGAGAGAAATCGTAAATTTTATTTATTTTTCTTTTCTTTAGACACGAGACGGATCGTGGAATCATAGCAAATGAACGGTTTTGAAACTTAGCCCGGGGGAGTGGGGGAAAATTCCCCTATCGCCCCGCTAGGTTCCGTTCTCGTTGGCCCTTTTCCCTAAAAGTTTGGTGCCAGACGTTGGATGGTTTTTTTTTTGGGTTTTAATTTATTGAGTTTTTTGACTAAGGAAGTTATCCTTAGTCAGGAAATGCCAATGGGTACAGGACGGGGTATCCCAATGGGTACGGGAAAGCAGGGTACCCCCATGGGTCCCGGATCGGGGTATAAAGGGTACGGTTTAAAGGGAATGCCATAGACGGGTTTAAAAAAGAAAAGGAAAAAGTGAAAAAAGTTATTATATTTTAAATTTCCCCTTTTTAAAAGTGACAAAGACATTTACCTTTTTTTTACGGCACTGTGACCCTTCCCCACTGAACACTCCCGGGACCCACGTTCCCACACATGACAAAGACAAAAAAAAGATGACTTCTAAACTGGAACTGATCTCCGCCGTAGGGGGGGAAAAATTGCCATTTTTTTTCCCCCGGCGCCCCGGGTCTTGGACTGGTGAAGGACCAGAAACCCGGGGGCCCTACAGACCCCACCCGGTATCCGGCCCAGTCCTGACTGGGCCCTTTGGGGGTGTCCTCCCCCTTTTCACTGGGACCCCTTCCCCTTTGGGGGCCGGAAAAGGCCCCAGCCCACTGCCTGAAAGGGGACTTTTTTAAAAGGTTGGCCTCACCCTTCACTGGGAAATTTTCCCCTGGGAACGGGAAGACCACCCACGGGGGCTTCCCCCTTTCTTGGGATCCACCTCCCCCCGGGAACCCCCCCTGGGGCACAGGATAAGATGATCGTAATCGTTTGGTGGGGGTGGGGGTTTGGGGGGCTTTGTGTGGTGTGGGCCAAACCCGGGGTTCATGATTCGTTTTTTTTTTTTTTTTGTTTTTTTTTAAACCCTGACTGGGTCCTGTTTGATTTTATTATTTTTTCCCTAGAAAAAATGCCCTTTCTTCTTTTTAAGTTAATGCCCTTTTGTAGGGGTTTTGGGGGGTTATTGGGGAGGGTAGGGGGACCCCAGGAAATATTGGGGGTTTTTTTGGGGTCTATTTAATTTACTTTGCCCCCCTGGGTCAGTTTTTTCCCTGAATATGCTTTTTCTCTTCTATCCCCAAATTGTTTTTTTTTTTTTTTCTTTTTTTTTCCTCTCTGGGCTTTTTTTTTCTTTTCCTTTTTGTTATACCCTTTCCCCATCGGGTTTTGCTAGTGTGAGTGAATGGTTGAAATGTTTGGAAGTAAAAATTTTTTGAAACCTCTTTCTCTTGTGGTCTGGTGGTGTGGGGGGATTGAGTGATCGCTCCGTTTTCCCACTGCACATTACCGGTTTAAAAACCCCCCCCTGTCGGGTTTACTCCCCACGTGACTGGTCTGGCGGGTGGGGTTTAAGGGACAAGTGGGTTTAAATGGTCGGGCGGTGGTTGAAATGAAAAAGTGGGTTCATGGTTTTGGCTGGTTGGGTCAGAGATTGGTATTTGTCCTGCTTTTTCCCGAGTTGATGGGTAACGGGTTTATTTGGTTCCCATTTTGGGTTTTTTTGGTTGACTTGGGCAGGGTGGGGTGTTCATTGATCGGTCGGGTTTTTTTGATAGGTTAATGGTTGGTTTGCTTTTCACTTTGCTGGGCTTTGGTTAAAAAATTTTGGGTTTAAATGGGGGGGGGTAAATTTGGCTTCAGGTTGTTTTTTTGGGTTTGGGGTTTCCCAGCTTAAACTGCTTGATGGTTGTTGGTTTGGGTTTTCATGGTTGGTTTTTGGTTGGTTGGTTGGTTGACTTTTGGTTGTTTTGGGGTTTGGTTCGTTGGGTTGGGGTTTGGGTTTGTAGGTTTGGGGGGTTTTGGGTTGGGTTGGGTTTGGGTTTGGGTTTTTTTTGTCTGATTGTTGGTTTTGGGTTTTTTGGGTTTTTGGTTTGTGGTTGATTGGTTTTTGTTGGGTTTTTTGATTGGGGTTGGGTTTGGTTTTTGGTTTTGTTTGGTTTTTTTTTTTGGGTTTTGGTTTATTCTTTTGGGTTGGGTTTGGGGGTTTTTGTTGGGTTTTTGGGTTTGGTTGGGTTTGGGTTGGGTGGGTTTTTGGGGTTTGGGTTTGGGTTGGGTTTTGGTTTCTGATGGTTTTGGGGGTTGCTTTTCTTGCTTGATTTTCTTGGTCCCGTTGGGGGTTTTGGTTCTGGTTGGTTTGTTTTGGGTTGGGGTTTTCTTGGTTGGTTAAATTTTTTTTGGGTTTTGGTTGGTTTTTTGTCTAAAGGGTTGGGTTGGGTTTGGTTTTTTTGGGTTGGGTTTTTTGGTTGGGGTTTTTTTTGGGTTGGGTTGGTTAGATGGGTTTGGGTGATGGGGTTTGTTGGTTGGTTTTTGGTTTGGGTTTGGGTTTTGGCTAAAATTTTGGGTTGGGTTTTTTGGGTTGGGTTGGGTTGGTTTTGGGTGGGTTGGGTTTTTTGGTTGGGTTTGGGGGTTGGGTTGGGTGGTTGGTTTGGTTTGGGTTGGGTGGGTTTTGGGGGTTTTGGTTGGGTTTTTTGGTTGGTTTGTTGGTTGGTTTTTGGGTAATGGTTTTGGGTTTTTTTGGGTTGGGTTGGGTTGGGTTTGGTTTGGGTTTTTGGGGTTTTTTGGGTTTGGGTTGGGTTTGGGTGGGGGCCCGGGTTGGGTTTTCCGGCTGTTTGGGTGGTGACAAAAATTCTGATAAGTTTCTAGCTGTCCCGACTGGGGGTTTATGATTTACCCCTCCTGAACCCTTTCCTCAAAAAAATTTAGGGAAAAAAACACAACAACCAAAAACCCTTCCAACATTTTTTCACAAGAGAAAAGAAAAAAACCCATAAAAAAAAAAAACAAAAAAAAATATTTAAAAAACAAAAGGGGAAATAAGCCAAGCAAAAATTTAAAAAAAGAAAAACAAACAACAAAAACAAAAAGGGAAAAAACAACACAAAACACGACACGACAAAAACAAAAAAAATAAAACAAAACAGCAACAAAAAAATAACAAAACCCGCAAAAAACAAAAAACAAAAAACAAAAAAAAAAAAACAGCAACAACAACAACAACAAAAGAAAAAACAACAACCAATAGCAAAGGAAAAAAAATACTGATGGCTTTTTTTTGTTATAAAAAACTTTCCAAAAATCCTTTTTTTTTTTTGTGCTGTTTTGTGGTTTTATTTCCCAAATCTGTTTTGGGAAGCACTGCAAAACCCTTTTGGGTTTTAAAGGGCCCAAAAAGAAATTTTTTTTATAATAAAGGGACCGATACACTGGGATTATTTTCTGGGGGATAAACGTAGACTTTTGTTATTCCTTCACCTTTTTCTCAGGGGGGGAAAGAAAAAAAGCAGATTAAACTCTAAACTTGGTGCACAAAAAATGTTCAAATGTGTGCTAAATTTGCCATTACATCCCTTTCCCAATTGTGAAAAAAATTTTTCAACCTGGAAAACTAAAGTTTACAAAACCTTTTTCGTGAAAAAAGCCCAAAACCTTCCTAGGGTGCTCACGCCATCTTGCTAAATTATCACAAAAAATTTAAAGGGGGAACACATGGAAGACCAAAATTTTTTTCCTGAAGTTGTGGTTTCTGGGGGAAAAAATTTAACTCTGTGGGACCACCCCTTTTATTTGATTGTCCAATTTTAAAAATAAAATGTATAAGGCCCAAAAGGGATCAATCTTGACAAATATAAAAAAAGTCAAGTTCTTCTGACTCTGCATACTTGATTTGCCGCCCTTTAACCCCGTTTGATGAAACTAGACTATTATAAAGGCCTAACGATTTTGCTGTTTTCTTTTTCATAATGTATGCAGATTATGTGTTGAAATGACCCTTTAATTTGGGTTTTTGTTGTTTTTTGCCCCCCCCCCCCCCCCCCCCCTTTTTTTTTTTTTTTTTTTTTTTTCCCCCCCTCTAATATCATCTGCCGGGTTTAAAAACGTAAATTAAAAACCCCCCATGAAAACAATACTAAAATAATAGCAGAAAGAAAAAACGGAAAAAAAGTGAAATACAGGGAGAAAAAAAAAAAAAAAAAAAAGGGGAAACGTTGCCTCACAAAAAAAAACAAAAAAACAAAAGCTTTAAACCCCTTTTGTTTTGTTTTGGTTTTTTTTCTTTCTCTTGGGGTTTCGTCACGATTATTTCCCTTTCAAGGGGAAAAAAAACTTGTGTTTCCCGTGCAAACTTTGAGTCTTTCTTTTTGAAACAATTTTCCCCCCCCCGCCCCCCCCCCCCCCCCCCCCCCCCCCCCCCCCCCCCCTTGGGTTTTTCTTCTTCTTCTTCTTTTTCTTCTTCTATTATTTTTCTTGGGGTTTTTTCGTCGTCGTCCCTCCCTCCCTCCCTCGTTCCCTCGTTTTCTTTTTTTCCCACCCATCTATTGGGTATAGCTATTTTAACAAAAATAATAAAAATTTAAAAATAATAATAAAAACAAAAAAAATATAATAATTTTTTAATAATAAAAATGATAATTTAAAAATGATATTTAAAGATAATTGGTGATGATGATGAAAAATTTCCAAAAATAATTTTTTATAGTTTTATTCTTCTTCTTTTTTATTATTATTATTTTTTTTATTATTATTTTTATTTTTTTAGTTTTTTATCTTAGGTTGTTTTTTGTGTTTATTATTTTCATCATTTTTATGATTTACAATAAATTTTTTCTTCTTTTTATTTTTACAAATTTTTATTGTTGGTTTTGTTGTTGTTTTTGTTGTTTTTAGTAGTAGTATAATAGTAGCTACTATTTTCTATTATTATTTTTGTTGTTGTTGTTGTTTTTTGTTAAAATACATAGTAGTAGTATCCCCCAACAACAAATGTTTTATGTTCTGAATACCCCCTCCAAAATTTTTTCAGTTCTTGGTTTTTCAAACAGTTTTGCCCGTTTTTCAATCTGGGACCAATTTTAACGTGGGGGTCTCACTGAAGGCTGGAGTTGGGGGGGAAGGGGGCGGGGGGGGGGGGGGGGGGGGGGGGGGGGGCACCCCAAGGGGTTTTAAATTTTTTTAACCATGGGGTTCTAATTTAAAGAAATCAGTTTTTCTCCGTATGGGCCCTTTCCAGTCCCTTCATCAGTTTAAAACACACACACACAACACCCCACAAAAAACCCCACACACACACACACACAAAAATTTCACATACACGCCCCGCACGCACCGCCCGCACGCCCCGCCACGCCCCCCCACGCACGACACAACACACCATCTCTGTCTCCATTTTGTCTCTGATCTGTTTTCTTTTGTTCAGTCCGGTTTTCTGTATCCCGTCCCCTCCTGTCTCTGCATCCCGTCTCTCGTCTCGTCTCCCGTATTTTTGGTTTTTTCTGTTTTCTTCTTCTCCCCTCTCCTTCCCCCTCCCCCTCTCTCCCCTCCCCTCTCTCTCTCTCTCTCTCTTCCCCTGCCGTTTTAGGGGAAAGGAAGGGAAAAAATGTGGGTATAAAATATAAACAGAAAAAAAACTAAAAAAAGAGAGAGAGAGAAGGAGAGAGAGAGAGAGAGAGAGGGGAGAGGAAAAGGGGGAAAGGAAAGCCCTTTTAATTTCGAACATTTCCCCGCCTCTAAAGAGAATCTCAGGGGGGAAAAAACGAAGGGGAACAAAATCAAAATTTTAATCCCCCCTGACGGGGGAGGGAAAAAGCCCAAAATTCATGGGTCTATCCCAAAAATCGAATTCATAGTTTTCTTTTTTCTTCTCCCCTTTCCAGCAATTGGGAAACAATAAAAGGGGGATTTACTGGCATGTTTTTCGCCCCCCACCCCCCCCCCCCCCCCCACCCCCCCCCCCGCCCCCCCCCGCCCCCCCCCCGTCCCCTTTTTTCCCTTTGGGTTTTTGGACGCAAGGGATTGTTTGTTTTGATCTTTTTGGATATTGGGACGGTTCCAGCCCTGTACAAACCCTGCTCTAGGAGGATTTCCAAACCCAAAGTTAGCTTCAAAAGGGGGAGGGAAAAGGGAAAAAAAGGGGTTAAAATCGACGTAGGGCGGAAGGGAAAAAAGGGTTTCTAAATAAAAAGTTGGGTTTCCAAACAACGTTTTTCCCTTTTTTTTTTTTTCTTTTTTCTCTTTTTTTTGGGTTTTTTGGGACAAACCCCTTTTTTATTAATGGGAACGAAGAAAATTTTGGGTGTTTTGTGGTGTGTGTTGGGGTTTTGGGGGTGTGTTCCCCCCGTCCAAAACAAAAAACCCTCGGGGCCCACTTTCTGGGAAAAAATTTTATTATGTTTTATTAAGGGGGGCGAATTTAAAAACCCGATGTTTAATTTAAACCCTTATATCCGGGTTTCTAACGGGTTTTAACGGGCCCCTAAAATTTTTTTTTTCAAACTCAGAAACACTTGGTCGATCTTTTGAAAATTTGCAGGGTTTGGTTTATTGTCGGTCAGGATGATTTCCCCATGTTTTAGTTTAGCGTTTTTTGGGCCCTTTACTTAAACGGGGGAAACTGTCCCCCCAAAAGGTTTTTTTTTCTTTAAAGGGGAAAATCTCAGAAAAATAACTTGGGCCCATCTTTCTGAAAAAGTGTTTGGATGGTTTATTAAAGGGGCCCCCGGGTGATGCCCGATGTTTTTTGTTTTTCATTTTTTACCCTTACTAAAAGCTATAACGGCCCAGGCAGTTTTTTTCTTTTTTTTTGGAATAACTTAAAAAAAGTATTGGGATATTTCTGAAAAATTAATTTGTTTTTGGGGGGCTCATTATTTCACGGGGTGATGGGCCCATATTTCGTTTTTGCGTAATAACCCCCTTTACTAACGGGCCCGATGGTTTTTTTTCTTTTTGGGAAAATTTTCAGGAAAATACTTGGCCGATTTTTTTGAATTTCAAAAATATGGTTTTTTAAGGGTTTCAATTATGGGGGATTTTTCCAGAAAGCCATTACTAAAAAGGTTTTCAAAACCCCCCAAGGGGCTTGTTCCTTTTATGGGAATATCTCAAGCGTATTTTCCCCCGGGTAACCCGGGGGGAAATTTAAAAAAGGGTTCGCATCTTTTTTTTTTCTGCATGATCATGGGGTCCCCTTGGGTGTGCCAAAATTTGTCCCATTTATGCAGAGTTAATTGACAAATCTGAATGACGATTTTTCTGCCCGCTGCTGCCCGCCCAAAACAAACAATGACATGTGTATATTGGTTCTCCCCATTGGGGTTCGTTTCGTGCAATAAATTTTTCAACGCCACTTTGGGGGTTTTTTGGGGTTTTTTTTTTTTTAAAAAAACTGAGGGCCCGAGAATTTACAAAGATCTATCTACACCCGTCCACCCTTTGGGGGGGTTTTTTTATTATTTAAAAAGCAAAAGAACTTATCAATATAATCTGTGCTTTTGCCCGAAAAAAAAAAGCAAAAAATGGGGTTTTTGAGTAGAACCATTTAACAAAAAACTTTACACCTACCAACAACAAAGGTTCCCCATTTTTTGTTAATTTCTGTGTTTTGCAATTTTGGCCACCCGGGGAAAGGGGGTTCTCGGCAGGGCTGAAGCTGGGGGGGGAAAACCCAAAAAAAGATGCTTTTTTTTTTTTTTTTTTGGTTTTTTTTTTTTTTTGTTGTTGGGTTTGGTAAACTCAAAGTGTTTCCAAATTTACAAAAAAACGACTTAGCTGTTTTGTGCCTTTTTTCCAAAACCCCTTCCCTGGTTTCAACACACACACACACACACCCCACCCCACAAAAACCACACACACACACCACCACACAAAACACACAAAACCCCACAAAACCCCCACACACACACAACAAAACACCCCAAAACACACAAAACACACACACACACACCAAAAACACACACACCACACACACAACCCACACGCCCCACACGCAGCACCACGCACCCCACCCCACCACGCCAAGCACGCACGCAAAAGAAAACGACGACGCCCCGCACAAACACGCACGCACGGGCCGCCGCCCCGCACGCACGCACGCAAAGCACGCCCCCGCCCCCGACGCCCCCGCACGCAAAGCAGCCCCGCCCCCGCACCCCCACACACACACAAAACACACAAACCCCCACACCACACCACCTCTCTCTCTCCCCTCTTCTCTCTCTCCCCTCTCTCTTTTCCTCTCTCCCCCTTCCTCCCCTCTCCCCCCTTTCTCTCTCTCTCAGAGGGTTTCCCTTAAAATATATATTAAAGGGTCCCTTCCAAAGCCCAAAAATTATGTATCAAGGGAAAAAGGTTTTTTAAAAACGAAAAAAACTTTTCCAAAGCGAAACAAGTTTTGACTCTGTTTAAAAACCCATAGGCTCCCTTTTCGTCCCAAATTTTTTTAAAAGATGCTGGTTTTGAACCCAAAAAAGTAGCTCCCCAAACGAGTTACAGTAATATTCCTCAATGGGAACTTAGTAAGGCTAATTTCGATATTAATTATACAGATTTAAGAAAAGTGATGGACCATGCTGCCAACATATGTCAAGGCACATATAAACGAAAATTATATAAATCATCTTAAAATATATACAGACGGTTCTCTACTTGAAAACCAATTATCAGGTGCTGCATTCATTATTCCATCATTAAAAATAGAGAAATCGTATCACATTGGGAAAAATTACTCTGTATTCACAGCAAGCTAATTGCCATTATTATGGCACTGAACTATCTTCTTAGCTTTCCATATTCCATATTTCAAATATTATTTTGTGTCGATTCAAAATCTGTCTTACAAGCTTATAAAATATTCTCATACAAGATGAGAGGAGAAATGATATCTGAGATATACCATTTAATTAATTTTTTGTCTCTACGTGGTTCTATTGACTTTTGTTGGATTCCATCACATTGTGGTTTAGCAGCAAATGAAAGGGTTGATCGGTTAGCCAAAAAATGTGCAGCTAAGGAAAAGATCTTACAAAATAAATATTCCTTTATCCTTGTATGAAAATTATAGCCTTTTAGGTAAAGCATCATGGGATTCGGTGATTGGAAGACAAAAAGAGTGTCTAAACATAATAAAGGACAACAAGGGAAAATTCTTTAAGAAGCTTGTAAAATATAAAACGGACACAATCTCCACCAGAACGACTTTTGAAGAGTC
>CM031609.1:20441655-20444155 GCA_018398815.1 Conus ventricosus | reverse complement strand
CCTTTCTCTTTGCAACAGCAGTATGAACAACAACGTCAACAACAACATAAAGAAACTTCTTTTTTTTACGCAACTGAAAAGTATCAATTGCAAAGAGACAGAGGCACCAAGGCAATTATAACTGAATGGATTAGGTGCGGTACAATTTTAACCTTTATGGCAAACCATCAGGTAATATCATATTCACGATAAGATGGCTAATACCAAGCGTAAAAGGAAAGAGAAACAATACAATTAGAACACTGAGTTCCCAATTTTGAAAATATATCATCTTACTCAAATAGATCCGACTGTAGGTGAAAAACCTTGTTTTCAACATCACACACACCACACACACACACACACACACACACACCCCACACACACACACACACACACACAACCCACACCACACACACACACACACACACACACACACACACACACATGCCGAACGCACGCACGTAGGCATATACACGCACGCACACATGCACGTACGAAACACCTCCCACGGCCCCCTCCCCCCCCCCCCCCCCCCACCTCCCCCCAATACACAAACTGCGCGTGTGCGTACTCGTATCCATGCGTATGCTTCCAGACAAATATCAGGTACCCTGCGATCTCCTCTGACCAAGAATAGGCTTGATGATAATCATTCGTGTCTGTCCCCCCCCCCCCCCCTCCCTCCCTCCACAAAAGACCCTGCATGTGTCAGCCTCATTATGCAGTTATGCAGAAGTCTTTGTATTGCAGTTTCAAAATGATGCCAATGTGTGCAAGGCCAGCGACAACTAATTCGTTTAATTAATCCAAATGTGCGTCTGCTTCCTCTCTCTATGGTTGGTTCTCTGAGGTGTTAGGTGGTGGAGGGCAACAAGAACCTTTATGGAATGCTAAGTTCCCGAGATCTTCTAGTCGTAGTTACTAACTGAAATTAATCTTGCGTTACAGGACAGTATGTTTAATGATTGATTTCTAATCAAATTAATCGATTTCCTCTGAGCACAGGAGTGCAAATCAATACATGCATGTTAGCATATCCGTCTGGAGACTGCTTGCTGATTCATTTCAGTCCGGACTTTCCTCCTCCTCCTCCACTCCATTTGTAGTTGTCCCACTGAGATGATTAATATAGATTTCAAGCAAGTGTACGGCGAGGTCGTGGACCTATGTGTATACAGCAACTCTTTTCTGGCTGCATTGTTCTTCCAGCTTGATACGCTGTGTGTTTTGATGGCGTAATGCCGTGGATTTCTTCCATGACGTATCTTTGATGGTAAACCATCTGTAGCTGTTATTATATTATCCTCTCTCTCTTTCTCTCTCCTCTCTCTCTCTCTCTCTCTCTCTCTCTCTCTCTCTCTCTCTCTTCTCTCTCTCTTCTCTCTCTCTCTCTCTCTCTCTCTCTCTCTCTCTCTCTCTCTCTCTCTCTTCTCTCTCTCTCTCTGCAACATTTCCCCCCCACTACTTAATTGTTCAGCATTACACACACACACACACACACACACACACACACATATATATATATATTATATAATAATATATTATATATATATATATATATATATATATTTATATGTATATTATATTATAATATATATATATATATATATATATATATATATATATATATATATATATATATATATATATATATATATATATATATATATATATATATATATATATATATATATATATATGGGGGGGGAGGGGGTGCGTGCGTGCATGCGTGCTAGGCGCGCGCGCGTGTGTGTGTGTGTGTGGGGGGGGTGTGAGGGTATCTGTGTGTGTGTGTGTGTGTGTCTGTGTGTGTGTGTCTGTGTCTCTGTGTTTGTGTGTGTGTTTCTGTGTCTCTGTGTTTGAGTGTATGTATGTATCTAAGTGTGTGTGCCTGTCTGTCGGTCTGTCTGTGTGTCCGTCTGTGTGTGTGTATGTCTTGGTCCGTGCGAGAAAAAAAAAGCCCTGCGTTTTCCTAGGACAAGCTAGAAGGGTTCCATTAAAGTATTGAATGGGACTTGTCTGTCCCTTCCTTCTAACTTCCTTACCAACTTGACCCCATTCCATTCAACCCCCTTCCTTCAAAATGAATCCTCCCTGGCATGCTCTCTCTCTCTCTCTCTGACTCGCTCTCTCTCTCTCTCTCTCCTCCTCTCTCTCTCTCTCCTCTCTCTCCTCTCTCTCTCCCTCTCCCTCCCCCCCCCCCCACCCCACACACACACACACACACACTCCTTCTCTCCTCTCTCTCTCTCCCTCTCTCTCACACACACACACACACACACACTTGAACCAGTTTATTGTGAATTAAACCTTCGGTCGTACAGACCTCTCTCTCTCTCTCCTCTCTCTCTCTCTCTCTCCTCTCTCTCTCCTCCTCTCTCTCCTCTCTCTTCTCTCCTCTCTCATCTCTCTCTCTCTTCTCTTCTCTCTCAGCTCGCTCGTCGCTCGCTCGCTCTCTTGTACACAACCCAAGCGATCTTAACGCTGTCTTCATACTGACACGGACACCACCTCACCA
>CM031609.1:20436549-20441555 GCA_018398815.1 Conus ventricosus | reverse complement strand
GGTGACAAACATTGGCTGCAGACAGGCGTGACACAAGTGCTGTTCGCAGGACAGAACGGGAACGGCCCTACAGCCTGTCTCGCGAAGGATTCTAATTTCACCCTTCTTCATTTCAATTCCGTTCTCTATCCGCATCCTTCCTTTTTTTTTTTTTTTTTCAATGTTCACAGAAAAGGGAAATTTAGTGAAAAAAACCGGCCTTGTACGCTTTCTTGTAATGATATTTTTTTGAGTGTGTGTGTGTGGGGGGGGGGGGGGGGGGGGGGGGGGAGGGGAAGAGGAGGGGGGGAGCGTGGGGGTAGGAGTGGTGTTAATATTCTCTTCTTTTGTTTCTTTTTTTTTCCTCCTTCAAAGCATTTCGCAAAAAGAAAGAAAAAAGAATGAATGAAAGAAAGAAAGAAAGAGAAAGAAAGAAAGAAAGAAAGAAAAAGACAGACAGGCAGACAGAAAGAATGAAACAAAGAAAGAAGGAAGGAAATAAAGGTTATGTTGAAGCGAAAGAATGTTTCACTTCCGACTAGTCAGTATTAGAGTGTTTTTGTCTCCACTGCTACAAGGTTATGTTTCCTTATATGTAACACGAAGGTGGTGCACACGTGACGTAAATGTTCTGTAAATATGACGTAATTGTTCTGTAAATATGACGTAAATGTTCTGTGAATATGACGTAATTGTTCTGTAAATATGACGTAATTGTTCTGTAAATATGACGTAATTGTTCTGTAAATATGACGTAATTGTTCTGTAAATATGACGTAATTGTTCTGTAAATATGACGTAATTGTTCTGTAAATATGACGTAAAGACAACTGCCCTCTGCTCTGTTCCTCGCTGCTCTGTTTTCATTCGCTCCTGCACTTGAACTTATGACGTCAGGAAATGTTTCGCAGTACCCAATCAAACCTTCAGCGTCGACATGTTTTTGTGCTCCCAGTTCTTATGGAACAGGGAGTACTTTACTATGGGAACGAAGAAATGCTGTCTGTGTGTCTGTCCGTGGTCAAAATGTGTTCCACTCGCTCCAGACAAAACTTCGGGGCCGATCTTTCTAAACATTTGTAGGTATGTTCATTATGGGTCACGGATGATGCCCAATGTTTTATTTGACCCGAATAGCCGTTAGTAACGGCTATAACGGCCCAAAACGGGTTTTCTTCTTTAAGTAATATCTCAGCCAGTGACAAAATACATTATGACACATGTTTGATTGTGACCGAAAGACAGACAGACACATAGATATATAGACAGTAAGATAGATAGACAAATAAATAGATAAATAAAGAGAGAAACATATAGACAAATGGATACATATATAGATGTATACATACATACATACATACATACATACATACATAATTACATACATACGTACGTACGCACGTATATACAAACACACATACATTTCTGTATACATACATACATACATACATACACACACACATAGATTTCTGTATACATACATCCATACATGCATACATACATACATACATACATACATACATACATACATACATACATACATACATACATACATACATACATGCATACATACATACAGACATACAGACATACATGCATACATACATACATACATGCATACGTACGTCCGTACATATATACACACATACATTTCTGTATACATACATATATACATCCATACACACATACATGCTTACGAGCATATACACACGAACAAATAAAAGTAATCAAGTTTTCAAAATAAAGCGACAAAACTGGTGTCTGCGTTTATCAGTGAAACTTGTGCGCACGTGCCTCTGTGTGTGTTGTGTGTGTGTGTGTGTGTGTGTGTGTGTGTGTTGTGTGTGTGTGTGTGTGTGTGTGTGTGTGTGTGTGTGTGTGTGTGTTCTTCAGTTTAGTGTCCTTCCACTGAAAGTGATTCAGACAATAGTGAGTTTGTGGGTGAATGAGAATAAGTGGATGTGTCTATAATAAGTTTAACAAAAATTGAATAGTGAGTTTGTGATTGAATGAGAATAAGTGGATATGTTTGTAACAAGGTTTACAAAAAATTGAATAAAAATGTACCCCTTTGTCCTACGCATTGTCATGTACCCCACTTTGATCCTAATTATATAAATGAATAGATAAACTAGTAACAATGGACAATTGAATTACCAAATCAATAAATTAACAATTTTACAAATAAATACTCAGTGAACTATGCAATAAACCTTTACATATAGATTGAAGAACAGAATAATTGTTAAGTATGCTAGATAAAGACAAAGGAGTCGATCCATCAGTGAAACCATCAATACCCAGTTTCTTAAAAATGTCTTTTGTTTTTGAACAACGTGTCAATATATGATTGACACTTAAGGATTCTCTGCACATACATACTGACATTGTTACAATATTTTGTTTTGATTGAATTTAAACGAAGTCTATGAATAAGACTCTCAATCTCTCTAGATGAGCAAATAAAACGCTTGGATGGTCTGTTTTTGTTGTCTCTGTCATGTTGATTAAAACAATTACGACTATATTGTATGTCTATATTTAACAAAAGATTTAGCATTTCGTGAGATTTTCTATTAATAATTGAATAGCATTCTGTTAAATCTAATGGAACAATTTACGGACACAGCATCATCACTATTTTGGGCTGCTTGTTTTGCAGCTCGATCTACTCCTTCGTTTCCATATATGCCGCAGTGAGAAGGCACCCAGCAAAAAGTCACAGTTAATTCCTTTGTTTGAAAGAAGGTGTATTAAATGATTTATTTCAATTATCATATCTTGGCGTATGCGTGAACTGGGAGACTTATATCGAAAGAAGCGCTGATTTCGAATCAGCACATATAAAAGTTGACTGTTGTTTCTGGGAAAAGTTAGTATGAAATCCAAGGACTTTAATATAGCAAACAGTTCTGCACTGTATATAGATAAGTTGTTACCAAGATAAAATAACTTTTGAATTTGTAAACTAGGGATTACGAAAGCTGCTCCTGAATTTGAATTATCAAGCACTGAACCATCCGTATATTATTTTTTTAATGATTATTGTAATTATTTTTTAAATGAGAGCATACGTGAGTTTTTAAAAGATTAGTGAGTCATTTTTTGATAAATCTGTGTATCTATATCAAAGATGCTGTTGATTGTTCCCATTTTGGCATTGGAGAAGACGTTGGATTTTTAGCAATGTTATTTGATCTATATAGTTTTTCTCAGAAGATCGCAAGAATAAGAACAGATAGATTTTGTTGAGAGTAATGTTTTGAGCACGCTTTCCAAAGTCCTTTTCCGAATCTAAGCATACCTCTTGAGAACAAAAATTTTTTGTGAGAAACTTTTCAAAACAAACTTTGAAGCAGAAGCTTTTTCGGAAGTACTGTGAGTGGTAAAACACCTACCTCATTGTATGTGCCTAAATTTGATGTAGTGTGGGGTACCCAAGGGCAATTTTATAAGCTTTGGCAATCAACACTTTGAAGTTTATTTAAAAGATATTGTGGTGCATTAAAGAAAAACTTCTTGAGCCTAGCAAAGTCTTGAACGAACTAAAGCATTTGCTAAGATGGTTAATGTTTTAGTATCTTGAGCCCAGATTGTTTATTTATAATTTTAAGAAGTTTAAGCTTTTCCTTGCTTTGTTTAGAATGTAATCAATGTGAGCATTCCCACGTATGTTTGGCTACTTAATATGACTCCTAGAAATTTAACGTTTTTAACATAGTTTAAAATCATACCATCCAATCTAATATTTTGGTAGCTTTTCTGGATCATAACCAGAGTTGAAGAGCATCATGTGAGTTTTTTTTTCTGTTGAAAAGGAAAGCCCATTTTCATGTAAGAATGTGTTTATTTTATTGAGCTCATGCTGGTATTTGATTTTGATGTAATTCAGAGATCGTAGAGAAGTATGGCGTTTCATAGTTACTTTCACCCATAAACATATGTCGTCAGCAAACTGAGCTAATTCTGTATCTTTGAGAGACCTTTTGGAAGATCATAAATCAGAATGTTGAATAACATTGGTGAAATTACAGAACCTTGGGTAGACCCATCTGTAAAGGCCTAGGGATTGAATAAGTATTTCCTATTCGTGTTTGAATAGACCGGCAATGAAGGAACTCTTGAATATAATTAAACATATTACCATTAATACCAATATTCTTAATTTTATACAGCAAGCGCTTATGCATACATGTCGTATAGGCCTTACGAATGTCAAAAATGTGCTAATATGTTCTTGCGACGTGCAAATTGATGTTTTAACCTGGGTAGAAAGTTTAACCAAGTGTTCAATTGTGGATCTACCTGTTTGAAATCCAGCTTGATTGATAGGAATTATGTTATGTTTATTGCAATGGTGAACTAATCTTTTTAATATAATTTTTTCCATTAATTAATTTACATGTGTTTGACGTTAAAGCATGGGGCGATAACTACTTATATCTTTCATAGGTTTTCCCTTCTTATGAATTGGAACAACAATAGATTGTTTCCAAATCATAGGCATTTTTCCATTTCCCCATCATTATCTGAAAAAACGAGAGGAGAAAATGTATTACATTTTGTGGAAGATGATTAAGGATGTCATTAGATATGCCATCTAAACCCACTGATGTCTTACTGTTTAAATTACTTAAACATTCTTTAACTATCTTGAATTGTTAATGGAGTATTTAGGTAATGATCTTCAATAGGATTTGGTTTATAATAAATGTCTCTGTTTTCTTCATTTTCTCGATAATTTTATTTTCAGTTAATAAATTTTCTTTGCTGCTATTTTTAGCAAACAAATCAGCAAATGCCTCAGCTTTATCAAAGTTAGATGGAAATTCAGAATTGGTAAGACGAACAGGACAATTTGGTAGATTAATTCCACTTTTCATTGTTTTTAATTTTGTCCGAACTTTTTGAATATCTTTAAAGTTTGATGCATTATTTTCACAAAAGGATGACCAATATTGTCGTTTTTCTCGAGCATTTATTCTGTTTTGTAGAATCTTTACTCTCTTCTCTCCAAATTCTTTATG
>CM031609.1:20431549-20434049 GCA_018398815.1 Conus ventricosus | reverse complement strand
GGTCGATGGGTGGACTTGTTGTTTGGCTGGTTAACCGGCCATTTGGGTTGATTCATTTAAGTAAAACCCCCCACCACGAAACCAGTCTTAACTCGCGCGGCCTACTTCACGGCTACAGCTGAAAATAGCTGGCGAGGGTTCTACCTGGGGGGATTCTGACTTTTTTGCAGAAATGTGTTCCTTACACCCTAAACTTTCATGTGGCACTATCCATTTGCTACAACACAAACAATACATTAGTTAAATTGAGATTTAAAAGCCTAACCTCGAATCAAAATGAACTTCTTTTAATGCAAAATGACCCATTTCACTCGCCTAAAACAAAAGCAACCCTTACAGAACCCAATCGTGCTATATACCGTTCGAAGCGTGTGTGTGACGCTCTCCCGGTTTCTCTGTGTGTCATCTAAAAATAAGTATGGTAAAAAGTAAGATGCCGTTGCTAAGGAAAATATGCTGGAGATGATAGCAAAAACTTTAGAAGCCGTTTTCTCAAAATGGCCGTTGGCACAGTAAACCCATTTCAAATGACCATAACTTTTTATTTTTTGCCCTATAGCGTTCATTGTATATCAAATTAATCAGAAAAATCTATAGATTTTAAATATATGTATATCTCAGAACTTTCAAAAATCGAGTTAAGACTGGTTTTGTGGTGGAAGGTCACTGTTGGTTAGCTGTTTATGTAGTTTAACTGGCTGGTTCAAAGGTTAACCGGTTGATTACCCAGCGAGTCGGCTGCTTGCT
The DNA here is from genome assembly GCA_018398815.1 of Conus ventricosus. Lineage (NCBI taxonomy): Eukaryota > Metazoa > Mollusca > Gastropoda > Neogastropoda > Conidae > Conus > Conus ventricosus. The sequence continues at coordinate 20,433,302 of CM031609.1, read as the reverse complement.
CACTTGATGGTTGGTAGGTTGACAGGTTGTTGGTTGGAGTTTAGGTTTGGTTGCTTGACTCTTTGCTTTGCTGGCTCACAGCCGACTGGTTGGGTGATTGGTTGGTTAGTTTTCATACCCTGTTTAGTTACAAAGCTGCCGGGCTTGTGGCGTGATTGTTTGTGCGCTGTTTGACAAGTGCTTCAGCAGTTCTGGACTGAAGATATACAAGTAAAACATCTATTCCATTTCGTACAGTTGAAAAGAGACCAACAAATAATAAAAGCACGAGATAAAAATGGGCCAGGTATTTCACGAAGAAGAAGAAGAAGAAGAAGAAGAAGAAAGAAGAAGAAGAAGAAGAAGAAGAAGAAGAAGAAGAAGAAGAAGAAGAAGAAGAAGAAGAAGAAGAAGAAAAAAGAAGAAGAGAGGAGAAGAAAAAGGAGGAGGAGAAGGAGGAGGAGGAGGAGGAGAGGAGGAGGAGGAGGAGGAGGAGGAGGAGGAGGAGAAGAAGAAGAAGAAGAAGAAGAAGAAGAAAAGAAGAAGAAGAAGAAGAAGAAGAAGAAGAAAGAAGAACAAGAAGAAGAAGAACAAGAAGAAGAAGAAAACTAAGAAGAAGAACAACAACAACAACAACAGCAGCAGCACAGCTGCAGCAGCAGCAGCAGCAGCAGCAGTAGTAGTAGTAGTAGCAGCAGCAGCAAACATAGAACAATAGACAAAAATGTAAAACATGTATCTTAATCCATACAGTAGAAAAAAAGACAAAAGATGATGACAGAACGAGATTAAAAAAAGATGGGCCGGGTAATTCAAGAAGAAGAAGAAGAAGAAGAAGAAGAAGAAGAAGAAGAAGAAGAAGAAGAAGAAGAAGAAGAAAGAAGTAATAGAAGAAGAAGAAGAAGAAGAAGAAGAAGAAGAAGAAGAAGAAGAAGAAGAAGAAGAACTACAACAACAACCACAACAGCTGCAACAACAATAACGACAACAGCAAAACATAGAACTGCTACGAAAAATGAAGAAAGAAAGAAAGAAAGAGTTATGAAATACAGACAGAAAAGGAAAGTTTTGTTTCTTGGTTCTTTCTTTCTTTCTTTTGTTCTTTCTTTGATTGTTTGTTTCGTCCTGTGTTTTCTTTGTTTGTTTTTGAGAAACACTAAAACGGCTCCATTCTCTTTTACTGTATTGATGATTATCCGCACATGGAGAGAAAAAACAACAACAAACCAACCAAAAATGCAAGTGCAAATGTTAGTGTTCCTTGTCCGAATGTCCTTGTACTTTTTCTTCTCCCACCCTCCCCACTTCTCCCACCTCCATTAGCGACCGCACGTCCTCCTCATCCCCCCCCCCCTCCGCCACCCGCCCACCTCTTCGCATTTGTTTTGTCCTTCCCCCACACTGTTCATCACCTCTAATACCCACTCTCCCAACTTAACAACACCCCATCAGATTACACCTCCTCTGCTTTTTTTTTTTTTCATTTCTTTTCTTTTCTTTTGTTTTGGTTTTGTTTGTTTGTTGTTGTTGCTGTGAAGTTTTTTTTAATCTTCACACCCTTTCTCATATCATTAAAACACACACACACACACACACACACACACACACACACACACACACACACACACACACACACCACACACACACACACACACACACACACCGCACACACACAACACACACACACACACACACACACACACACACACAACACACACACACACAGACGCACGCACGCACGCACGCACGCACGCACAGACGCACGCACGCACGC
>CM031609.1:20419049-20421549 GCA_018398815.1 Conus ventricosus | reverse complement strand
AATCAAGTTTTCAAAAAAAGCGACAAACTGGTGTCTGCGTTTATCAGTGAAACTTGTGCGCACGTGCCTCTGTGTGTGTGTGTGTGTGTGTGTGTGTGTGTGTTGTGTGTGTGTGTGGTGTGTGTGTGTGTGTGTGTGTGTGTGTGTGTGTGTGTATGTGTGTGTGTGTGTGTGTGGTGTGGGTGTGTGTGTGTGTGTGTGTGTGTGGTGTGTGTGTGTGTGTGTGTGTGCGTGTGCGTGCGTGTGTGTGCTTTATTCAAATTGTTGGTACTCGTTCGGAATTGTTTTTTTTTAAGTTTATTTTATTTTTATTTTATTTTATTTATTTTTCCTTGTGTCTTGTGATTACTTCTGTGGCTTAACTTTCTTTCTTCTTCTTTTTTTTGTTTTTCCTTTTCTGTCCCGACCCACACTTGCTAGTCCCTTTTATCTCTATTCCACCTTTTTGAAAGCAACAACAACAAAAAAGAATCGGCGTTGCTCCCACCCCCTCCTCTTTTTTTCTCTCTGTTTTCTGTTCTTGTCTCTATTTTTTCTCTCCAGTTACTCCGTCACCCATTCCCTCTCATTGGTATTAATTACACGCCACCCGTTCCTGTCCCCTGACACCAACCTCAGGCAGATATATTCTGCTCCTTCTTTCTTCCTTCCTGCCTTTTATTTCTTACTTCTTTCTCCCGTTCCTGTTTTGGTATTCCTTCTTTGTTTTTCTTTTCTTTCCTTTCTTTTCTTTTCTTTCCTTCTTTCTTTCTTTTTGTTTCTTTCGGACTTACTTTCTGACTCTCTCTCGCTCTCTCTCTCTCTCTCTCTTCTCTCCTCTCTCTCCTCTCTCTCTCTCTCTCTCTCTCTCTCTCCTCTCTCTCTTCTCTCTCTCTCTTTCTCTTTCTCTCTCTCTCCTCTCCCCTCTCTCTCTCTCTCTCTCCTCTCTCTCTCTCTCTCTCTTTCTCCCTCTCTCTCTCTCTCTCTCTCTCTCTCTCTCTCTCTCTCTCTCTCTCCTCTCTCTCTCTCTCCTTTCTTTCTTTCTTTCTTGCTTCCTTTCTTGTTTTCTTTCTTCCTTCCTTTCTTCCTTTATCCTTTCTTTCTTTCTTTCTTGCCTAAAACTGCTGCCAAAATATCAAGTAAAAAAAGGAATACGATGAAGAAGGACCAGTGTATGTGTGTGTGTGTGTGGCAAGTATTATACCATGACCCTCCCCCTCCCTTTCCCCTGCTCCCCCCCCCCCCCCCACCAACCGACGCACACACACACACACACACACACACACACACACACACACACACACACACACACACACACACACACACAACACACAAAACACACACACCGCTGTTGAGTGAACATTCATTGATCTGTAGATAACACGTTGTCGTCGATGCTATCTGTTTAGGGTGGATTCTCTGTCCTTAATGCCTTACTGGTTTAATAGGATTTTTTTCATCATGTTACAAGCAAGGTTCATGGTTAACTGGTTGGCTAGCTTTTGTTGTTGTTGTTGTTGTTTTTGTTGGTTGGCTAATTGGTCAGTTGTTGGTTTGTTGGTTGCTGCTGCCTGGTACTTTGGTCCGGTGACTGGTTGATTGCTGAAATGACTGTTAGGTTGGTTGGTTGGTTGGTTGGTTGGTTGGCTGGTTGAATGGTTAGTTAGGTCGGCTGGCGTTTGATAGGCCAATTTATTGGTTGGTTGGTTGGTTGGTTGGTTGGTTGGTTGGTTGGTTAGGTGGCTGGTTAGTTAGCTGGCTACTTAAATAGTTTATGGCTGGTTGGTAGACGGAATGGTTTATAGCTCGGAAGGCTGCTTCATTGGCTGTCTGGTCGATGGGGTGACTTGTTGTTTGGCTGGTTAACCCCCATTTGGGTTGATTCATTTAAGTAACCCGCCACCACGAAACCAGTCTTAACTCGCGCGCCTACTTCACGGCTACAGCTGAAAATAGCTGGCGAGGGTCTACCTGGGGCATTCTGACTTTTTTGCAGAAATGTGTTCCTTACACCCTAAACTTTCATGTGGCACTATCCATTTGCTACAAAACAAACAATACATTAGTTAAAATTGAGATTTAAAAGCCTAACATCGAATCAAAATGAACTTCGTTTAATGCAAAATGACCCATTTTCACTCGCCAAAAAACAACGCAACCCTTACAGAACCCAATCGTGTTATATACCGTTCGAAAGCGTGTGTGACGCTCTCCCGGTTTCTCTGTGTGTCATCTAAAAATAAGTATGGTAAAAAGTAAGATGCCGTTGCTAAGGAAAATATGCTGGAGATGATAGCAAAAACTTTAGAAGCCGTTTTCTCAAAATGGCCGTTGGCACAGTAACCCACTTCAAATGACCATAACTTTCTTATTTTTTTGCCCCATAGCGTTCATTGTTATATCAAATTAATCAGAAAAATCTATAGATTTTAAATATATGTATGTCTCAGAACATTCAAAAATCGAGTTAAGACTGGTTTTGGTGGAAGGTCACTGTTGGTTAGCTGTTTATGAAGTTTAA
>CM031609.1:20403484-20408484 GCA_018398815.1 Conus ventricosus | reverse complement strand
ATTTAATGCCTTGCTGCTTTAAAAAGGACAGTGTTCTTTCGTTGGCAACCAGTGTTCTGGATTAGCTGGTTGGCTAAAGCGGTTGTTTAACTGGTTAACTGACTGACTGGCTGGTACCTTAGCTGGTTGTTTAGTCAAGTGACTAGAGGTCTAGTCAGCTTATTTGGTGATGGTAGGGATGGTTGCTAGGTGGGCTGCAAGGCTGCTTGACCTGTTAGTTGGTCGGTTGGCGATTGGTTGATTGGTTGGTTGTTGTCAGGCTGTCTGGCTCTTGGTTGGTTGTTGTCAGGCTGACTGGCTATTGGTTGGTTGTTGTCAGGCTGACTAGCTCTTGGTTGGTTGTTGTCAGGCTGACTGGCTATTGGTTGGTTGCTGTCAGACGGACTGGCTATTCGGTTAGTTTTATTTTAGCTGATTGACAGACTGCTCACTAGTTGGTAAGCTGCTTAATTAGTTGGTCGATTGATTGGATAACTAGCGAACGCGTTAGGGGGTCAGCTGGTTGGTGGGTTGATTGGTTGCTTGGTTGGCTGGTTAAGTGGTAAATAGGCAGATTCATTGGTGAGCTTGTCGATTAGTTAGCAGGCTAGTTGCTTACTTACTGGCTGATTGGGTGACTGGAAGATTGTCTGACTACTGGCTGGTTGAAGTTTGCTTGAATTGTTGGCGTTCCATGAGTTTCTTTCTACTGATGCATGGGTAAACCATTGACTTCCGGGAATAGGCCGGAGGACGTCCGGGAAAGACCGGAGGACACTGGGAAAGACCAGAACCAAGGGCTCTGTGGGCTGGCTCCCCACTTTGCCTTAAACATGTGGATACTAAAAATAAAAGGAAAAGATGCTCCCAGGATTCACCGAAAGGGGGAGAGAATGATGAATCCATCGGTGCTCAACCAATCACGACTGCAAATCCCAAACGGACTATGAACATGGACAAAATGGAATATCCATGTGTCTGTGGAAAGCGTTTCGCTACCACCCGTGGCATGAAGATCCACAGAACAAAGATGGGATGTGTGAAGACTCATCTGAATGAGCAGCAGCGCACTGCATCAGCAGATAAGACGTCGGAAGACCAAGGCCAGGATTTAAACCACAGTGCCAAGGACATCCACGCTGTTGGTTCGGATGCGGAATTTGCACAGGCCCTCGATGCCAGGCGCCTGAAACTCAACCTGCCACGAGCAAACGAAACTGAAGATTGGGAGAAACTGGATGCAAAAATCGTCCAAAGACTCGATGCACTGATAGGGAAAAGCACCCTGGAACACAAACTAGCCACATATGGGGACATTGTGTATGCCACATGTAGAGACGCCTATGGAGTAAAACTACCCAAAGAGAAAACACCTCCAAAGAAATCCAGACGCCAAGAAAAGATGGACAAGATCAGAGTCCAAAAGAACAACCTCAAGAAGCAAATGAAGACCGCACTGCCAGCTGAAAAACAAGGCTTGGAAAAACTGTGGGAAGACCTGAAAGAAAAACACAGCGCCCTCAGCAAAGCGGAATCTGCGAGGAAGAGGAAGAGCAAAAAGAAGAAGACACAAGAGCGCTTCTTCAGAGACCCTTCCAGTTTGCCAGAACACTGTTTGAGCAGCCAAAATCTGGGACCCTAAGTGTGGACAAAGGAGTTCTTGAGCAGCATCTGAGGAAAACATACTCTGACTCACAGAGCAAAGCACCACCCGACATTCAAGATCTGGTGTGGCCAACCAACCCTGAGGAACAGTTCAATGGCAAGCCTCCAACGTTGGCGGAAATCAAGAAGGTGGTCGACAAAGCCAGAGCCAAATCATCACCAGGGCCAAACGGAATACCTTACCAGCTTTACAAGAAATGTCCCAAGGTGCTGGAGTGGCTCCACAGGCTGCTGCGATCGGCTTGGAGAAACCAGAAGATCAGCGGCCAGTGGATGACGGCAGATGGTGTGTACATCCCCAAAGAGCAAAACTCAAGTGACATCAGCCAGTTCAGGCCAATATCACTACTGAACGTCGAAGGGAAAATCTTCTTCTCTGTCATGGCAGCAAGGCTGACCAAGTACCTGATGGAAAACAAGTACTTGGATGTGTCAGTCCAGAAAGGTGGCATCCCAGGCGTGGCTGGCTGTGTAGAACACGCCACAATGATCTGGGACGCAATCCAAAAAGCAAAAACAGAAAAGAGAGACCTGGACGTAGTGTGGCTTGATCTGGCAAACGCATATGGATCTGTGCCCCATGAGATGATACAGTTGGCTCTTGAGATGTACCATGTGCCAAAGAACATCCGCGACATGCTCAAGAAGTACTTCAATGGCTTCTCAATGCGGTTCTCTACCAAGGAGTACACAACTGATTGGATCAACTTGGAAGTGGGCATTGCAATGGGCTGTACAATTTCCCCGATACTGTTCGTGCTGGCAATGGAACTCATCTTGAAAGCAGCAACAAACAACGCGAGACAAACAGACCTTGGCGATGGATACAAGATGCCTCCTCTCAAGGCCTTCATGGATGACACTACAGTGATTTCATCCAGAGAAGACGAGACACGTCATGTGCTGGAGAGGCTGGACGACATAGTTGCCTCATACAGAATGAAGTTCAAGCCAAAGAAATCACGGAGTCTCTCACTGAGGAAAGGAAAAGTGGCCGAATCTGTGGTCTTCAGTGTTGCCAACCAGGCCATTCCAACAGTCACAGAAGAACCAGTCAAGAGCCTTGGAAGATGGTATGATGATACGCTGAAAGACACACAAAGAGCAAACGAAACCAAGCAGATGGCGGAAGAAGGCTTGGAGACCATTGACCAGTGTGGGCTCCCTGGCAAATACAAGGTCTGGTGTCTGCAGTTCATGCTGATACCAAAGCTCCTATGGCCTCTGATGATATACGACATCTGCACCAGCACAGTGGAGGCAATGGAAGCCAAAATCAACAAGTTCACAAGGAAATGGCTTGGTGTCCCACCCTGTCTGACTGACATCGCGCTGTACTGTCGCCAAACAAAGCTCAAACTACCACTGAAATCCATCCTGGAGGAATACAAAGCAGGGAAGATCAGACTTCAAAGCATGCTGGAGGACTCAGGAGACAAGGTGGTAGAAGCAATCAAGCCCCAGCTAAAGACAGGCAGAAAATGGAAAGTTCAAGAGGCGATGGATTCTGCAAAAGAAAGTCTCAAGATCAGAGAAATAACAGGACACACACAGACCAACAGACAAGGACTGGGGGTGACCAAAACTGAATGGTGGTCAAAGGCCAAAGGAAAAGCCAAAAGAGACATGATGATTCAGGAGATGAGAAAAGAAGAAGACCAAAGAGGACTCCAAAAAGCAGTCCAGCAGAGCCAGCAAGGGCAATGGACAACGTGGGAGAATGCACTCCAAAGAAGTCTAACTTGGAATGACATTTGGCACATGGCCCCTCTCAGGATCAGCTTCATTCTCAGATCTGAATATGACCTTCTACCCTCAAATGCAAACCTGGTGAAGTGGGGGAAAACAGACGATCCTGCATGTCCCCTCTGCCATAAAAACAAACAGTGGAGCATGTTCAAAGCTCATGTAAAGTAGCCCTGGCTCAAGGAAGGTACACATGGAGGCACAACCAAGTGCTCAAAGAAATTGTACAAGTAGTCTGGGCTAGTACCAACACCACAAAAGGGAGAATCAGGACTCCAAAAGCACCCGCAACATTCTTCACGGCAGGAGGCAGCAAATCATAGCCAAGAACAACAGTGCCACTCGAAACATGCAGGCAGAGTCTGCTGGATGGGGCAGATGACTGGGAGTGCACTGCAGACCTCCCAGAATGGAAGAGTCACCCAGAGATCATCAGCAAGAGTGGCATGAGACCAGACATAGTAGTCCACTCTAAGTCAACCAAGCAGCTGATCATGATCGAGCTCACGGTGCCATATGAGAACAGAATGGAGGCAGCTCAAATCTACAAGACTGAAAAGTATGCTGATCTGGCAAACACCCTGAGGAGAGAAGGCTATCAGGTCAAAGTCCTCACTGCAGAAATTGGAGCTAGGGGATTTGTAGGAACGTCTGCATACAGCCTCATGAAACAGCTCTCAGTTGCAGGGAAGGAAAAAACCAGAGCCCTGAAAGCAATGGCAGAAGCGGCAGAGAGGTGTTCAAGCTGGATTTGGTCAAGGAAGAACAAAAGTGAACTTCATAAGGCTTAATTTCCCTACAAATATCAGGTGTCCCTGTGGCTCAGTGGTTAAAGCGCGAGTCATTAAGTAGAAAATGAGCATGTCCAGAGGGTCATGGGTTCGAATCCCAGCCATGGCTCGTCCCAAGATGGGGGAAAAAAAGGGGCAGCAGAGGGACATCCGGAGTCATGAACCGGGTGTGGCCCAACCCCCCTAGAGTGTCAGGAGATAAGGGCCGAAACACTTGCTTGAAGGGGGCTTCTCTTCTGAGGACTCTCTGCTGCCACGCTCTCCACGAGTTTCTTTCTACTATTGGCCTGCTTGCTTAACAAGCTGATCGTAGATAGATTGGTTGGCTGATCTGTTGGTTACAGTTCTGATTGGTCACTTGGCTACCTGGCTGGTTGTTTGGTAGTTTGCTTGCTGCCAGACACGTGTTTGGACATTCAACACCAAAGGCAAACATTGTTAAATGCTTATCCTACTTCATACAGAAAAGAAATGAGAAACAAATGATGAAAGAACGATAACAAAAATTGGCCGGGAAGAAGAAGAAGAAGAAGAAGAAGAAGAAGAACAACAACAACAACAACAACAGCAACAAAACAATAACAATGATGACGACGTCGATGATAACAACGACAAAAACAACAGAAAAAACAACAACAGCAATAACAACAGCTGCAGCAGAAACGACAGCAACGACAACGACATATAGACCAAAAATGAAAAAACGAGAATTTAAAGTATGAAATACAAATAATTAAAAAAAAACAAAAAACCGATAATATAAAGTATAAAATACAGACCAAAAATATAAAAGGAAAATTTAAAGCATGAAATACAGAC
>CM031609.1:20378484-20398484 GCA_018398815.1 Conus ventricosus | reverse complement strand
GAAGATTTGCTGGTTGATCTAACTCGTGCAAGAAGACTAATTGAAGTGTCATTTTGTTTCTATCTTATCCAAAATTTCACAAACTCGCGATTTCTTTCAATGAGTTATACAACAAACGAAAACTCATTCTGAAATACATACAATCCAACCCCAACTTTAAAGCATTCTGGCATGATACACATGACGTGTTAGAACCTGCATGGCAGGAGTAATTGAGCCACTTCCACAGCCAGTTTTACTACTGCTGGCCTGGCATTTTGCCAGCATTGATCCGGCTAGAAAGCACCCAAGCAATACTGGGTCAATCAGGCGAGCTCGCCTGTTTGACCTAGAAAGCGCACGAGCCACGCTGTAGTATGACATGACTCTAAATATAGTACCGTTCGGCTGTTTGATTGTTTAAAAAACGCAGTGTGCCCTTATGCAACTGGATAACGATTTTTTAAGCCTGGTTAAGAAAAAGAGGAGCACACAAAACTAGGGCCAAGTCTTACAAGCACTGTCCTGTCTATTGTGTGTTTGTTTGTTGTTTGTTTGTGTTTGTTGTTTGTTTGTGTGTGTGTGTGTTTTGTCCTACCCCACGCACGCACGTCCCCCCACCCCCACCCCACGCACGCACGTCCCCCCACCCCCACCCCACGCACGCACGTCCCCCACCCCCACCCCACGCACGCACGTCCCCCCACCCCCACCCCCACGCACGCACGTCCTCCCACCCCACCCCCCGTGTACACCACACACACTCCTACCCCCAAGTCGCCCCAAGTTTTTAATTAAGTCACCCAAGTTCTTAATTAAGTTTTTAATTAAGTTACTTCAAGTTCCTAATAAGTTTCTTGATCAAGTAACTTCTAAGTTCTTGATCAAGTTCTTGATAAGTTCTTGATTAAGTCATCCTCTAAGTACAACCAAGTTCTTTATTTAAGTTATCTATAATTATCAAAAAAATACAATCTATGTTTTTATCTTAAATAGTAAATGCCTAATATAGTACACACACGCCTCAAAAAAGTGTCATTGTTGAGAATGTCTTGCTCAGCGTTCTCTGCATAGATCTTAAGGAAGGTCTTACATCCGAAGCAACCGCATTGATTACAATTTGGGTCTATGGAAATGTCTTTTATAAACTCCATGTCTTTATTTATTGACTTTATCATTTTATAATACGCCATGATTTATTTTTATTAAAAAATTTAAAATATTATTGCATTATAAATGGATCAAAATGATCTTTTGTTGTTGACGGTTTTTGGCGTGCAGTTGTCTTTTTCTGTATTTAAAAGGTTCAGGTTGTTTTAACTTCTTTTGTTTTTGTTGCCATTGGTTATATATTTTATAACCATAATAACTGCCCCCAGCAGCAGCAAGGGCGCCAAAAATGGCAACAGTTTTAAGTTCAATATTCCATGAAGACTTTGGGGCCCTTGAATCACATGGAGTTTTTATAGCTGGCATTGAATCAACTTGTTCTGGCGTTGGCGGTGTTATGTTTTCATGATGAGTCATATTCTGTAACATTAATTTTTTTTGGGCTGTTCCACTCTGCTAATTTTTTCCTGCTTCAACACGCCCAGGATTTTTAATGGTCTCCACCTGATTCAGTGTTTTCTGCTGATTTTCTGGCTTGGTTTTCTTTCTCCACCTGATTCAGTGTTTTCTGATTCTGCTGATTTTCCAGATCGTTCATTTTGAAGGGAAATAAAATCTATATGATTAAAAGTTATTAATCCCATGATTAATGGCGATAACAATGTTCCAAATCTGTAGTATAGATCACATCCTAGAGACTCTAATGACTTTGTTAAAACTGGGTCCTGCGTTAAATCATACATAAAATCCTGTTCAGAATCAATGGAGCAAATCTACTGACTAGTTTATGTACAAACTAAGAACCGTTTGCCCAACGCTTTTTCACCATTCTAGACCCCAGCTGCGCTTCATACCTGTTATGATACTTTAAAATGTCTTGTGGCGACATCTGTTGAATCTGTTCAATGCTGAATTCAGTTCCGAGGAACTGTTTTGTTTTCCCACATGCTGCCAAAGAATACAGCCTTTCCTTTTTGGGCATAATAGCTTGATCATCAACTTGGTCATTCATAAGTTCAGGAAGGTTTAGGCCGCCTTGTAGCTGTAGTAGATCATCACTGTTCATGTTTTTTAATAATTATAATTATTTTATTTTATAAAAATGAGCACCGAAAAAACTGTTGCTAACCTTGTATCCATTCTGCTGTTATTGGAGGCCTAAGTGTAGGATACTCAATGCTTGGTAAAAGCTTGTTAAGAATTAAACCAGCAGATCTTGGCAAACTAGACTTTGAGGATTCAGCAAAGCTAATTGCTATCATTGCAGCTTCGTTTGCCACGAAAGATTTTCTAGTCAAGCAAGGAATAATTCCAGACAATATAAATATGTAAGAAAAAAAATACATTTATAAAAAATGGCTTCACTCGCAATAATGATAGGCGGCGCTGGGGTGAATGCGCTTGCTTTTATAGCGGAAGTAATTTCGCTATTTAGTAAACTGGGGAATGACGGCGAGAGAAAAAGACATAACAAAGCTATGGAGCAACTAGCAGCTGCACAAGACGCCTATGAAAGGCAGAGACTTGAGCAGTTAGATTTTATTAATGACACACTGAAAAGACAGGGGCATGCAGCTTACACATTTAAAAATGTTGATCAAGCAATAAAACAATATTATCTAGTAACAGGCAAACCAATCGAGACATTGCCCCCACCAAAATTCAGTGACTTTTATCAACCATCAGAAAACAAAAGATGCAAGAAATCGGGTTTATTGTCGTTGGTATAAACCGTTGTGTATTTTGTTGCACATAATATTGGCTGAATAAAAAAATGAACAAAATCTATTATTCGCCCAAAGGATATTGGAAGGGTATCACAGCAATAAAAAAAGCTAAGCCAGCAGCTGGAGTTAGTGAACAAACAGCAAAGGAATGGGTTATCTAAACAAGCAATTTGGCAAATTTAAATTTACCTGCCCCTAGACGAATACAGAGACCACACTTTGTTAATACAACTCCAAACGACACCCATCAAATGGATCTTCTATATTAAACCCTCTGATAGGATTAGACGAAAAAGATTTAAGTACGCACTCACAGTCATTGACATGGCTTCAAGATACAAAGATGCAGAACCATTAACACAAAAGAGTGCTTCTGCTGTTGCTGTTGCCATACAACTGATATATCAACGAGGCCCTTTAACTTATCCTCGCATGATTCAAGTCGAAGATGGAAAAGAATTTAAAGGCCAAGTGAATCAATTATTGTTAAAACACAGAGTTACTATTAGAAGAGGCATTCCGGGAGTTCACAGATCACAGGCTTTAGTTGAAAACTTTAAAAACAGTTAGCCGAAAGACTTTTCTCCTACCAGTATCACAGAGAGCTGATTGACAATTCTCGCAACACAGAATGGGTTAGAAGACTGCCCTCAGTTTGCGAGCAATGAATAATGAGAATTTAAAGGGCTAAAACCAGTACAAGCAATAAAAAGAAAAAACAAAAAAATGTTGCTGGAAGACTCCAGTACAGCCCAGCAAAAACTATTACCGTTTGGTTTGAAAGTAAGGTACCTTTATTTACCGGGGGAAGCAGAAGGGGACACTCGCATCAGGGCAACAGATCCATTTTTGGAGTGTTGATCCATATGAAATAAAAAGAATTGTAAAAATGAATCCGCCCGTGTTTTATTTACGAGAAACTGGCACAACAAAACAACCAGCTCCTCAAAGATCTTTTGTGAAGGAAGAACTGCAGATAATCCCACCAGACACGGTTCCGCTTTAATTAATTTACGTAAACATATTTTGGTTTAAAATGGAAGGCAGAAGGAAGCGCAGAACGAAACAAGAATGGTAAAGGAAGAGACCTTGAAAATGATACGGAATCATTTCAGGGTGTAATGTTATTAAGGAAACATTTTCGAGGATTAACAATGCATGCTAAATCATCCAGATCACCTACAACTCAAACCCCCAAATTGGAAAAAGAATATCTTGAAATAATAAAAAAAATTCGAACTCGTCAAGCAAACATGAGAAAAGATTTAAATGAATTGGATGAAGCTATGATTGATCTTATAATAAAAGTTGATGAAAAATATAAAACCCCCTGTTTATGCGGTCCTCCAGTGCCCGATTGCATATGAAAACTCCGGATTAACAAACACCCGTTTTGTGTTTGTTCTATCTAATGACTTCTTTGTTACAACTGTTGTGTTGATCTCATGTAGATTAGATCGCAGTTTTACGTTGTCATGATGAAAAGTCTTATTGCCAAACAATGCTTCTTTGTAGTTGTCATGTGATATGTTTGACTGCACAACGCTGCGAGATATTCCCTTTGCTTTCTTAATGATTTTCTCCTGGCTCGAAATACTGTACATTTTTGACCTTAAAACCAACAAACTCCTTGATTACCTTTCCAGATAATTCATCTTCATCTTTCCTAAAACCTTCTTGTTAGTAATTGAATGTAAAGGCGAATCTTTAGGATAATCGGACGTGTCATACCATCCTGCATGCTCTTTAGCCACTTCGGTTTCCATGTCTTTATAGATGTCTTCAGTAGGGATATCTATAAACAAAACTATCTGTATCTGTGTAAAGCACTCTGGACTCAGGATACGAGGGCTTAAAGTAGTCATAAAGAAACTCTAACATCAAAAGCTTTGATAATTCTAAAACAGTAAACCCAATAAATACAGGTTTGTCCAATTTGACTTTTTTTTCTTCATCATTATGCACAAAAGCTGATCATGAAATCTTCTAAAGTCTGATAATTAGGTTTTGAAGTCAGCTTAATTGCTTCATTCTCTCTGGTGGACCAATCTGACATCTTTGCGCTTGTGCGGATTCTCCATAGTCTTTCCAAACAGCTGTTGTTCATCAACTTGAAAAAGTCTTTTTCTGAAGCATCTGTGGATTTAGTTCTGAGATCAGTGTTCTTCATGATGTATGGTTTCATGAACTGTTCTTGATCAAAAGCAATTATGCGATGAACAGCTGTTAACTTTAAACCATGTCTTAAATAAAATTGTAGAAGTCTGTAATGACAGACATAATTTTTTTTGCCTCGAAGATTAGGCACAAGTTTAGGCGGCTCTCTTGGATCCATCTTTAGACTTTCTGCTGCTAATGGTAGTCATTATGCAGGTCATGGAGTTCATGAGGATATTCTAAGTCAACTTCTAGAATGAAACCACGCTGTTGATCAGGCGTTTAACTGTTCAACCACTTTAATGCCTTTTGAATATTATTCGTACCTGTGTACATTTTAAAGTTGCGTAACGGAAGTGATTGCGCCATTGGCCCAACCATACAGATTGTTTGCGTCTAAATACATGAGATAGTTAGACCTTTTACTTGGATCATAATCGTCCAAGTATTTGTTGTTTGCTTTACAGTAATGATGCGACGCCATACTAAATTCCTCCACGCAATCCGTTTTCAATCATCTGAATCATTGGTAAATCTGACAATAAATCAATCTGTTACTACCAGTAAACTTTAAGAAAGCGTCCCAGCTCATCCCGGGTGCAGAAATATAATGCGCAGGATCCAAACTGTAATGTTTCATGCAGGTCTTTCTATAATTTTCAAAGACGTCCGCCAACAAACATACATCTGCCATTAAATAGGAGTCATGATAGTCTCCCATCGTTTTACAATCTAACTTTTGCCAAGCATCTTGAGCATGCTGGTAATCGGTGTCGCTGATGTCCTTTCTCTAAGACTAGAAAAGAACGCGCCTTTAGGCGGAAGTGTATCTCATCAAACCTTTCCCAACTGTTCATGTACTCATAAGGGGTAAACGCCCTTTCTAACAAGAGTTGAGTCAAAATATTCTTCCGTTATTGGGCAGGACTTTAAGGACATAGCCAGTGCCTCTAATGAGCCCATCATTGTGCTGCATAGAGTCATAAAAAAGACATGTTATTTAAAGTGAAACACATGTACTTTTCTGATGACTGTGCGATGCATGACACCCTAAAGGCATCGTCTACTGCTTTCATTATAAGGTGGGAGTCGTAACCTCGCAAGTTATGAAAGAATACAGGCAGCTTCCATGTCTTAGGATCAAACTTTAGTTGAGATTGCATTTGTTATGCGCCGCTCCTCTGAACTTTCCGCTAATGTGATCATGGTCTCTTACTGTCGGATTCTCTGCGTCTGATGAGAGGCCTAAACCGCAAATCCAACAATGTGTGGCTGAGTCATACTGTTGTTGGGCTTCAGGCGTCATTATGATTTCAGATAAATTCAGATTATTAGAACAGTCATTACGCACTTGCTGCATGCGTTCTAAGAAGTATTCTGCAGCATTAGACCCTCTATATAATTCTGGCTTTGAATGGGCGCCATCCGACCTGACAACAATGAAAGCAAATGAACAAATCTGATGATTACTCATTAAGACTGTTTTTCGAAGTTTTTGTGGCGCTGGCCCTTCATAAGGAACAATAAGCGACTCGAAGTCTGCGTAAACAACATATGGAGAATGTTGCAGCCGTTTCCAGTTCTTAAAACTAACTTTAGATCCAGGTGGGGGCGTAATTAGTTCTGTATTACAGTCTACAGAACTTTTACAATGTTTCTTATGTTCGCTCGCAGCTTGAACAGATGGCATTCTTGTTAAACATTTTCTACAGAATTCTTGTTTGCCATGATCTTTTGAAGTATGCTGCATTAGTCTACTCATTGTTCGTATCAATGTGTAATGGGGCAGCCCTGCTGGCGAAACATTAGGAGTAAGTCCACATTGACTTTTGGCTGGTTCGCTATTGTTGGACTGTTCTTGGACACTTTAATTGGCACCAAATTTGTTTCCTCATCCCATGTGTATACATTAACAGTTATTGGGTTGTTTTGTTCTTCAAACTGATCAATTTGGTCTACACTAACAGGAAAGGATATTCCATTGAAGTTAAGATCTTTGGCGTATTGCCGATAGTTTAGTCACTCTCTCTGCGTGTTCGCGGACATGATGCAGCCTTGCAAGAACGCACCACATGAAACATTTGTCGTCTGAATTTTTTATGTTTAAAATGCTCTCTTTAAAACCAACTCCCGAGGTAGCGGAATGTAAGCCTTGCCTACAATCGGTGCATACTTAGCCTGTTTTAATCTGATCTCTAAAACTTCGCCCTCTGACCAACCAGAGCCTCTCATTTTGGCTTCTTCAGCGGCAGCGTCAAACTGTGCAAGCAGTTCGTCTGCCCAACCGGGTGTTAAGTCATTAGAGGAAAGAATAGTCTGTTGTTTAGTCGAGACCCAGACTTCTAGATTTTCTTCATTTATTGTTACATAGTCGATTAAAACAGCTAACATTACTTTAACTGGCGGGTCTATTGTTAGTTTACTTGGAACTTGAGAAATAGCATGAACAACACTTGCCTGTACGTTTGTTGGGTCAATGACTTCTAAATCAATATCATTCAGTGCTCTTGATAAACGCTCTCTCTCGAGCATTCCTTCAAAAAATTCGTCATTGTCCTTCATATATCTTAGCCATGCTGTCTTTCTTTTCTAAGCCAACATATTTATTTAAATTAAAAAAAAAATACTTAATCAGAACCAATATCAACGGTCTTTTTGCGCTTGGACTCATAAACTAAAGTATAAACACCCTTTGGCGTTGTTAATGTGAGCTGTTTAGAACAGAGTTTAATGTCTCGTTTACTTTTTTTAAGCATTCCTTTTTTATCTGCTCGGGGTCTGGCTGTGTTGAGAAAAACTTGTCCTCGCCTTTCTTTGAAGATCAAACTTTTGTCTTTTGTAGTCATCAAAATCGGCCTGTAAACGATTAAATTCTTCATCCGTGATGTTTGAGTCAGCTAGTGCTTTATTTATTGTCAGTTTGAACGAACTAAGTTTAGCTGTTATTAGTTGAACCATAGCTGTGTGCTTTTGGAGTTTAGTTTTTAATTTTTTGCTAGCAGCACCTACGGCTAATGAACACAGGCCGAGAGCTAAGACAAACTCCTAGAGTAAAGCTGCGGGTGCGCCTATGCCTGTTGCTAAGAGACCAACACTCGTTCCTGCTGATAGAGCACTTATAGTCGATGCTCCAGTATTAACATATGTAACAGCATTAAAGGCAGCAGAATACCTTCGTTTGGCTTTGCTGTATTTTGAAAGGTCTTGCTCTAGTACTTGCTGCATTTGTGTAATGTTGGTTAATCTGAAGGTTTTTATGTTAGGGGTTTCTACTATCTCTTCTTTTGGCGGCGCTGTAGGCACATTTGGATAAACTTGAACAGACATGCTTTTTATAAAATAAAAATAATTTAGTATTGTATATCTTTTAATCTGTTATTTTCAATATTCAGCTGCGCATCATATATTAAAAACAAATGTACATTAAGCGGTTTATCAGCTTCTTCTTCTTTATCAATTTGAATGTTTATTACGTCTCTCACAGCTCTCCCGCTTCCATGCAACTGATTATCCTCTGTTGACCTTAGGTCAATCCATAAACCGTATTTTGTTGTTAAATAATCATCAAGTCTTACACTGTGAAGGTGTAGATCTTTAGCCACAAGGTCAACTGTTGGATTTCTACACCTCCCACCTCCAAACAGTTTTCTTATTTCATCAAAATGCTGATAAGGTTTAAGCCCGCTAGCATAGATTTGGTTAGGACTGCCCTCAATCGAACATGTACTTTCGTTATTTTTGGATTAAAAAACTTTTCACTTCCTCTTTTGAATGGTTCTTCATCTTCACACAGCAATAAAATACTTTAAGCGATCTTGCTGAGACGCTAAAACTAAAATTCCATATAGTGTCTGCCCTGCTTCTAGGATATGTTGTATGATGAATCACTCTTTCGTAATATATTGCTAATTTTGACTGATATTGGTGCTCAATCTGCCTTGCTAAATTAGGGTTGCTAACAACGTCAAACTCTAACGTGATGTCAGAAATGCTGTACTTTGCTTCGGTGTCTGTGTGATCTGATAACACGTTTGTATTCGTTAAAAGTTAGTTCATATGACAGTCTGTCTTTTAATGCTCCTTGAAAGTATGGCGCATGCGCTTTTAACAACTCAAAATCTAAGGGAATGGAAAAGCGATTTCCAAACGCAAAATTTACAGCCACATACTTTTTGCCGTCTTTAGTATCTGCGGCACCTATTCTATGTTTTAGTGCTTCTTCATTTTCTATCCTTGAAACGCAAGATCAGCCTTTTCATTCCCGGTTAGCCATAGATCAGAATAGGTTAAAAATATGTCTGCATTGTGTAAAGAAAATATTTCTTGCCCCTCAAGTTTTATAGAAATTTTTCTTAACAATTGCCCGCCCCAAATTCTGGACAACTGTCCTGTTTGTGTCTGTTGTTGAATCAAGTACTATTTTGAAAGTAAGACGCGCAGAGCCTGGCACAATCACTTCATCTGCTCCTAGGTCCGGAAATTTGACAGTAAGAATTTGATCTGCATCAATAGTAGATGGATTATTGGAACAGTAATATTCCGTTTATTTCCCTTCACGCCAAAGGGTTCTTTCAGTCTTCTATGCGGGTCAAGAATCAAGCCATATGCATGTAACATTTTTTTATAAAACAAAATAAAAAAATTAATTATTAAAGAAACATGGCAGGCATTGAAGATGAAGATTATGATGTTTTTGATCCTGGAGACGACATGAGTGATTCCCCTTGGGAGCGGCATCGCTCGGGGCTCTCATTGCATGATGAATTAGCAGAAATCGGGAGTACATTACCAACAAGTCGGTATAAATTAACAGAAAGTAAGGCCAGATCATTATACCAAAGTTTAGGCCAAGAACCTCCCGAATTTATAGACCCTAATGATTTTGAAGTAAAAAGATGACCATTTGTTTGTGAGGAGCGACCAAGGACAACTTGTTCAGCTTACAACTAAAAAAGACCCATCAAAGTTTTTAGCCGTGGGTTCAATTAGAAATAGGCTCAGTGTGAAAGATCAAAATCGCCTTGGCCTTGTTAGGCCAAAATTAAGGGCGGAGGCAGTTGCTAAACTTCAAAACACACTGCAAGAACTCCAACAGATAACCAAATGCAAAACATGGAACTTAAAGAATTAAATCAATCAGCAGGTGAATTAATAAATGTAATAGAAGCAGAATCCAGTTTTTCAGAAAAACAGCGTTAAAGACTATACACGACTCGCCGCTACCCATGCGAGAAATAGAGGCCCTTGATCATGCTTTAAGAACCATCAGAGGCGAATTAAACAAACAATTTAGCAAAACTAGGTGAACTAGATGGGCATATAAAAAGAGAAAAGAAAAACTCGTTGAGGCTGACGACGCCAACTTAGGCATGATATTAAAGAAAGAATAACCCAAAGACTAAAAGATCTTGAACAAGAGAGATCAGCAAGACTAGAGTGCTAACTACTAACCGAGACCAATTACGAACTCAAGTGATAGAATCAGAGAAACTATCCGAAAAATTTTATATGAAGACACAACGCTAGCAGAACGAATCCGAACACTGTTTAGAGAGCAAGGAGTCACATTGGCAAGCGTTATAACTGCCTTAGGATTTGCAATAAGTACATTGGTGTTGGCTATTACAGGCGGCGGTGGAGGTCAAAGTCCAGTACCTCCGCCGCCATCGCCTCCACCTGATAAATCATGGGTAAAAAAAACAGCTTGATCATCTTGCAAGTTTATTAAAAAAATTAGCTGGTAAAGCCGTGGACGCTTTTACCAGGAATATTGGGGAGTATTGTCAGCTGGCTTTTGTCTACTGCAAGCAAAGTAGTTGGCTTATGGCCGAGCACTTATGGGCATTAGCTCTCTTTATAGTTGGGTTAATATTTAGTAAGATAAAGACCAAGTAATCCTATGCCAGTTAATCCAAGAACAAGCGCTGTCTTTTCAATTCAGTCATCGCGAACAGATCCGCGAGCTTTGCTGATCTTCAATGACTTTGGGGGTTGGACTTGGGGGATTAGATGACTTAATCTTGGGTGTTCTTTTAATTGTTTGTAATTATTATTTGGCTCAGAATTTATGTCGTTTTTCCCAACCTTCTGTTCATTGCCTGCTATAAGAATTTCATTATTATAGTTTATTATTGTACCTATCTGGAGTCTGAGGTCAGAAGCAGCAGTATAAACCAGTGCCAACAGCAAAGTCTACTTTCGATCTTGCGTATTGTAAAACATGTTGGTACCTTGAATACTTGAAGGTAAATCAACTGTAGAATTAATGGCGTCCTCAAAAATTTGCTAAGTATTTTTTTTGTGCATCAAAGCCAGTAGAAAGATCAGTTATGCTCGACTTGCCTGTGCTTGCGACCCTAGCAAACACCAAACGTAAGTACGAATAAGTCGTTTATTCGTCTATTCCCGCTCTAGTTAGGCCCTTAGAAGTGTCTAAGATAAATTTGTCCATGCTGTTTTATGCTCTTGGCTCTATGGACCAGGGCTGAACAATTTTTGAAAGGAGGATTCAAGTCAATTTATACTTCTGTGCGGCCCCGAAAAAAAGGGGTCCTATGCCATGATCAAGATCCAACTTTTGTCTAAAGCCCTGTCTTGATGTTAATATTAAAATTCGTTACAGATCCTTTAAAAAGCCTTCATGTCTATTCTGTTGCTGAATGGTTTAAACGATTTGTCATTCGGTAATGGCGCTTGCAGTTCAGTCCAAATACGTCTGAAGGTGTAATAAAAATGAAATCTGTACACTGACCTCACCAAAGGATCAGGATGGAGTTAAATGATTAGCAACGACACTCCACACCCAGTTGATGCACAAAACACAGCAAAGTTTAACTGGTTCTGATAAAACTGCATGGGTTTACTAACCACGCTTTCTGGATGTGCTCTTTTTCAATAGGGGGGTTAAGATAGCCTTCAATGGAGTACTCACCTTTTTATGAAAAGAGCAGTCGGGTCACAGCAATGTCAAGAGTATCAGTTGCAAATATTTTTAAGATTGTAGTGCGGCCCAACAGAAATTTTGCGCCAGAAATATTTGAATGCACTCATTTTTAATTTGTTTTAAAAAATGTTTGTAACAATAACAACTCAAGACCGCCCTTCGTTTTTAGAACATGCTATTAATAACAATTGCGGGGCCAAAACGGTCGCGCTCCATGAAATATTTTACAAAGTCGAAGGGTTTAATATAAGCGAAACCAAGGGAATAATAAGATTACAAAAGTTTGGGGCTCAAAGCAAACCATAACAATACCTGAGGGTTTTATTAGGGGTTTTTTGCTCACTAAAAAACAATGAGTAAATTCGGCATTACTCTCAAACTTAACAAGCAAATCTAAAAACAATATTAACTTTACGAACCTGAAAAAGCAATTACTTATTGATAAAGACTAGCTAAAATGTGGGCTTTAAAGTTGACACTCAGGTCACTAAAAGATTTGTTGTTGCGCCAAAAAAAAACTACTTTGGGGGGAAAATCCGCTCGATCTTGCATTACATTCATTACTTTATGTTCATTTGGATGAGCTGGGGCACTGATGAAAACATATGAGGGAAAAGGCCCCCAATTTTAAGAGCTTTTAACCGCGGGAAAGCTGCATATTGCGATTATGAAATTATACAATTCCCTAATTTACATTTTAAAAGTTTAGTTGTGGGGGGGTTTGGATCATTTAATATAAAAATTGCAGACAAAGCAGGGAAAGTTGTGAAATGCAATAACCTACACATTGTTTTGGAAATAAAATAATAAACTGTACTAAAAATGTCGCGGGGGCCAGAAAAACCCGGGGAGTTACATTAGCGCCTGTGAGGTGTATAACCTTAGAATTAAAAGACCTTGCAGACTTGCGGACTTTGAACAAAGGGTGAAATAGGCACTTTGTATGGTTTTGAGTACACTAAAGATGGTGATTAAAAACCAAAGAGTTGGCGACAGCAAAAAGTTTCCTAAACTAGAACAGCTGCGCAATCTAAAGCAAATAATGTTGGCCAGAAATGAATATAAAATAGTTCGAAAGCCTGACCTCAAAATGGCACCTTAGAACCATATTTAAAATTTGGACATAAAATTTGAATTCATAACCCCAAATTTACATATTTACCATCAAAAAAGTTTCAAAAAAAGCATTCAACTCTGGCCCTTTACATGTAAGCTTTGCCAACGACAATAGTCGGAAAGAGATTGAAATAAAGCCGTATGGGAATTAAACAGTACATCCTCCAGCAAAGAGAAACGGTTTTAAAAGGATGCTTCTACAAAATTACAGTTCATTCCGCAAATGAAATTAGGAGATGCGTTCACAATGTTATTGAAATTTTCTGTCTTAAAAGAAAGGGAGGGAGGGTTGTGGGCGTTAGTGACGTCCTTCTAAAAGAATTCTAATTAGCTGGCAAAACTTAACTTGAAAAACTTAAAGTTACCGTCTCATTCTTCACAATGGCGAGGATATTAAGGTCATAACAACAAGCAACAAAATCAAAAATTAGTCTAAATAGAAACAATCTTACAGAACTGAATTGGATTAATCTTACGCATTTAGGCCTCATAAGGGTTTTTTAAACACTGAACAAGTTTTGACAGAGAGAAAGATAAAAACAATAACTGGATTAGATTAAATTCTGTTATAAAACTATGGAGCAGTTAAACTTATGACAAAAACCCCTCATTGTTCTTTAATTTGGGGGCAAACTGGTTGTGGAAAAACAATATTTAATCCCAACCTGTTACAAACAGTTATCGTTAAAATTTTTGATCATATTGTGATTTTCTGCCCAACACTAAATGGAACAAAGCATATCATGATAGAATTTTTAAATATGGACAATGATGACATATTTTTAGTTAATCCTAGCAAAAAACTGAGTGAGTGTTTAGAACAGTTTTATAAACTGTTTGAAGGAACGCAGACACTATTTATTATAGATGACTGTTCGGCAGAAAAAAGACATAGTTAAAAAGAGAAACATTTTATCAAAACTTGCTTTCAGTGAAGACATGCTGGGATAAGTGTGTGGTTTTTATGTCAGAAATATAACTCGGTTTAAAAGACTTTAGAGAACAGTAAAAACTGTATTTTATTTCACATGAAAGACAGAGACTCATTTGAAGAATGTTGCGCGAAAATGATGTTTTGAAAACGATCAAGAAAAACATAGGATTAAACAAAAACTGAAATCTGAAAAGTTTAGTAAATTAGTATAAAAACGGATAACCCTGCACATATTTTGTTTGTAAGGTCGTTATTTTTGGGTTATTAAAGTCTTACTTGTCAAGAACGGGAAATGCCGCTTCTGGTCACTTTCGCCCGAAAACTGTCTGTCTGTCTGTCTCTCTCTGTTTTCTCCTCTCTCTTCTGTCTGTCTGTTCTGAGGCAACTTGACCTTAACGGTTTTGTCAGGGTGCCGGTGATTCTCTCTCTCTCTCTTCCGCCACAGGAAAAGGCGGCTTTTAGGCCATTTTCGCCCAAAAACCCTCGGTGGTGAAGCAAGTGGCGTAGAATGAAGGTTTCCCTTTCCCTCTCAAGGTGTGAGAGGGGCCCCAACGACCTCACCGGGGAAGCAGGCCGGCATCGTTGCGGGGGCGAAGAAGGAGGGAAGGTTGCATTCTTCCGGCGAGGAAAGCTGATGGTGGTCCCAAGGCCTGATCCCAGGACTTACGCTGAAGCAGCAGCAGCAACAAACGACGACCCCAACGCCGGAGATACGTCAACCAACAAGCCGGCCAGGGAAACAGCCCAAGTGCAACGCATCACGTCGCGGAGATCATGAGGCGCAGGTCACGACATCACGGAGGTCATCGGCGGGGTGAAGATCTCCTCGCTCCAACAGGGAGAGTCGACGTGACAGCGCACGAGGTGGGAAATGGCAGTGCTCATGGTTGATACGGCAGTACACGCGGTGGGATACGGTAGTGCACGTGGTGGATACGGCAGTGCACGTGGTTGTGGAGCATGCACGTGGTGGTGTGAGCACTGCACGTGGTGGTGTCAGTAGTGCTTGGGCGTGTCAGTAGTGCTCGGGGTGGTGGTGGTGGTGGAGCTTGTGGTGGGGTTGTGGTACACGTGGTGTTAACGACAGAGCGCGTTGCGGTGACAGCAGTGCCCGGCTGGTGGTGAGAGCAATGTACGTGGTGGCCACAGTGACATAGAAATGGTGGCATCGACACAACGGAGTAAACGTGACTCAGTTTCCGTTCCAGCCAGTCCTCCCCAGTCAACAAGTGTCCCGGCAACAACCCCACCAACCCCGGCGATCAACACGGACAAACCCATAGGACAGGCAGGTCATCTTGATGAACTGATTTTTCCTTGTATATAATGTAGAAAATCGTACTCTAAATTTAAAGTATATGTCATTCATGAAATTATGTTTCTTCTTTTGAATATTGTTTGTCTAACGAAACTTTTGTGGATAATACCTTTGACTTTAATGGTGTTTTTCATGATCAGGGCGTTTGTTGCCCCAGCCAAAAGTTATCTCGACATGGTCGAAATTCTGGCGGCGTTTTGCTCCTAGTAAGAAAGCATTAGATAGCTTTGTGCGAGGGTCGAGTTAAACTGTTGTAATACTGTTTTCTGTTAGAGTTGACAAATCTGTGGGTTCAACCAGGATAAAGAATTCTTTTACTTGGTTGTTATGTTGTTCCAGAAAATGGACCGGTAATGACCAAATGGAAATAAAGACGGTTTTTGTTTAATTTTTGGGGGAAAATTCCTACAGTTTACAGAAAAATCATGATTTTCAGGATGATAGTTTTGGGGATCTTAATGCCAGAACAGCTTTTGATCAAACTAGACTCGAATCAATGTTGAATTATCTCCCAATTCTGATTAAAGATGTCAAGGATGAAAACATTGTGGTTTGGGGGTTGAAGAGGAAATCAAAAGATGTTTGTAGTAATAATTTTGGCAATTCCTTATTAAATATGTGTTTTCAATTAAATTGTATCAAGTCAATGGTTTGTGCCCAGTGACTCTAATGGTGAGTTCACATATGTTTCGCCACATGGCTGCAGTGTGATAGATTATGTAGTCATCTCAGAAGAAATGTTTTAACACAGTCTTGTGATTTATGCGTCAGCGATAAAATTGACTCATGGGATTTACCTGTGGAATTCAAATGGAAGAATGTTTTGTAAAGGAAAGGGATAGCAATAAAAGATTGTATGTTGAAAATGGTAGTACTGAAAAACGCATCATATGGTCTGAATACTATGCATTCCATACAAGAAGAACAACAGTCTGTACACTTTAAACAATGTCTACAGAATGCTTATACGGAACTCGAATACTGACATTAATTTTCTATTGTAACATTTACAAGTTTTACTGTGCAGCGCTGCTGCGTGCATGATCAGAAAAGTAGGAACAGCAAAAAGAAAAGCAGCTGGTTTATGACGAATGTGAGAGGAAAAAAGAAAAGGTAAAACAGTCGTTATGGACATTTAAACGGTTTAAAAAAAATATAACCATGAAAAGAAAGAAGCCTATGTTTAAAAAAGGAAAGAAATATAAATATTTACTTAACAAAAAGAAAAGTGATTTGATCAGGCGAGATTGGGAAAAAATTTCAGCATCCATTAACGATCCTAAGCTGTTTTGGCAAACAATCCGATCAGTGAACAGAAAATCGGGTATCTATAAAGCAATCACCTTCAGAACAATGGTAAAAACACTTTTTTAGTGTATCAAAGAAACAAATGGCGAGGAACAGAAATGGGGAAATGATGTCACGGGAAAATACTAAAAGATAACACATCAGACATGATTTTAATAGCCTATTTCCAGGCAGGAGGTTGTCGCCAGTATAGGGAAACTCAAAGCCGGGAAAAGCGCAGGGCCAACAAAAACGTCACTGAAATGTTAAAACATGCTGATGCCTCAGTTGTTGATTTTCCCCGTTGTTTACTTTAATAAGCTGTTTGATTGGATCTTCCTATTGAATGGCTAAATCTATTATTGTACCTTTGCATAAGAAAGGAGACGTAAACCACCAGACAAATTTTCGTCGTATGCCCTAACAAGTGTTGTTTAGTAAAGTTTATAAAACATATACTAAATAAAGAAAACGAAATGGGCAAAGAAGAAAGCAAAAATCATTGAAAGCAAGCAGGTTTTAGAGCAGGGACAGTACTGTCGATCATATTTTCACATTGTATGCAATGTTGAAAATTTTTGCAAAAAAAATCTAAACTATATGTTGCTTTTGTTGATTTCAGAAAGGCAATTGATTCAGTAAACAGAAATGTGCTTTGGGCGATAATGAGGGAAAAAAGGGGTAAAAGGTAAACTGTATAATGCCCTTAAGCATATACGATAATGTTTGGCATGTGTGCGTGACAAGTGTAATTATTCTGATTGCTTGAATGTCCTAGAGGTGTAAACAAGGCTGTCTGTTTAGCTCCCAAATTTTTTTCTTTCTTTATAAATGAACGGCTACTGATTTGTCAAAAAGCGGAAAACATGGTATTCAGTTAATACCGGTGCTACTGAAATATTTCTATTGTTTATTTGCGGATGATGTTGTTCTGTTGTCTGATACAGTCAATTGGACTTCAAAATCAACTAAACTGTTTAAAAAGAAGCGACCGTTTGGCTTTAACTGTTAACCTTGAAAAGACAAACGTAAGATTTTAGAAGGGGGACATTTACCTCGTGGAAAAGTGGGACTATGGGATGAAGTAGTTAAAGTAACAAATTCTTATAAATACTTGGGCAGCTCTTTACGACAAAATTAAGTGTAATTCTGCTCTGTCGGAACCCTGTAGAAAAGGAAAAGAGGAGTAAGAAATCATAAAGTCCTTTGAAAAACTGAGATCAATAGATGCACACAGAACAAACAAGGAACCATCCCCCTCACTCCCCCTCCCCCCCCTCCCCCCCCCCCCCCCCCCCCCCCCCCCCCCCCATCCAAAGGAAAAAGGATTTTCCAAGCTATAACACCCTGTACCGGACACGTCTACAAAAGCAACAACAACTGGAGAAAACACTGAACAAACACAAATTAACATTTCATTCAAGGCTGGCCACAGCGGGTTCAAACTTGAATATCGGTGGGAGCAAGATTACCCTACTTGTTGTTGTTTACTGTTTACTGTTCCCTGCCTCCTTTCACACTTACTTTCACTTTGGGGGTGATCAGTGCTGCATGTCCTTATCCCGCCCCAAAGCAGGAACACCACCTAGTAAGCCCTCGCACTGACGACAATGTTGTTAAGTCACGGAGCCAGCGTGAGTGAACTTAGAAAAAAAATAAGTCTTAGTTTCTGTTCAGCTTGGGCAAACCAATATCAAATGCTGTTTTAATGTTTTTCTTCCTTTCCCCTGAAACTGTGTCTGATACTATTGACAAAGTCATTTGTTTTCGGTCAAAACATGGGCCCGATGTTCTTCCTTTTCAGGCTCTGCCTTGGCTTAAAGCTGTGTCAGGCCAATTGACATGGGGTAGAACACCAAGGCTAAAATCAAAATGTTGTTAAGCTCTGCATAGTTATGCGGGGATTGTTCTTCAGTTGTGACAAGCCCTAGCATAACATTATCAGTCTCCAAAATCCCCCGAAGTCGGAGTGTGGCTGCCCACGTGGCGGGGTAATCAAAAACGGTCACACACGTAAAAGTTCTCATCCCCACTGATGCATTTGTACCATATGTTTCAAATGCTTCGGCTGTTTGGATGATCCCTGGGGTCTTTTTAGCCAGGAACGAAACAACAACAACAACTTCCTTTCAGGGCCTTTCTTTAAAGCCACATCTAATGCTGTTTGTTTTCTGTCGTTGGGGGAAAAAAAAAACGCCCAAGTGCGTAAGAATCAGAGAAATTTAATGTCCTCTGTCAAAAGAACCTTGTAAACCTTAACAATATAGACGTCCTTTTGAGTTGTTTTGTTTTGAAAACCACGTTTTCATGCTATTTTGGTTTGGTTTTCTTTCAGTAGAACATGTCCCCATGTTGTTTTCATTTCTCTTACTCTGTCAGACTATGCCACCCATTTCTGGTTTCACCCTGATGTCAAACCCGGAAAAGCCAGCAACAGTCAACAACATGAACAAAG
Organism: Conus ventricosus; assembly: GCA_018398815.1. Classification (NCBI taxonomy): domain Eukaryota; kingdom Metazoa; phylum Mollusca; class Gastropoda; order Neogastropoda; family Conidae; genus Conus; species Conus ventricosus. Next base: position 20,379,458 of record CM031609.1, on the reverse strand, counting down.
AAGTAAATGGTGGAAAATGTCATGACAATGCGGTTTTAAAAACAGGGAGGTGGACTGTGTGGCATTATTTTTCCTTTCCTTGAATCAAAATTTCCCTCTCCCACTCCTCCCTCTGTTCCATGCCAACAACAACAAGGCTACGAACTGACGGCAGACAAAACAGATTACTGCCCGATGTCTTGGACCCAGCCAACGAAAATAGGAACGGGGAGGGGGTGGGGGTGGGGGGATGACTTTCCGGCCATCAGTAGCTGTTGCCTCATGGATTTTCCCGCTCTGAACGGCAAGATCATTTAGGGGAATGTCCCCAAAAATTTTTTGGCTTCTGGCGTGGTCTTATATTCTGAGCTGACGTAACAGGATTGCTGTCGGGTACTTTTCTCTTTTGCTTTCTCTCCAGAGCTTGAAGTAGCCACAGGGCTTGCTAGAGGTACCATTTGGGGTTTTTTCTGGATCTCGATCGTTCTATCTGTCTGTTGTTTGTTTTGTCTGTCTGTCTGTCTGTCTGTCTATCTGTCTTTGCCTCTGTCTCTGTCCTGTCCTGCCTCTCTCTCTCTCCCCTCTCTCTCTCTCTTTTTTTCTCTCTCTCTCTCTCTCTCTCCTCTCTCTCTCTCTCTCTCTCTCTTTCCCTTTTTTGCTGTTTCATCACCTGTTTGTCTGTCTGTCTGTCTGTCTGTCTGTCCCGTCTGTCCCCTCTGGTCTGTCTGTCTGTCTGTCGTCTGTCTCTCTCTCTCTCTCCTTCTCCTCTTCTCATCTCTCTCTCTCCTCTCTCTCATCTCTGTTTCCTTTTTTTTTTTTGCTGTTTCATCAAAGAGGCTTCATTGTGTTTGTTTCACCTTTCACACTCCACAACGTAGGTGTGTGCTTGAGACATCAGTAAGCTATGGATGTGATCAAATTAACTGATAAAGAAATAATAAGCAACAAATAATATTGAAACGACAATGGTGAATCAATCCATGAATCAATCAATC
>CM031609.1:20370871-20373371 GCA_018398815.1 Conus ventricosus | reverse complement strand
ACTAGTCCTAGAAGAGGGAGGAAAGGGGATTTATCTCACGCTACACTACACAAACAGAACAACAAATTAAGATACAGATAAGTAGAGAGATAAAAATGATAGATAGATAGATAGATAGATAGATAGATAGATAGATAGATAGATAGATAGATAGATAGATAGATAGATAGATAGATGTATTTAAACGTGTATGTATGTATGCATATATATATATATATATATATATATATATATATATATATATATATATATATATATATATATATATATATATATTGAATTATAAACAAAGCTTGCTCTTATGCCTTAGATTGAAGAAATAGGGGGAGATAAGCATTCATATCTGCAGTGGTAGATGATTCTGCCTAACTAACAGTATGTGCTTGAGTGGGTGAATGGGGGAAAAAATGCTTCTCACAAAGAACCTTCAGCAAGCTTATAGTCTCCAAGGGGGAGACTTCAATCTAAGGCATAAGAACAATCTTTGTTTATAATTCAATATTTCTTGCAGTCATTGCAACACCAAGCTGCTCTGTAAGTTGCTGGAACGGTGCTCGGTACTTATCCTTGGAATTTATTAGTTTGTTGTATATATATATATATATATATATATATATATATATATATATATATATATATATATATATATATATATATATATATATATATATGCATCTCTCTCTCTCTCTCTCTCTCTCTCTCTCTCTCTCTCTCTATTACTTTAATATATGATGATCATTATGTTTGGTAGCTTGCATATTTCATGTCCATGAAGGGCACTTACTTCTCCATTTTATATCTATCGTCCAGGTCCTTCAAGAACATGTTTAGGATATGTTTTGTTTGGCTAATTCTACATCTATAAACGAGGAAATATTCATGTTAGTGTTGGGCACTGGTGAGGCCCGTACAGAACTGTGTGTGAACGTGGCACACTCACATTAGTTTTGTTCCGGTTTGCCAAACTATATAAGATATATCTAATTGCAAAGTGAGGCGACTGCAGGCGGAAATCTGAACAAATTTTAAATGTAATTAATAGCGAACCCCCAATAAAGCGCACACAAACGAAACACAAGGCAGAACACGACGCGTTTCGACCTCTTAGGTCTTCTTCAGGCAAGACACACAAAAACTCAGGACAGCGAAAATGAACTGGCAATCACTTATCGTCATTCACTTCAGCGCAAGATGTCTATATAAGATATCGTTTTAATATCTGTTCAGCGTAGTCAAACTGACGTCAGATGTCTTTTTTTGCCTTTTGGTTCCTATCGCTAAAACTACGCCTGATGCTGTTGTCATGACATGTATATTCGGTCAAACCATGCCTGATGCTCTTCCATTTCAGATTCTCTCGGATGTGTCTGGTCTCTGATGCTATGAAATCGTGTAAAACGACATGACGGTGATCTAGTTATCCGTTTAATTCCTTGCTGCTAAACTATGTTTCAGGCTGTTTTGTCGCTTCTATTCGTTTTCAGTTAAACCATGTCTGGTGATGTTTTCTTTTCTGTCATAGTCTATGAAATCGTGTAAAACCACATGTAATAGAGTTAGTTATCCTTATAATTCCTTTCTGGACAACCATGACTGAGGCTGTTTTCGCTTCTCTCCTTTGTAGTTAAACCCTGTCTGGTTCCGTTTCCATCTCTGTTCCGCCCTACCAAACTATGTCTGCTCTTGTTTCTGTGTGTTCTGACTCAAAAGTCTAATAAACATTTACCTTAGGGAAATTTTCGGCCAGCTACTGCTAGTCTTCATCCGACTGACTGGTAGTTGTGGTGAGTGTTGGTGTTCTCTGAGTTGTCCTCACTGGTGGAGTGATAGGTGTTCAGCACACACTTGTAAATGGGGGGCAGGTCATAGCCACAGTCTCTGTTCAAACTTGGTTTTCTCTCCCTGATTTCTATTGCTTCTTTCACTGATGAAGACCAGCTACCATCAGTGAAAGAAGCAATAGAAATCAGGGAGAGAAAACCAAGTTTGAACAGAGACTGAAAATTTTCCTAGGGTAAATTTTTGTTAGGCTCTTGAGTCAGAACACACAGAAACATGAGTAACCCGGAGTCGGAAAGTGTCTTTGCTCAAATATGTCTGCTCGTGTTTTCTGATTTCAGCACCATCCCCAGACATTGGAAGGTCAAGAACTGTCATCAACATTAACAACAGAAGAAAGCGGTGAAAATGTCACGAGTTTTTTTTTTTTTTTTAGCAAATCCAGGTCGATGCTACAGCACCATAATTCCCCCTTCTGTCTCTGGGGATCGTTTTGCTGTGCCAGCATATTGCTAGGAGGCAGTGAAAGACTGTACCGTGTGCTGTATGGGTTCAATGTCCCTGTGAAGACAATGCTGTGTGATTGAATGTCTTATGTGATTCCCTTTACTGTAAGATATTTGTCTTGCAACCCAACGTTCGATAATTATGTTACGTAGTGTGCGACTTGCTCCTGCTGTAGGTCTGGGCACATTGAGGTTGTTTGGAGGACAAATTACAC
>CM031609.1:20358371-20360871 GCA_018398815.1 Conus ventricosus | reverse complement strand
GTTTGTGTTTTGTTTTTGTTTTTGTTACTTCTTTTCTGTGAGATACTGTTCGAATTTTGCTCCTTTTCTGAAAACAATATCTGTTTCTGATCTCCTTACTGTTACTTAGTCACATTTAGGATGAACATCTACATTCACATATGGTAATATTGGAGATGGGGATCATCCTTCCTGGAGAGTGGGGATAGGGGAGATGTATTACGCTGTATGTACCACCAGTATGACAGTATAGTAAGATGGGTAATGCAAAAGGCTATGTTTACGTTGGGCGCCATGGTTGTAGAAATTAACAACATTCGACTGCAAACTCGGTGCTCAACCAACGAAACCAGCCATGTACCCACTAGTGTGTGTGTGTGTGTGTGTGGTGTGTGTGTGTGTGTGTGTGGTGTGTGTGTGTGTGTGTGTGTGTGTGTATGTGTGTGTGTGTGTGCGTGTGTGTGTGTGAGTTTTCCTTTCTGTAGAACTACATACCAAGCTTTTTTTTTTTTTCATTTCATTTCTATTGGACAAACCGTATGTCATGCTGCTCTCTTTTCCCTTCCGTTCTCCAAAACTGTCTCTTATGCTGTTCTTGCGTCATTTTACTTTCACACAAACCACGTCTTACTTTGGTCCATTTCAGATCATGTCTTTAAAACCAATGAAAAAAAAACACAAAAAAACAAACAAACAAACAACAAGAAACATGTCTTACGCTGTTTATTTCTGATGCTGGTGTCATGTCATTTCGTGTGAGTCAATCCACATTAAAAGATTTGATTCTGATACATTTTAGGTTCTTTCTCTACAATCATGTCTGATACTTTTTTTTCTTCTCTGTTTCCATCCATGAAGCCATTTGTGATGGTGTTGTCATTCCAGTTTTTTTTTCGCTAAATGTTTTGTGTGGTGTTTGTTCCTGTGTCTTTAGTTAAACCGAGTCTGGTGGTATCTAACATGACTGTTTCTTTCTGTTACACCATGTCGTCTCTTGTTCTCTGAGCTCCTCCCAATGTCTGGATGTCAGTATTGGGGAACAGTCAACGACGTTATTAGCCACAGAAGAAAGCGCAGTTGGAAACGTCACACAACAACGAGTTTCAGCAAAGCCTGGTCGATAGTTAGGCAGTATATTTCCCCTGTCTTGAAATGAAAATTCTTCCCTGTGCTCCCTGTAGTCTACGCCAGACATCTACAAGGTCTACAAACTGACAGCAGACAAAATAATCACTCCTCGATGTCTCTGACCCAGACAAACGAAAAGGGGGGGGGGGGGGGTAACCTACTTGCCATCAGTTGCTGTGGCCTAGTGAATTTTTCCGCCATGAACGACGAAATCTATTTTAGGACAGTGGCCTCGTGAATTTTCCGCCATGAACGACGAAATCTATTTTAGGACAATGTCCATAAAGTGTGTAGGGACCTACTTTCCAAGTGGAAGTAACAGGGTTTCCATCGAGTTCCTTTTTGCTTGCTCCTAAAAGCATAGAGGTAGCCACAGGGCATGTGTAAAGGAACAGGATTTCATGGATCTCTTTCTGCCTGTCTGTCTGTCTATCTCTCAGTCTGCTTATATCTCAGTCTGTCCGTCTGTATGTTTGACTGACCGCCTGTCTGTCTTTCAGTCCGTCTGTCTGTCTGTCTGTCTGTCTGTCTGTCTGTCTGTCTGTCTCTCTCTCTCTCTCTCTCTCTCTCTCTCTCTCTCTCTCTCTTTCTCTCTCTCTCTCTCTCTCTCTCTCTCTCTCTCTCTCTCTCTCCTCTCTCTCCTCTCTATATAATATATATATATATATATATATATGTTGTCGCTCTGTCAGTCTTTCAGTCTCTCAGACTTTCTGTCTGTCTGTCTGTCTTTTCTCTCTCTCTCTCTCTCTCTCTCTCTCTCTCTCTCTCTCTCTCTCTCCTCTCTCTCTCTCTCTCTCTCTCTCTCCCCTCTTGATATTGGTAATTGGTAATTCTGATTATGACACAGTCCATCTGATCTCTGTATATAGACCCAAGACAGAGACAGAACCAGTTGTAACAAAGACAGTAAAGAGGTGGTCTGGAGAGGCAATTGAGGCATTGCAGGCTGTTACGAATGTACAGACTGGGACGTTTTCCTTGATTCTTCACAAGACATTAACGAAGCTGTAGAAGTGATTTCCCATTATGTTGTATTTTGCGAGAATATGACAATTCCAAAAAAAACTGTAAACATATATCCCAACAATAAGCCATAGACATCGAGGTCACTGAAGGCCACAATTAACCAACAGAAAAAGACCTTTCAGTCTGGTGATAAAGCAGAAAGAAACCTACTTCAAAAGAAGCTCAGAGGCGAAATTCGCTCAGCAAAACTAAAATACAAGGATAAGGTTGAAAACAAGTTTCAGTCGGGCAACATGCGGGATGCTTGGCGAGGGCGGAAAATACTGTCAGGTCAGGACAAGCCCAAAAGTAACTTTTGCTCTTCGTCTGAAAGTGATAAAGTCAAGTTCGCTAACGAACTAAATGATTTCTACTGTCGTTTTGA
>CM031609.1:20350871-20353371 GCA_018398815.1 Conus ventricosus | reverse complement strand
CAACAACGTCGCTGTGAAGACGATGGTTGATTCGACTCCGTTTGCTCCAAAGATAGTGTTGATCTTGACATCCAAAATACGACAGTTGTGCCACACGGTGTGGCCTGGTCTGGCTCTGATCCTGGGCACATTGATGTTGGTTGGAAGACGAGCCACGTGAGACAATTCCGACTTCGGCATAACTGAGGGGGCTTATGTGCTAAAGAACAGAAGAACAGTTTGATCGTTTTCTCCCTTAATGTCAAGACACTTTTTATGTGCGTGTTTGGAGTTCTCTCATGCCTTCTCAACGTGGAGTAAACGTGCCTTGGTGTTAGTATCTTTAGAGATTTATTGTCAAGATGGTTTCACCCAATGACATTTTCTAACAGAAACAACAAAACGATAACATCAACAACAACAACAACAACAACAACAACAACAACAACAACAACAACAAGAGCACTGGCAATTCTGATCAATCCCTCTTCTTGAGACTCCTCGCATCTCTGCGACTAGACTTTAGCTCCTAGGCTGGAACCGTTCATCAAAACGCTGCTTCCTCAAAGTGTGCTCTCTGTGCCTTTCCGTGAGGAAATGGTGACTAGTGACTATACTGTTATGTGGCTGCGTGAAGTGGCAATTCTCGTTGTTGTTCTCATTCCAGTTTCTCTCCTGATGCTGCGGTCAGTTCATTTTTTTTTCTCCTGTGGACAAACCACGTGTGGTGCTGTTCACTTTTTTATTTCTTTTCTGTATGATACCATTTCTTCTTGACTTCTTTTTTTCTGTATAACACTGCTTGCTGTTTTGCGTTTTACTGTGTAATTCTATTCACTTTGTGTTTTGTTTTGTTTCAGTGTGATAATGTTCATTTTTGTTTCTCTTCTCGTATGGTGCTGTTCACATGTTGCTTCTTTTCTGCATGATGTTGTTCTTTGTGTGCTTCGTTTCTCTATCACGTCTGACCCCAATCTCATTTTGTTAGTTACACACAGGTTTGACGATCATATACACTAATGATGATATTTCAGACAGGAATGATTATCCCCAGAGACTGGGCGGTGGGGGGGGGGGGGGGTAGGGAACATATATTGCTTTGCAATATGTCTCACCAGAAGGACAATTTATTAAGATGGGTAATGAAAAAGGCAAAGTTTACGTACGGCGCCATGGCTGTTTGAATTAGCAACACTTGATGGTAAACTCAGAACTCGAACCAACAAATTCAGCCTGACACCCTACCGTCCATTTTATGTTTCTTTCTGCCAGACTAAGCACGATGCCACTGATGTTTCTTTCCTATCACACAAACCATGTCTGATGCTGTTTGTCTTTCGCTTCCTCTTCTCTCTCTCTCTCTCTCTCTCTCTCTCTCTCTCTCTCTCTCTCTCTCTCTCTCTCTCTCCTCTCTCTCTCTCTCTCTCTCTCTCTCTCTCTCTCTCTCAAATCTTGTCTGATACTGTTGTCAAGCCATTTCCCTTCGATCACACCATATCTTGCGTTGTTCCATTTCAGGCCCTTTTTTCGAAACCATGTCAGAGGCTGTTTACGTTTCTGTTCCTCTCTATAAAAACACAGACACACACACACACACACACACACACACACACACACACACACACACACACACACGTATGTATGTATGTATATATATATATATATATATATATATATATATATATATATATATATATATATATATATATATATATATATATATATATATATATATATATATATATTGTCACGAGTTTTGTCACGAGGCCTACGACGTTCGACCCACCTAGGGTGGCGGAATTACTTATTTGTTTATTGTCGTTGCTGTTGTCGTGTATCCGTCCCTTAGGGTGGCTTGTGGTGCAGTTGCACCTTGTGTGGTTCAGCTCAACTTCGGTCTGCTTTCTCTCTCTCTCTCTCTAATTCCACCGCCGTGCTATTCATCCTGCAAGTTCACGGGTGGCCGGTACCTTTCTCTCGAACTTTCTGTCTATCGGCCTCTCGCCTGTCTTTTTACCTGTCGCACGTGCTTCGTTCCTTTTAGTTTGAAGTATGCTCACTCTGTGACGCAGCATGGCATGTCGGCCGCCATTGCTGAGGGAGGTTAGCTCTTCACTCGAGCGGAAGATGTCTCTGGGGGGCGCCTGCTCCAGTCCTGGTTCTTTACCTTATCGTCGAGAGTACAGTCAGTACTTTCAATTCCTGCAGTCGGCCTGTAGGAGAGGGACATCATTTCTCTTGTTTCCGCATCTTCGCCTCTGTCCTCTCGACTGGACAGAGGGTAGAGAGAGTCCTTTGACCCGCCTCTTCGGGGTCACCCACGGGTAGCTGGTAAGCATCAGTTTCGTGGTCTGTTTGTTTTGATTTGTTGTTGTTAGCCGGCTTAGTCTTCACTTTTGCGCAATTTTCTTTTGTTTTCGAAATTGTAAGAGGAATATTGTGTGAGACCTTTTCTCTGGTTAATTCAATCTTTAACCTGGCATTCTAAATTATTCAATTCTTCTCTGTATTACTGGTATTT
>CM031609.1:20333387-20338387 GCA_018398815.1 Conus ventricosus | reverse complement strand
TTGTGTCCAAGTTCAGAAGTTTAGAAATAAACGACCAAGGGATTTGACCGCACGAGTGTTGGAATTGTCATCGGAAGTTTGAGAACAGTGCACACACAAGTTGTCCTAGGACTACGTAGGTTAAATGTCCCAAGGCAGCCATGCAAATGGGTTGCCAAATACATGCGTGAGAGCGTCCGCCCCGCTGGGGTCAGGGAGAACGTGGCAGCGAACATGTCCACGACATTGATGCATAGGGCTTGGATCTTGCTTCTTGTTTGGAAACGCTATCGAGTAAAGGGGTTGCACGTGAGCTTGCATGTGTTGTGTGTGTGGTGTGTTGTGTTGTGTGTGTTGTGTTGTGTTTTGTGTTGTGTTGTGGTTGTGTTGTGTTGTGTTGTGTTGTGTTGTGTTTGTGTTGTGTTGTGTGTTGTGTTGTGTTGTGTGTTTGTGTGTGTTTGTGTTGTGTTGTGTGTGTTGTGTTGTGTTGTGTTGTGTTGTGTTGTGTTGTGTTTTTGTGTTGTGTTGTGTGTTGTGTTGTGTTGTGTTGTGTGTGTTGTGTTGTTGTGTTGTGTTGTGTTGTGTTGTGTTGTTGTGTGTGTTGTGTTGGTTGTTGTGTTGTGTTTGTGTTGTGTGTTTGTGTTGTGTTGTGTTTGTTGTTGTGTTGTGTTTGGTGTTGTGTTGTGTTGTGTTGTGTTGTGTTGTGTTGTGTTGTGTTGTGGTTGTTGTGTTGTTGTGGTGTGTGTTTGTTGTGTTGTGTTGTGTTGGTGTGTTGTGTTGTGTTGTGTTGTGTTGTGTTGTGTTGTGTTGTGTTGTGGTTTGTGTTGTGTTGTGTTGTGTTGTGTTTGTTGTGTTGTGTTGTGTTGTGTTGTGTTGTGTTGTGTTTGTGTTGTGTTGTGTTTGTTTGTTGTGTTGTGTTGTGTTGTGTTGTGTTGTGTTGTGTTGTGTTGTGTTTGTGTTGTGTTGTGTTGTGTTTGTGTGTGGTGTGTTGTGTTGTGTTGTGTTGTTGTTGTGTTGTGTTGTGTTGTGTGTGCTGTGCTGTGCTGTTGCTGTGCTGTGCTGTGCTGTGCTGTGCTGTGTGCTGTGCTGTGCTGTGCTGTGCTGTGCTGTTGCTGTGCTGTGCGTGCTGTGCTGTGCTGTGCTGTGCTGTGCTGTGCTGTGCTGTGCTGTGCTGTGCTGTGTTGTGTTGTGTGTGTGTGTATGTGTATGTATGTGTGTGTGTGTGTGTGTGTGTGTGTGTGTGTGTGTGTGTGTGTGTGTGAGCGAGAGAGAGAGAGAGAGAGTGCGTGTGTATGTGTTCCTCTGTGTGTGTGTGTGTGTGTGTGTGTGTGTGTGGTGTGCGCGTGCGCGTGCGCGCGCGCGCGTGCAAGTGGGTGCATGGTGCGCGCGCGCGCGCGCGCGCGCGCGCGCGGTGTGTGTGTGTGTGTGTGTGTGTGTGTGTGTGCAACCGCGCGCGCGCGCGCGTGTGTCTGAACATGCCGGTAGATGTTCTAGTCGTAGAGGTGGCGAGATTTGTGAATGGCTGCCTGCTGTCTGCATTCACGGAGACCTGTTTGTCTTACTCATTTTTGTGAAGGTCCTCAACACCCGTGTGATAGGACTGATTTCTTGATCTGCTAATGCAGCTGTTTGTGACCTGTATATTACTCCAATCTGGACAGGTGCGCGTTTGGAGTTGTTCTTTGCACGCGTTCCTCTCCTTTTGTTTTCTCAGGAATACATCTGTTGCGTTGGCATCATGCCTGTAAAGGAAACCATGAGGTCAGTGCTCGGCTCTCCCAGACCGGAGTTTGGGCGGTTGCCTCACACACCTCGACCTCACCGTAGGACCACGCCTGCGTTGGTGTACCTGTCCAATACGAATGATTATTGGGTCCACACAATGTTCAGATAGTGCAGTCCATCGGCGTTAACATTGGTTCTGGCTCCATGTCCCAAACAGTCGTCGGTGAACCTGTGCAGTACCAATGATTATCGGGTCCACACAAAGTTCAGATAGTGTAGTCCCTCGGAGTTAACATTGTGTCATGCTTCCCGGAGTCGTGCCACACACGCACGCACCACCGCCAAAGCAAACTCCGCAAACGCGCGCAATCACTCCTTTCACCCAAGGCGCAATGAATAAATACACAACACCGAAAAGTTGGTTTTTTTCCCTTCCCCTCCTCCTACGGGAGAACAAATATAATTAGTGCATACAATTCTCAAATTCTCAAATTAACTTATCCACACCTCCTCTTCAATGGGGAGACAACACAAAATAAACACAAACAAACCTCCTCTCCACCAAGGAGGTAACACCTGGTACTGTTTCCCCTTCAATTGAAACATTCATAAAACATGGGGGGTATGTCACTATCCATCATCACCGTATTTTTAATATATACCATTATCTTGTAACCTCAGCACAGAAGATCAATCAAACTACGATTCACAACAGTTGAGGTTATATAATAGAGTCATAACATCATGGGGAAATGCGTCAGAGTTATTCTTCATCAACACAGGAGAATGGGTCAAACACATTCTTCATCCAGTTTCTACGGTCCCCAATAATACCACCAAAATAGCCCTCTCCGGCCCAAAGGGGCGCTGCCCGGCTGGAATCCTCCACCGTGAGGAAGGGTACTGCGGGCGAGGTCCGCCACCCGTCCCAGGCTGGGTCAGGTCCGGCACCTCCACCCCTCCAAACACTCCCACCCGTGGCCCGGCGTGAGACAGGCAACCTGTCAACACACTCGAAACCACGTGCAGTCCTACAATAACTAAGGAGGCTCACTTCAACATGAAGATGTAAACAGTAACCTTTTCTATAAGTTTATACTTTAAATATTACTTTTCCTTTCTTTTCCCCATTGTTTTATAAAGACATGTTACAGGTGTAACCACACTGGTTCTTATCCTTTTCTTTTCTTTTGAATACAAATGTTTTCTTTAATTTTTCCCCAAAGATTTCACTTCTCTCTAGTTAAACATTAATGACACAAATACCTCAACGATGCATCAGCCTTGCATCGGTCTTCAATCGCTGTAAACAAACAGACCATGCGACTTCCCCAGCTGGCGTAGAGCAAGTGATTGTAAAATTTTCTAGCTAAGTTAAATAACACGCGCAGCGCTCCCAAGCAGTACTCACCCGGGCCACGACCAATAAAACGACGCCGTACAATCACATGATCTCTTTCTCTCAATACCCCAATACCTCTGACCTTCAATCTTAAGACTGTTGATATACACAAACAACATGCGCACACGACACCTTCACACATCCTGTGCACATGACTCCATTTCCCAAACAGTCCTTCGAATGAGACTATAAACTGAAATTCCGTGTGTGAATGCACGCACAACATCTTTCACAAACACGTAAAATCCCATCACCGACGTTCGGAAGAGTAGTGCAGTTTGGCCGTTGGTATGGATGACACGTTACACATAGCATGCACTCTGCGTGAAAAATCGAAAGAATGAAAGAGTTGTTAAACTGAATGAACGATATTGACTGAATGACACGGGAAACGACTGAATGGAGCGCTAGCAGACAGCTCTTCAGTCGGCTCTTCCCAGGTAGGCAGCCCGTTGTGTAAACGGGGAAAGCGGATTGTAAAGCGCTTAGAACTTGGTCTCTGGCCGGGGAGACGCGTTATACAAGTACTCTCTTTAAAAAGAAAACAAGAAAAGAAAAGAGTGAGTCTGAGCGGTCAGTCACGCTCGGAAACTCACTCATATGCTCACAGAATCCCATCAGAAGAAGCTATAACAGAACTTCCTCTCCTCCAGCAATTCCAGCTCATGTCCTACGATGAACAGTCTTGGGATTACAATTTCAGGAAGGAGGATCACAGAAGAACAAAGAAAGGGGGAGGTAAGGCGGTGTAGCGAGAGACGACGTGCAAACCATATTCATTATCCATCCTGGCCCCCGCTTCCACCCACGGGAGAGGTTGTGAGCCAGAGAGAAAATGAAGACCTCCCTCTGGGGCTGTCACATGGCCAACAATGTCCTTCCGACCCCCTACCCCTCACTCCTTCTTTTTTACAGCAGTGTAAACAACAAAATGAGTCCTCTCTCTCTCTCTCTCTCTCTTCTCTCTCTCTCTCTCTCTCTCTCTCTTCTCTCTCTCTCTCTCTCTCTCTCTCTCTCTCTCTCTCTCTCTCGTCTGTCTGTCTGTCTGTCTGTCTGTCTGTCTGTCTGTCTCTCTCTCTCTCTCTCTCTCTCTCTCTCTGTCTGTCTGTCTGTCTGTCTGTCTGTCTCTCTCTCTCTCTCTCTCTCCTCTCTCTCTCTCTCTCTCTCTCTCTCTCTCTCTCTCTCTCTCTCTCTCTCTCATTCATGTGCACGTACACTCATGCACAACTGCGCTTCCTATTTTCTGGGCCAGTACTTCCCGTTCTTCCCTGTTTCTTTGTGTTTTACCACAGACTTTTTGAAAATACACTCAAAGTTCAGTCTTGCAGGTGGTAAAGGAGAAGACGAGAGGGAAAAGAAGAGTAAACAGTATTTTCCACGCTCGAATACTTGAAACTATCTAACATCGCTTGCAAGTGTATAAGTTACCGTATGAGCTTCTCTCTGTCTCTGTCTCTGTCTCTCTCTCACACACACCCTCACACACACACAGACACACACACACACACACACACACACACACACACCACACACACACACACACACACACACGCACACACGCTCACACACACACACACACACACACACACACACACACACACACACACACACACACACACACACACACACACACGCACGCACAAACACACACACACCACACACACACACACACACACACACACACACACACACACACACACACACACACACACACACACACACACACACACACACACACATGGTCCACGGAGCCCCAAAACGTCCATCTCCACCGACAGGTCCAGGAGCAGCCCATGCCCAGCGACCCCTCAACACGTACAGATGATGGCAGGTCCTGACGGCTGCCGAAACCTTTCCTCCCACGCCGAAAGGAATCTTGTCCTGCAAACGGAGA
>CM031609.1:20303387-20328387 GCA_018398815.1 Conus ventricosus | reverse complement strand
ATTCAGCTATCGATCCTGGGTCGATGTATGCACTTCCTACATCAGTGTTTTGCATTCAAGGATCAATTCTAGTGAATGCTGTGGACTTTCATATATCAGTGTATTTACATTCCGGGGAAAAACCCTTAGTGGGATGTTATGGATTTTGATGCATCGGTGTATTTGCATTCCTGTATCAATGCCAGTGGAAAATATCGACTTAATACACTGTGGATGTTAAGGACTTTAATACATTCAGTGTATTCATTCAGGTATCAATCCTTGAGGATGGATACTGATAAAACACATCGGTGTATTTACATTCACGGATAATGCTAGTGGTCGTTAAGGAATTCCATTCTCAGTGTATTGACATCAGCTTTATTAATCCAAGCGGATGCTATGGATTTTTAACAGATCAATGTATTTACATTCGGGGATCAGTGTGGTGGATGTTACGGAGTTTGACACCAGAGTATTGACATTCAGAGATCAATCACCATGGGATGTTATGGACTTTAATACACCAGTGTATTTACATTCAGGGGTCATTCCTCGTGCATGCCATGGACTTTTACGCATCAGTGTAGTTACAATCAGGCATCGATGTTAGTGGGTGTATGGACTTTTATACATCTGTGTATTAGGTACCAATGCTAGTGGATGTTAATGCATATATCAGTGTATTCACATTCAGGGATCAACCCTAGTGGGTGTAATGGTCTTCAGTACACCAGCATTATGGACTGTAATACATTGTGGATGTTATGGACTTCCATACATCAATGTGTTTACATTCAGAGTTTAATCCTAGTGGATGTTCAGACTTTCATATAGGATGTATTTACATCCAGAGTTTAATCTAAATGGATGTGTTTGACTTTCATACAATTATCATGTATTTACATTCAGAACTTAATCCTAGTGGATCTCTGAATGGACTTGACTTACTTGACTTATTCCCGTTGGCTCCTAGTGGAGCATAGGTCATCCACGAGCCTTTCCATCTCTGCCTGTCCGGGCGGCGACTTCCAGCTGGCCCCAGGAATAGCCCAGTCGAGTTGTTCTCCGCTCCGTTGATCTTCTCCAGGTGGTGCGTGGTCGGCCTCTCTTGCGTCTTCCCTGTGGGTTCCATCGCAAGGCATGGCGGACAACGCTGGATGCTGGTTTTCTGAGGGTATGGCCAAGCCCAGCCCACTTCCTGCGCTTAATTTGATCTTCAATGGGCTCTTGTCCGGCTCTTCTCCACAAGTCTTCATTTGTGACCATGTCCTGCCATCTGATGCGATAGATGTACCTCATGCATCTGTTCACAAAGGTCTGTAGGCGGTGTGTCGATGACTTGGTGGTGCGCCACGTTTCACAGGCATAGAGAAGTACAGACTTCACATTTGTGTTGAAGATGCGGATCTTGGTTTTTGTAGAGATGGTTTGTGTGAGGTCCAGACAGGTCGGGCATCTTGAAAGCTGTGGATGCCTTGCTTATTCTCGTTTGGATGTCTTTGTCTGTGCCCCGTCCCTTGCTGACAATGCTGCGAGGTATGTGAAGCTGTCGACGTTCTCTAGGTCTTCTCTGTTGAGTACAATATTGTTGTCGTTGGCCTCATCGATCTCATCACCCTGGTTTTTGCCTTACTGATCTTCAGTCTGTTCGTGCGGCAGTACTGTCCAGGGCAGCGGTTTCTCCTGCATGTGGCTGTGACGGTGGGAAGGATGGGCAACTCATCGGCAAAGTCAATGTCTTCCAGCTGGGAGGTCAGGGTCCACTGGATGCCTCGTTGATGGTCTTGTATCGTTCTTTCCATGATCCAGTCAATGGCAATCAGGAACAGGAACGGTGAGAGCAGGCAGCCTGGCGAACGCCGCTCAAGATTTCAAATGGTTCCGTCAGGGATCCACCGTGTACCATTGGCATGTTGATGGTTCATATGCTGCTCGGATGAGGTTTATGACTTCTCTGGTACGCCATGGTGGGAAAGAAACTTCCAGAGGGTTGGTCTGTCGATGCTTCATAGGCCTTCTCGAAGTCGACGAAGGTGACATACAGGGGCGAGTTCCATTCCAGTGACTGCTCGATGATGATACGGAGAGCAGCTATCTGGTCTGTGCATGATCTTTCACTGCGGAATCCAGCCTGTTCTTTTCTCAGCCTCTTGTCGATGTTGTCCTTCAGCCGTCGGGTGATTGTTGAAGACCTTCCGGGGATGCTGAGCAGGTTAATGCCTTCAGTTCTTGCACTCTTTGGTTTCTTCTTAGACCTTCCAGCTCGGTTGAAAGGGGGTAAACCCCGGCCCCCCACTTTTAAAAACAACCCCCCCCATTCCCCCGCGGGTGCACACAACATACACAGAGCGTGCGCGCGGACACACCCACAGACACACACACACACACACAAAACCCACAACACGCACGCGCGCGCGCGATGTACAAGCCCACAGACGGGACACACACACACACAAAAAACCCCAAAAACACACCCCCACACCACACAACACCACACACACACACAACACACACAAAAACACAAAACCCCGCAGGTACGCCACACACACACACACACCCCGGGGCCAAAAAACACACACACACACACACACACACAAACAACACACACCACACACACCCACACACCCCACACGCACGCACGCACCCCACGCACGACGCACCACGCAAAACCCCAAACACAAACACACAAAACACACACACCCCACACACACACCCAACACACACACACACAACCAAAAACACCCACACACACCCACACACACACACATACACACACACAAAACCCACCACACAACACACAAAACACACACAACACACACACCACACACACAACACACAACACACACACAAAACACACACACACACACACAAAACATGCCCGGCGCACGCAAAGAGAGAGAGAGAAAAGGAGAGAGAGAGGAGAGAGAGAGAGAAGAGAGAAGAGAGAGAGAGAAGAGAGTGAGAGAGAGAAAAGAGAAAGAGAGGGGAGAGAAGAAGAGGAGAGAAAAGGGGAGAGAGAAGAAAAAAGGGGTGTAAAAAAAAATCATTTTATCCCCTTTGTTAAACACCCGCAAAAAAATTAAAAAAAAAAAGAAGAAAAAATTTAATGCGCACATGCCGTTTTCCCTCTGTTTCTTTTAACAGGGGGAAAGAAAACCCAAAGGAAAACAAAAAACCAAAAAACACACACACAAAACACACAAACACACACACACACACACACACACACACACACACACACACCCACACAAACAAAAAAGAAAGAGAAAAAACCAAAAAAAGGAAATCAACCCCCTACGGCCTTCGCAATGTTCTGTCTTGGATGGTTTGGAAATGGCAACCCCCCACGAGCGGGTTTCTGAAAACCCAGAAGGGGGAAAGGGGTGGTTGCAAAGTTTTCTTGGGGCGCCCCGGGGAGAGGGGGGGGTTTGGGGGGGGGGGTTCCAATGGGGGGGGGGGGGAAATGTTAGCATTTTCATACTTAGGTTTTACTTTCAGCTATAAATTGGGTTGGGGTTTTGAATCATTTTTCATGCATCGTGAAATTACTTTCGGGTTTAAATTTCCTATGATTTTATGCCTTTCATGCATCATTAAATTTACATCAGCGTCAATCCGGGTGGATTTTAATGCATTTTCAGAAAGCAGTGTATTTACCTTTCGGCTGCAACCCGGGGGATTTTATGCACTTTCATGCACCCATTTTCCCTTTACATTCACACTTTTTTTCCTCGGTGCTTTAAAAATTCACTGCCCAATCCTGGGGGAAGTTATCATTTTTCCATGCATCAGTGAAATTTACATTCAGCTGTCGTCCTGGGTATTTTAAACATTTTCCCATGCATCGGGGCCCCTTTACATTCACTGTCATTCCTTGGGATTTTTAAGCATTTTCCCATACATGGGTGTATCCCCTTCACTATCGATCCTACCCCGATGAATGCATTTTCCCATACATCATTGTATTTGCATTCAAGGATAAATTTTCTAGTGAATGCGGGGACTTTATATATAAAGGGGAAATTTACTTTCCGGGAAAAATCCTAGGGATTTTAAAGGTTTTTTGGTGCTTCGGTGTATTTGCTTTCCCTTATCAATCCCAGGGGAGAATATCGCTTTAAAAACTGGGGAAATTTTAAGGACTTTAATACTTTCATGTTTTTCCACTTTTCAGGAATAAAATCCTTGGGGATGAAAACTAAACTAAAACAAAATCGGTGTATTTACATTAAAGGGAATCAATCCCTCTGGCCGTTAAAGGAAATTTCCATTCAACAGTGTTTTGACTTTCATTTTTAAATTTTAATCCAAGGGGATGCAAAGGTTTTAAAACAGATCAAGTTTTAAAAATTCGGGGATCAGTGCTGGGGGGATGTAAGGGGTTTTTTTGACACCAGAGTATTGCCCTTTCAGAAAAAATTTCCCAGGGGAAATGTTATGGACTTTAAAAAACCCCCAGTGTATTTACATTAAAAGGGGTCTTTTCCTCGTGCATGCCAGGGGATTTCACGCATCGTATTTTACAATGGGCATCGATTTTAAGGGGGTATGGTTTTTTAAAATACATCTGTGTATTGGGTCCCAATGCTAGGGATTTTTAATGACATATATCAGGTTTTTCACTTTCCAAAAGGGACCCAACCCTAGGGGTGAAAAGGGTTTTTCAGAAACCACCAAAAAAAAGGCCCCCCCTGAATTTCCCATTGGGGAAAGGTTATGGATTTCCCATACACCCAATGTTTTTTTACATTCAAGTTTAATCCTAGTGGATGTTTCAGATTTTCTTTTATAGGTTTAAATTTACACCCAGATTTAATCCAAAATGGATGTTTTGATTTTCATACAATTATAAATGAATTTCCCTTCAGAATTTAACCCCATTTGGATCCCTGAATGGCCTTCCCTTGATTTAAATTCCCGGGTTTCCTATGGAGCATAGGTCATCCACGCCCTTTTTTCCCATCTCCCCCTTCCCCGGGCGGCGTTTCCCAGCGGGCCCCCGGGAAAGCCCACCCGAGTTGTCCCCCCCGCCCCTTTTGATTTTCCCCCAGGGGGTTTGCGTGGTGGGCCCCTCTTTTGCGCCTTCCCTGGGGTTCCTCGAAAGGAAAGGGGGGAAAAACGCTGGTGTTTTTTTTTTCTGGGGGTAGGGGCCAAGAAACCCCCCACTTCCTGGTTTAAATTTTTGATCATAAAAGGGGCCCTTTTGCCCCGGCTTTTCTCCACAAGTCTTCTTTTGTGACCATGCCCTTTCCCATCTGATGCGATAGATGTCCCCAAAGCATCCTGTTTCACAAAGGTCTGTAGGGGGTGCGATGACTTGGTGGGCGCCATTTTTTCACAGGCATAGAGAAAAACAGACTTCACTTTTTGGTTGAAGATGGGATTTTGGTTTTTTTAAGATGGTGTGTGGGGTTCCAACAGTCGGAGCATTTTGAAAGCTGGGGGATCCCTTTGCTTTTTTCCTTTTGGATGTTTTTTGCCCTGTGCCCCGTCCTTGCTGACAATCCCTGCCGGGGTTTATGGAAGCTGTCGACGTTCCAAGGCCCTCCTGTTAATACAAAATTGTTGTCTTTGGGCCTCATCGAACCTCATCACCCGGGTTTTTGCCTTACGATCTTCAACCCGGTTTCGTCCCGGCAGTATGCCGGGGCAGGGGGGGTTTTCTCCTGCATTTGGCTGTGACGGTGGACGGGAGGGCAACATAAATGGGCAAAGTCAAGCCCTTCCATTGGGAGGTCGGGGCCACTGGTCCCCTGGGTTGAGGGTTTTGGAAATCGTTCTTTCCATGATCCAGCAATGGCAATCGGGAACGGGAAGGGTGAGAGCGGGCGGGCCCTGGCAAAAGCCGCCAAATTTCAAATGGTTCCTTTCCGGGATCCCCCTTTCCCAAACTTGGCATTTGAGGGAATCATAGCTGTTTGGGAATGGGGTTTATGAATTTTCTCTGGTACCCCAAAGGTGGGAAAAAAAACTTCCAGGGGGTTTTGGTTTTCCCAAAGGCAATAAAAGGGCCCTTCTCGAATAAAACAAAGGTGCCCTACAGGGGGGGTTTCCAAATTCCAGTGACTGCCGATGATGATACGGAGAGCACAACCTGGTCGTGCATGATCTTTCACGGGGGGAAAATCCAGCCTGTTTTTTCTCACCTCTTGCGATTTTTGTCCCAGCCGTCGGGGATAAACTGTTGAAAACCTTTCCCCGGGGGATCTGAGCAGTTTTAATGCCTCCCATTCTTGCACTCCTTTATTTTTCCCTTTCTTGGGGAGCTTAAAAAAGGGGGTCCCGTGCTTCCAGTTTTGGGGTAGTTCTTTCGGCCCCCCCAAACTTTTTTGGGGGAAGAGTTCATGAAGCAAATTGAGGGTTGCTTCGCTCCCAAATTTGTTTGTTTCCCGGGTTGGGAAAATTGTGGGGGCCCCCGGGGGTTTTGGGTTTTTTTGAGGTGTGGGGAGGGCCCTTCCGGATCTCTTCCTTGGTGGGGGTTTTTGGATTTTAAAACTGGGTTCCTCGGAGGGGGGGTATGTCGGGGGATCGGGGGGTTTTGGGCCCGGGTTTGAGGACCCCGGGAAAGTGTTTTTTTCCCAAACGGTCCCAACGGGGCATCTGGGGGTTTGGAGTTTTTTTTCCCCCCCCTTGCCCCTTAAAACAGGTGCCTCTGCCACTCGTCAAACTCCCTGCTAATTTCCCTTTTTAGGTCATCCCAGCCTCCTTCATTTTTCCTTCTGCCCGGGCTGCTTTTTCTGCTTCTTCGCCAGGTTCTCTGCATAGCTTCTTTTGGGTCCTGCCCTTATGCTTCTTTCACTTCTTGTGTGTTTCTATGGCATTTCTGTGCCTCGCCTTACTTGCTCTGTCTTGTTTAGGGTTTGACTTTTGGGCTTTCCTATTTTTTCTCCCTTCATTTTCCTCAGTGTCCCCTGCTGACACCGGGGCTTGTGGACCTTTCTTTTTTCCCAGAATCTTCTCACATGTTTCACAAAGGCACTGCCTTTGATTGTTCCCAGAGCGTTCAAACTGATGATTTTTTTAAACGAGGGGGAAATGCTAATGTGTCAAATCTTTTGGGAAATTTTCCCCCTTAAAAGCCTGTCTTTTGTCTGAAAGGTTTTTTAGCATGCCCAGGGTTGAATCTTTTCCCCGGGCTTTTTGGTCTTCCGGCAGGGCCTTCAGCTTGAATTTGAGTTTTCCCTACTAAAAGGGTAGGGTCCAAAACCAAACCATCTGCCCCTCTCTTGCTCTGACACCCAGTGGACCTCCTAAAGTTTTTTGCTGATACAAATGTGGTCAACCCGGGTTTTTCCCTTTTGGGGCTCCGGTGAAACCCGGGACTTTGTGGATGGTCTTTTTCGGAAAAAACTACCCCCAACCCGTCAACCCATTGAAGAAAACAGAAATCCAGAACGGGTCCCTTTTTTCTTTCCCATTCTTCCAAGGCCCCCTTTCCCCATGCTTTGTTCCCTATCACTATTGTAAATTTCCGATCTTGGCATTGTTTCCCACCCTCAAAAACATAAACTCCTTTCTTTTCGGGTTTGAAGGTGGTTGTAGTTTCTCTTTAAACTTTCAACTGTTTGCCCTCCCTCATTGGTGGGTGCGTAGCTTTCCACAATGAGCTTTTTTCCGAACTTTGGTGTAAATTTGCGGTGATGATACGGGGTGACAAAAGCGGTCCACCCCAAACATGCTCCCGCACCCTGTCTGGAGAGCATAACCCGCCCCCCGGGGTGGGGGACTCCCCTCTTCTTCATCCCCCTGAGTGATAAAGGTCTCCCCATTGCCAAGCCGTACAATCCTGATTGGTTTCCAGCTGGTCACACAACCAAACCACAGCAATTTTTAAACTGCTGCATCTCGGGCTGAAAACCTGTGCTTTTTTCCCCCCACCCTCGTACAGGGCCCCGAACTTTCCATGTGCCGACCCGGGTATTTGTTTTGGGTTTACAGAAGAGTCCCGGCGAAGCAGCTTTTTTTGGGTTTTCCCACTGCGACGCTTAAATACGAAAACTGGCTAGATTGTCTTCCTCCCCCAGGACAAAAAAGTAGAAAAAATTTATCGTGGACGTTTCGTAACTGTTTTTTTTTTTTAACAGGGGGGCAGTTAACCCGCGCAAACCTTTTTATCCTCTAGGAAGTGGTCCAAATTTCGCCTGGTTTCTCCCCCCTTGCCTGTCCAATGGTTTGCACCAAACTGGCATACCCTTCCCCGGGATCGTAAAAGCACACAAGCCCCCCCCACTACACAAAGAAAAGGACCATGGGGGGGAAATCCTGAAGGGAAAAATACCGGGATTTTTGGGAAAGCCCAAAAGGATTTTTCAAATAAAAATTTAATTTTCTTTCAGAGATCAACTCCCTTTGGTTGCGGGCCCTTTTAAAAAACCCTCCCCACATCACGTTCAAAAATCAGCCCTTTGGGGTTTGCTAAAAACTTTTATTAAACAGTGTCCCCAAACTTTCAACCTTCCTGGTGGATGTCAGGGACTTAACGGGTGGGAAAGATGGACCCGGACCGGGCCGGGGGGGGGGGCCCAAACACGGCCGTGCGCCCCCCCGTCCGTGAAAAAAAAAGAAAAAAAGAAAAAAAAAAAAAACCCTGCCCCGTTTTCACTTTTTCCACTTACTGGCGACGGCCAAAGCCGGGGTAGTGCACCCCCCCGACCCGAGTGTTGAGAGCCCCTTATTTTAAATGGTCGTGGGAAATCCCTCCCCTTCCCCGGCCCGTCAGGGTGAAGGGGGCCCCAACTCCCCACCGGGTTGTTTTTTTTTTTTTTTTTTTTTTTTTTTTTTTTTTTTACATTATTTTCTTTTTTTCCAACAAGGGGCAGCGAAAAACTTATCGCTGCCTGGGGGCCTCAGATCTTTATTGAAAAATAAAGTGATAAGAAACAAAGCAACAAATGTTCCTCTGGGTTTCTTTTGGAAAACATTGGGACAAGAAGGGGGGAAAATTTGGGAACTAAATACATTTTTTTTCCCCGCCAATTAAACTTCAAATTAAAAATCCAATGCTATTTATATTTACAAAAAGTCCCCGTCCCGGATTTATATTTTTTTTAAGGGAAAAATCCACATTGATTCAAAAAGTCCTTGGGGGTTTTTTAACAATTACGTTTTATTCAATCCATTTTGACCAAATTTTAAATTTTTGTTTTTTAAAATAGAAATGTTTTAAACAGATTTGTCGAATCTTCAAATTTTGATCCAATTTAATCTTTTAACTTTTGCCCAACACTATTCAAATCAACGGGAAAAAGGGCCCGCAAAACCCTCTGTGGTTTTACTTTCCACGCTTCTAGTTACCCGACAACCGAAAGGAACACGGCCTTATAATGCACGGGCCGGGGCGGGTCCACTATGCTCGTAGCCTAAAAAAACTTTGGTGATTCCCGGTGAATGCCAAAAATACTTTTTGTAACACACTCAAAGGTCTGTCACCCCGCGGTCACAAATGAGTCCACATTTCGCTTTCATTTTAGACTAAGCTTCGGGAGATGACATACACCTTTTTCAGTACACCCTTTCATTCAGACTTTAAAAATCGTGGGGTTTCACACAGATCTTGGAACACTTTACATTCCAAACTAAGCTTTGGATCACACAGAGATTATAAACTTACTTAAGAGCTAAGCTTTTGGTTTGAAAAGCCCCCACAAAAGATTCAAACACTTACATTAAGAGCAAACTTTTGTTGAAATTTAACACAAACCCTAAACTTAAAAAAATTAAAATTTTTTAACCCCCGAGACTCAGTAAAACCCCACATTAAGAAACTAAGCTTTTTATTCACACAGGGGAAATTTGTACACTTACATTCAAGCTAAACTTTGTTGATTCACACACCCACACACAACACACACACACACACACACCCCACAACACACACACCCCACACACACACACACACCACACCACAAAAACACACACACCACAGAACTCTGTAAAAACTTACATTTTAGAGCCCCAAACCTTTGTGGAAAGCACACACACAGAGACTCAGTACACTTTCATTTTAGAGCTAAGCTTTTGGGATGTCCCACACACAGTCCAGTACACTTACATTTAGAGCTAAAACCGTGGATGCACACACACAGAGACTCGTACACTTTCATTCAGAGCAAAACTTTGTGGATGTCACACACACACTCAGTACACTTACATTTAGAGCAAAACTTTTTTGATGTGAACAAACAAGTCCCCAAATACACTTACATTTAGAAACTAAACTTTTTTTTATGTCACAAACACAGAGACTCAGTACACTTACATTCCGAGCTAACTTTTTTTTGATGTCAACAGAGACCCCAGTACTCTTACATTTTAAACTTAGCTTCAAGGATTTTCCCAAACACAGAGACTCAGAAAACTTACATTCAAGCTAAGCTTTGTTGATGTCACACAGATTCCAGACACTTACATTCAGAAACTAAGCTTTTGTTGATGTCAAAACAGAGTCCAGTAAAACTTACTTTCAAGCTAAGCTTCGTGGATGCCCCACACACACACAGAGCTTCACCCACTTAATTCAGACGAGCTAACCTTCATGGAAGCACAACACACAGACTTTATACACTTACAAAACAGAGCTAAGCCCTTGGGGATGTCACACACACAAGCCCCAGTACACTTTCTTTTAGAGCTAAGCTTTTTTGATGTCACAACAAAAACACAGACCAGTACACTTACAATTTAGAAAACTAAGCTTTTGATGCCCCACACAACCCCAGAGACCATTTCACTTAAAATTCCCGAGCTAAGGTTTTTGGATGTCACACACACAGCTCATTTCACTTAAAATTCAGAGCTAAGCTTCGTGGATGTCACAAAAACACTTTTTCCCGTACACTTACATTTAGAGCTAAGCTTCGTGATGTCACACACCCCAGACTCCTAAAACTTACATTCAGAGCTAAGCTTCGGATGCCAAAAACGCAAAACAGACCCCAGTAACTTAAAATTCAAGGGAAACTTCGTGGTGTCACACGCACACAACTCAGTAAACTTACATTCGAACTAAGCTTTGTGGATGTCACACACAAAAAGTCTCAGAAAAACCCCCAGATGCAAGCTAAGCTTTCGTGAAACCCAGCATTCAAAACTTCATTGACATCCATGGAAAGCGTCCTGGTGGGATGTCAAAGGAAATGACACTCAGGGGCAGTCCTGTGGAGGCAGGACTTATAAACATTCCAGTGCCTTTTGGGGAAAGGGGGGGTGGGGGTGGGGGGTGTGTTGGGGGGGGGGGGGGAGGGGGCAAGTCTTTGGCGCATGTCCCAAAGGGCATCTAAATTTTTAGTGGGGTGATGTCAGAGGTGTCGTATCTCAAGTGAAAACAGTTTAAAAACCCGCTCTTGGGAAAGTCACCAAATTAAAATAATTCATGCCATTTGCGTGGGGGGGGGGGGGGCTGTCTGTCCCTTCCCCGTCTTTCTGTCCTAAATGTTTTTTCTGTCCTTCTATTTGTTTGAAAGGGTTTTCCCCTTCCCGTCTGGGGTGTTTCTCAGTCCCGTCCCGCCTCTCTTTTGTGTCCCCGATCTGCTGACTGTCCGGGCCCCTCTGTCGCTCATTTTTCTCTCTTCTCTCTCTCTTTGGTCCCGTCTGTCCCTTTTTGTCTGTCTTCTGTCTGACCCGTCCCGTCTTTCCTCTTCCCTCTGTCCGGGCGTCTTTCGTCTGTTTTCTCTCTCCTCTCCTCCCCCCTCTCTCTTCTCTTTTCCCCCCCCCTCCTCTCTCTCTCCCCCTCCCCCTCTCTCTCCCCAATCGGGGCCCCCCCTCTCACCCTAAACCCGTGTCGTTTATCTTTGTCCTCTGTTTTTTGTCTCTGTCTGCCGTCCCGTCCGTCTCCCGCCTCTGTCTCTCCCTTTTCTCTGTCTCTCCCCCCCCTCTCCCTTTTTCCTCTCTCTCTCTCTCTCTCTCTCCTCTCTCTCTCTCTCTCTCTCCCTCTCTCTTTCTCCTTTTCCCGTTTTTTCCCCCTCCCTCACTCTACCCCGTGTCTGTTTTTTCTTTTTTCCCCCTGTGTCGTGTCTGTCTGGCGTCTGGGTGCCCTTCCCATCCCGTCTCTCCCCTCTCTGTATATTCATATCTCTTCTCCTCCTCTGTTTATAAACTCGTTTTTTTCATACTTGGGTCCCGTCTGCCATCTGTCTGTCTACTACCTATAAGTCTGTCTGTCTGGAAAGAGCACCTGTCCTCTTTAGCCGTCTGTCCGTCCCCGCTTCCCGTCTGCTCTCTTCTCTCTGGTTTTTTTTCCACCCCCCCCCCTCTCCCCCAAGTCTATCCGTCTGTCTCTGTCCCCCTCCCCCCCCTCTCCTCCCCCTGGACTCTCTCTCTCCCTCCTCTCTCTCATTCTCTCTCCTCATCTCTCCCCCTTTCCCCTCCCCCTCTCTCTTAGCTTTTCTCTCTCTCTCTTCCCGTGCTCAAGAGAAAAATGAATTAGGGCCTCAAAAATTCTTTAGTAAAACCCTCTGTTCCTGGCAAAGAGATCATGGCTTTAATGCAAACCCAATTGGGAAAATTTCAAGGATCAAAAAAAAGGGGGCTTTTTTTTTTCTTTCCCCCTCTTGCCCCTTCTTCCCGTCTCCCTTTTTCGGCCCTCGGGGTCCCATCTTTTTTTCCCTTTTTTCATTTTTTCCCCTTCCTCCCCCCCCCCCCCCTTTTTTTTAAAAATTTTTCCCTTTTTCTTCTCTAATTTCCCCGTTTTTTTCCCTTTCCTTTTCTGTCTTTTTTTTTATTTTTTTTTTTTCCCCCCTTTCGTTCTTTCTTTCCTTTTTTTTTCTTTGGAAATTTTTCGGTTTTCCCCCATCCTTTTCCAAAAATTGGGTTCCCAAAATTTTTAAAAAAAATAAAAAGGGGAACAAAGAAAAAAAAATCCGGGGGTTTTTGGGAGCGTGGCTGATGCTGGGGCGCCCGGGAGGCACGCACACCACACATACACTAAAAACACACACCACCGCGTCGGGGCGCACACACACCCACAAACACACACCAACCCCACACACCCCACACACCCACAAAACACACACACACACCCACACACACCACACAAGCACGCACGCAAAACACACGCACTCACACACACACACCCACACACACCACACACACAAAACACACAACACACACACACACACAAAACACACACACAACACACACAAACACACACACACACACACACCCCAACCCCCCCCACGCACGCACGCATGCCCGCACCCACGCCCCCACGCACGCACACACACACAAACCACACACACACACACACCCCACACACACACACACACACACACACAAACGCACGCACTTTTTCACACCCCACACACACACACCCAACCACACACACACACCCCACACACCACAACCCCCGCAAAAACACGCACCACCCCCACGCACGCAAACCCCGCCCCGCACACTCAACAAAAAGCACACTTTCACACACAAAACCCCACACACACACAAAAAACACACACACAAACCCCGCACGTAGAAGCATTTGCTGTCTTTCCCTTTCAAAGCATTTTCTTCCCGTCTGTCCCATCTGTCTGTCCCCTCTGCATTTCCCCCCTCTCTTTTTTTCTCTCTTCTCTCTCTCTCTCTCTCTCTCTCTCCTCTCCCCCTTCTCCTCTCTCTCCTTCTATTCTCTCTCCCTTCTTCCTCAGTCTGTCTCTCTGTGCCTCTATTGTCTGTCTGTCTGTTTATCTGTCTGACTGTCCATCTCTCTCTTTTTCTCTTACTCTCTCTCTCTCTCTCTCTCTCTCTCTCTCTCTCTCTCTCTCCCCTCTCTCTCCTCTCTCTCTCTCTCCTCTCCTCTCTCTCCTCTCTCTCTCTCTCTCTCTCCCTCTCTCCCTCCCTCTCATTACAGACGATCTTGTATCATCTTTCAATGACACCCAAGCATCTGCTCACGTCCTTATCAGACCAAATTCCTGAAATAAGAAAATAAAGAAAGTGAAGAAAAACTGGTGAGACATAGAAAGAAAGAAAGAAAGAAAGAAAGAAAGAAAGAAAGAAAGAAAGAAAGAAAGAAAGGAAGGAAGAAAAGAACTACGCCAAAAAACAAAAACAAAGAAAATAGAAAATAACAAAAATAAAAAAGTAAACAAATGGATAAAATAAAATCACACACACACACACACACACACACACACACACACACACGCACGCACGCACGCACACACACACACACACACACACACACACACACACACACACACACACACAACACACACACACACACACACACACACACACACACACACACACACACGCACGCACGCACGCACGCACGCACCCACGCACGCACGCACGCACGCACGCACGCACGCACGCACACACACACACACACACACACACTTACGCACACGCACGCAGGCACACACACGCACGCACGCACGCATGCACGCGCGCGCGCGCACGAGAGAGAGAGAGAGAAGAGAGAGAGAGAGAGAGAGAGAGAGAGAGAGAGAGAGAGAGAGAGAGAGAGAGAGAGAGAGAAAACAAAGACGATCGGGCACTGGAGGATGGGGAAGGGGATGGGGGTGGGGGATGTATGTGTTGGGACAGGAAAATAGAGGAAAGAATAAACCAAGTAAGAGAAAGTGACCGTCATGCCACACAAATTTTCTTCCTGTCATGTATTTCTGCAAATCAAAAAACAAGTTTGCAAGTTCAGATTGGTAAAATGTCCCGTTTCAACGTTTTTACCATGTTTATTACCTGTTCTTTACGGAAAAAAAGACAAATATAGAAGGAAAAAAAAGAAAAAAAGAGCGGAGATTCAATAAGAAAACAGATCACAGTTACAACATACAAAATCGTCAGTTGTTGACAGTGAATTGTCACATCTGTATGTTGATTTTAATTCATCTTGTCTTTAGAGAGCCGATATCACAAACAATGAAATATGAATACCCGCCGTTGAGATCCATCGCATGTGCTTGTCTCAGGCGTCAAAACACATTAAATGTTAGTCAATGCATGTATGTAAATGCTCATTGTGTCAGATAACATCAAAATTCTATTTTCATGACACTAGCAATTCAAAACTAAATTCTGTTCTCGATTTGTGATCGTGATGAATTCATAAATGATACATGATTACTTCCCTGGTGGCTGGAAAACGGAAACAATTTCTATCTGCATTCCTTTCTAACAACACGTGTGCGCGCACGTATGCACACACGCACACACACACACACACACACACCACACACACACACACACACACACACACACACACACCACACACACAGACACACACACACACACACACACACACACACACACACACACACACACACACACACACACACACACACACACGCACACACACGAACGAACGAACGAACAACTATAACTGCATCATGTCTCCCTGCGCTACTTTTGTTTGTTTTGTTTTTCTCTGGAGAGCAAAAAGGGTTTTTTTTTTTTTTTAAAAAAGGGGGGGGGGGGGGGAGGAAGAGAAATCTGGACGGCAGAAAAGGGCTGGTGAAATGAACAAAAAAAGGATGCAAGAAAGGCTGAAGAAGTAATCGATCAGAAAAAAAATGAGTCACTACATCATGGTCAGTGCTTCGGCAACTGATCACAGAGAGAACAATGCCTTGAGAAGGAGGGAGGTGAACACCCTCCCCCCCCCCCCCCCCCCCCCCCCCCCCCCCCCCCCCCGCCCCGAGAATTTGAAGAAGAAAACAAAAAGAAAGAACAAAAAATAGACTAAGAGGAAGGAGAAGAGAAACAGAAACGAAAGTCTGAGAAAAAAAAATAACACACAAAATAAAAATGAGGAAAGAAGAAGGAGAGGACGAGAAGAAAAGAAGAAGAAGAAGAAAAAGAAGAAGAAGAAGAAGAGAGAAAAAGAGAGAAAGGAATGAAGAAAGAAAGAAAGAAAGAAAAAGAAAGAAAGAAAGAAAGAAAGAAAGAAAGAAAAAAGAAAGAAAGAAAGAGAGAGAGACAGAAAGAATGAAAGAGTCTTAGAAATTGACAGCAAAGAAGAAAGCCCAGGGACAAAACCAAACAAAGAAACTAAAAGGGGAGGAGGTAGTTTGGGGCATGGGGGGGTGGGGGGGGGGGGGTTGAGGAGGAGGAGGAGGAGGAGGAGGAGGCGGATCAGTTTTCGCCTAAAATCACGTCTCTTTGCAAATTTTCTCCAAATTAACATCGGACATTAAAAAAAAACAGTTCTCTTCTATTATACAGAGTTCGTAAAGACATTACAGATAATGCTCTCTCTCTCTCTATGATCGAGTAAATGTAAAAAAACAAGATGGGTCGATGGATGGACGATGCAAGAGAAACCGACGGACAGATGGATAGAGACGAGTGTACATACAGATAGAATGACAGACAGACAGACAAGCATGCAAGCAGGAAGGTAGGTCGAGAATAAGGGAGGAAGGGAGCTGTGGAGGTAGTTAGGTAGATAGATAGGCAGGCAGGTAGTTAGGTAGGTTGGTGGGTGGGTAGGTAGGCATGTTAGTAGGTAGGCAGGCAGGTAGGTAGGTATGTAAGCATGGGTGTATATATGTATACATGTATGTACGTATGTATGCATGCATGCAAGTGGATAGGTAGGTAGGTGGGCATGTGAATAGGTAGGTAAGTTGGTAGGTAGTTAGGTCGGGAGGGAGGTAAGCAGGTAGATGTATACAGTCAGGTAGGTAGGTAAGTTGCTGGGTAGTTAGGTGGGGACGGAGGTAAGTAGGTATTATATAATATATATATATATATAATATATATATAGAGAGAGAGAGAGAGAGAGAGATGAATATAATTAAAAAGCCTAAAATGACTTTAAAAGTGCTCGACCCCTTGGGGAGCAACATTTGTTAATGATATTAAAAAGGATTGTTAAAAACTCTACAAATTTGTTTCGAGCGTGTTGCGCAACACGCTCGAAACAAATTTGTAGAGTTTTAACATTCCTTTTTAATATCATTAACAAAATATATATATATAATAATTTTTATATATATATATATACAACAAACTAATAAATTCCAAGGATAAGTACCGAGCACCGTTCCAGCAACTTACAGAGCAGCTTGGTGTTGCAATGACTGCAAGAAATATTGAATTATAAACAAAGCTTGCTCTTATGTCTTAGATTGAAGAAATAGGGGGAGAATTACGCATTCATATCTGCAGTGGTAGATGATTCTACCTAACTAACAGTATGTGCTTGAGTGGGTGAATGGGAAAAAAATAAAATAAATGCTTCTCAAAATGAGCCTTTAGCAAGCTTATATTCTCCAAGGGGGAGACATCCTCCAATAGAGAGGGAAACTCACTAACATATAACTCCTGGTCATATACCGATATTTCGAAACTTGGTTGTTTCTCCTCAGTGACCGCGGAAAGTGGTAAGTTGACTCCTCTGCCTTTTCAGTTTTAAGAAAAATGCAATCCCAGAAAAGGCTGGTGTGCAATACCGTAGTATGTTTGTTGAGTTTTCAAAAAACCAACCGAAGGTGCCATCTAAGAAGCAAAAGAAAATCATGAAAGAGAAAAACAAGCTACATTTTCTTGTTTAAAGTAGAAAATATAAAAAGATATCCTCTAGACACAAGTGCTGAGGGCCAGTTCTTGGAATGAATCCGCAAGGGACTAAAATACAACAAACTAATAAATTCCAAGGATAAGTACCGAGCACCGTTCCAGCAACTTACAGAGCAGCTTGGTGTTGCAATGACTGCAAGAAATATTGAATTATAAACAAAGCTTGCTCTTATGTCTTAGATTGACTACTATATATATGTAGTCAGGTAGGCAGATAGGTAGGTAGGTAATTAGGTAGGTACGTATGCATGTAGGTAGGTGAGTTGCTAGGTAGTTAGGTGGGGTGGGAGGGTGGGGGAGGTAAGTATGTAGATACATATGTATGTAGTCAGGTAGGCAGATACCTAGGTAGGTAGGTAGGTAGGTAGGTAGGTAGGTAGGTAGGTGGGGAGGGAGGGAGGTAAGTAGGTATATGTATATATGTATATATATATGTATGTATATATATATATATATATATATATATATATATATATATATATATATATATATATATATATATATATATATATATATATATATATATATATATATATATATATATGGAGAGAGAGACAGACAGACAGAGAGAGAGAAATATGTATATGTGTGTGTGTGTGTGTGTGTGTGTGTGTGTGTGTGTGTGTGTGTATGTGTGTGTGTGTGTGTGTGTGTGTGTGTGTGTGTGTGTAGTCTGGTAGGCAGATAGGTAGGTAGATAGGTAAGTAGGTAGGTATGTAGGTAGGTCGGTCGGTAGACTGGTAGGAGTGGGTAGGTAGGTAGACAGGTATCTATGTATGTATGTATGTATATGTGTGTATGTATGTATGTATGTTATGTATGTATGTATGTATGTATGTATGTATGTATGTATGTATGTATGTATGTATGTAGGAAGGCAGGTACTTAGGTAGGTAGGTGGGTAGGAAGGAAGGTTGGTAGGTAGGTAGGCAGGCAGGTAAGATGTTAGTAGGCAGGCAGGCAGACAGGCAGGTAGGTAGGTAGGTTGGTAGGTAGGACAGTGGGTAAGTGGGTAGATATGTATGTATGTATGTATGTATGTATGTATGTATGAATGTATGTATGTATGTATGCATGCATGCATCTATGTATGTATGCATGCATCTATGTATGTATGCATGCATGCATGCATGCATGCATGCATGCATGCATGTATGTATGTATGTATGTATGTATGTATGTAATGTATGTATGTATGTATGTATGCATGTATGTTTGTATGTATGTATGTATGTATGTATGTATGTATGTATGTATGTATGTATGTATGTATGTATGTATGCATGCATGCATGTATCTTTGTATGTGTGTATGTATGTACGTATTTATGTATGTGCATGTATGTATATATGTATGAAAGTATGTATGTATGTATGGATGGATGGATGGATGGGTGGATGGATGGATGTGTATGCATGTACATATGTGTGCATGTATGTATGTGTGTGTCTGTGTGTATGCATGTATATATGTATGGAGGTATGTATGTATGTATATATGGATGGATGGATGGATGGATAGATGGATGGATGGATGGATGGATGGATGGATGGATGGATGGATGCATGTATGTATGTAGGTAGATAGGTAGGTAGGTAGGCAGATAGATAGGTAGGTAGGCTGGCTGGTAAGTAGATAGACAGGTAGGAAGGTGAGTAAGTGGGTAGATAAGTATTAGGTAATACGTATGTATGCATGTATATATGTATGCATGTCTGTCTGTTTGTCTGTCTGTCTGTATGTATTTATGCATGTATGTATAGATAGGTATGTTGGTAGGTAGGACGGTTAGGACAGCAGGAGGGATAGAAGAAAGGAATCCCGGTGGTAAGAAAGTCGGTAGGGAGGACTAGGAGGACACAGGTTGGTTGGTAGTTAGGCAGAAAGGTTTAGAATCAGTGTGGGAAGAAAAGACAAAGAGGGAGGCTGGTTGATGTAGAATCAGTGTGGGAAGAAAAGACAAAGAGGGAGGCT
The DNA here is from genome assembly GCA_018398815.1 of Conus ventricosus. NCBI lineage: Eukaryota > Metazoa > Mollusca > Gastropoda > Neogastropoda > Conidae > Conus > Conus ventricosus. Next base: position 20,308,896 of record CM031609.1, on the reverse strand, counting down.
GGTTGATGTAGAATCAGTGTGGGAAGAAAAGACAAAGAGGGAGGCTGGTTGATGTAGAATCAGTGTGGGAAGAAAAGACAAAGAGGGAGGCTGGTTGATGTAGAATCAGTGTGGGAAGAAAAGACAAAGAGGGAGGCTGGTTGATGTAGAATCAGTGTGGGAAGAAAAGACAAAGAGGGAGGCTGGTTGATGTAGAATCAGTGTGGGAAGAAAAGACAAAGAGGGAGGCTGGTTGATGTAGAATCAGTGTGGGAAGAAAAGACAAAGAGGGAGGCTGGTTGATGTAGAATCAGTGTGGGAAGAAAAGACAAAGAGGGAGGCTGGTTGATGTAGAATCAGTGTGGGAAGAAAAGACAAAGAGGGAGGCTGGTTGATGTAGAATCAGTGTGGGAAGAAAAGACAAAGAGGGAGGCTGGTTGATGTAGAATCAGTGTGGGAAGAAAAGACAAAGAGGGAGGCTGGTTGATGTAGAATCAGTGTGGGAAGAAAAGACAAAGAGGGAGGCTGGTTGATGTAGAATCAGTGTGGGAAGAAAAGACAAAGAGGGAGGCTGGTTGATGTAGAATCAGTGTGGGAAGAAAAGACAAAGAGGGAGGCTGGTTGATGTAGAATCAGTGTGGGAAGAAAAGACAAAGAGGGAGGCTGGTTGATGTAGAATCAGTGTGGGAAGAAAAGACAAAGAGGGAGGCTGGTTGATGTAGAATCAGTGTGGGAAGAAAAGACAAAGAGGGAGGCTGGTTGATGTAGAATCAGTGTGGGAAGAAAAGACAAAGAGGGAGGCTGGTTGATGTAGAATCAGTGTGGGAAGAAAAGACAAAGAGGGAGGCTGGTTGATGTAGAATCAGTGTGGGAAGAAAAGACAAAGAGGGAGGCTGGTTGATGTAGAATCAGTGTGGGAAGAAAAGACAAAGAGGGAGGCTGGTTGATGTAGAATCAGTGTGGGAAGAAAAGACAAAGAGGGAGGCTGGTTGATGTAGAATCAGTGTGGGAAGAAAAGACAAAGAGGGAGGCTGGTTGATGTAGAATCAGTGTGGGAAGAAAAGACAAAGAGGGAGGCTGGTTGATGTAGAATCAGTGTGGGAAGAAAAGACAAAGAGGGAGGCTGGTTGATGTAGAATCAGTGTGGGAAGAAAAGACAAAGAGGGAGGCTGGTTGATGTAGAATCAGTGTGGGAAGAAAAGACAAAGAGGGAGGCTGGTTGATGTATTGGTAGGAGGGAAGGAAAGGAAGCAAACTGACTGGTAGGTAGGTAAGTTGCTAGGTAGTTAGGTTGGGAGGGGAGAAAGGGAGGTACGTAGGTAGGAAGGCAGGTAGGTGCCTGCGTAGGTAGGTATATGTAGATACGTAGGTAGGCAGGTATAGTCCAAGGGCCACATCGAGCTATCGTTCAAGTTCGTCGGCTAGAAAACCGCATCGAATTTTTTTTTTTGCAAAAGGTACTTGGATAACATAAGATTAAAATTTTATAGTCTAGAACCACCGGACCTATCTAAATTAATCAGTAGAACGCTAAAAGTTGGCGAATTAATGAAGCCGAAAACGTCTTTTCACCGGCTGTTTTCATCGCGAGTTATTTCCCTTCACAGCAGACGACTGTCTTGTTCATTGTTGCGAATGTGAAATTTGTACCTATTTAGAACAATTTTCTGACATTCAATGGATTACAACTATACGATTTTGTCACCAGTGGACGGTCTTAGATGGAGAAGAACAGGTGATCGCTCAAAAGGTTCTGATTTAGACTCGAAGCCAGAAAATGCACGGCAGTGTTATATGCGGCAAACGCGGAATAGAACAAGCGCAGGTGCGTTTTCAGAAGGTCAAAGCTACTGGTGCAGTTTCACCAAGAAAGAAAGTGAGCCCACAACGACAGAAAAATGGAAGAGGAACAAGTTCCAATGTTTTGCCACCATCTGCATTTTATGCAAGAAGACCAAGTGGAAGCGCAACACAGCCACAGGAACATGGTGTCCAGAAAAAAACTTTGTCAAGTAAGTATTTAAAGCATTTTTGTTATGACAGCAAATAAATTTTGATGTGGTGTCACGCATCACATAGTGAATGACAAAACATGTCATGAGCAAACAAATATTGTGCTGACATCAGACTGAACTTCAGTAAACAGGGGATGTTGCTGATGCAAACTGACAAATTTATCAGAGAGAGAGAGAGAGAGAGAGAGAGAGAAGAGAGAGAGAGAGAGAGAGGAGAGAGAGAGAGAGGAAGGGTGGTCCTTGATACCCAGTTTCACAAACCGCTTGCAATTCTAAGCTACCCCTACCATTCTGTACCACCACCCCGTCTGGCATCCCATTTCATTTCAAGTCAAGAACACTTTATTATCTCCATGACATGACGTGCGTGTGTGTGTGTGTGCGCGCGTGTATGTATGTGTGCGTGTGTGTGTGTGAAAAACTGAAGGAGTGAGGTTGTGTGTCTCTGTCATTTGTTCTCATTTACACTTCCCCACCCTCTTCCCCATCCCCACCATGGTCATTGAGTTTGTGAGAGTGTGTTAGTCTGACAGGTCCCAGTCTGACAACTGACAAAGATATTGTTTTTTGCTTGTTGCTTAATTGATGCATGTTAGTCCTTTATATTCAAATCAAAACAAACCAGTACAACTGTACCAAAATACAGTTTTAAGACATTTTGCTGAATATGCACTAATTGATGTCAAAATAGTAATGATACTAATGATGATGATGATGATGATAATAATAATAATAATAGCATTGATCATCAGAAACAAATGTTACAAAGCATGAATTCTGCATTTAAAAATCTATGCAGTGTGCAGAATCAAGAAAAGCACAATTTTGGTAATTTGGTATGTAGCTTTATTTTCTAGAAATGAAAGATGTGACTAACATTAGGACAATCGGCATAAATTTTAGTGTCATGTGTATGATTTACATGTAGCATAGGTAAGTTTTTACTTTTGATGGGAGCGTGAATATTAAAATTTCACATTTAATCATAGGTAAGGGCGTGGGTATTTGAATGCATAGATGTATATCCTGATTGGTTAAAACATTAGCAGTGTGTGTGTGTGTGTGTGTGTGCGTGCGTGCGTGCGTGCGTGCGTGCGTGCGTGCGTGCATGCGTGCGTGGGTGTGTGTGTGTGTGTGTGTGTGTGTGTGTGTGTGTGTGTGTGTGGTTTGTGTGTGTGTGGTTTGTGTGTGGTGTGTGTGTGTGTGTGTGTGTGTGTCTGTGTATAAATATGCATTAATATGTAATCGGTTTATCTGATACCAACAGGGAGGCCCTTCAGCAGAAGGATTCTATGATGCAGTTGTCAGTCTTCAGAGAGCTGATGTCCTCCATGACATTCAGTACAGACCAGACTTTCTAGCTATGGAGGCAAAGTAAGTTCAAATACTCACCCCATTTTCACACTGAAGACCTCTCTCTTTTTCGCGCATGCTGGCCACCTGTTGTGTGTGTGTGTGTGTGTGTGTGTGTGTTGTGTGTTGTGTGTGTGTGTGTGTGTGTGTGTGTGTGTTGTTGCTGCTGCTGCTGTTCTTGTTTTTGTTGAGAAGTGTATGGCAGGTGTCATTGTATTTGTGTCACTGTGCACATGGGTGGTGTGCTCAAGAGACTGACAGATGCAGAAAGAAAATGTTCATAGATCCTTGTTTGAGAACAAATAAAAAAAAGTAAGTTAGACCTACTTTCTCATTTGAGATTTTTCCCCCTCATCTAACATCCTTTTTGGTTACAATGTTTCATCAGTTTTGTTTCATATTCATTCATCCAGTCACCATTCTCCTCCTAGTCTTACATTGTTTTTGTACCTTCACCCTCAGGCTACCTTTTTGTCAGTGGAACTTCACTATAGTGCATTCCTTTTTTTCCATATACATGGTATGCTAATCTCAATCCACTTTCTTCCTTACCCCATTTTACTTTGGTGTCGGTATTACTGCCTTTTGAGAGTTATCAGTTGCTGTGATGGTTTTTGTTATTGTATTTATTAAGTGATGAGGCTAATGGGGATTATGATGGTGACTGCGGTTATGTTGCTATTATTTATTTAGTTTTTTAAAGAATTCACCAGTGTATTTTATATATATTTCAAAACCTTTTCTATTATTCTCCCTCCCTGTTCTCCCTGTCACCTCCCTCACCTTTTGCCCCCTCCCTCCCTCCCTCACCCTGAGCCTCTCGTCTTAGTTTTAATATTAATCTTCATTGCTCTCACAGGTATCACAACTCCTAGTACAGAATCTGATGCATACAGCTCCAAGGGGACTGTGAAGGCCAAAACAACTGATTGTGATGGTTCATCCGAGTCAACTTCTACCCTGTGTTCACCACGCCCATTGCAGACATCTTTTGATTCATTCTGTATGAATGTTATAGAACCACAGTTGCAGAAGGGTGGAAGAATTGCCACCGTCACTAAGCTCAACAGACTGTTTAGGCAAAAATATTTCTTTGAGCAAACATTGTAAAAGCACATATTTGAAAACATGCCTTCAGGTAGAATACTCTTACACTGTTTTTGCAGGTCAAAGGTTCAAAAGCAAGTCACAGGTGGTGGGTTTTTTTTTTCCAGTGCTGGGCAGAGCATTGTTATGAGCACAGAACTAGAAGACAATGAAACTGACTACAGTGATGAATCAGAAGACAGTGACTTAGAGAGCAATCAATCTAACAATGATGTCACCTATACGCAGGATCTTAAGGCCCAGAGGATACACCTGAAACAGACTCTAATACTGAATATATATATATCAATGTGATTAAAATACCTAAAACGATTTTTAGAGTGCTCAACCCTTGGGGAGCAACATTTGTTAAAATAAGGTATTAAAATGATCAATCTACAAATTTGTTTCGAGCGCGTTGCGCTGTCATCAGGATGGTTTTTGGTTTGTTCACCGCCGATGTTATATAGCGTGTGGGCTCCCGTTTGCGGTTGTTTGCACGTGCGGGTTGGCTGCACGTGTTTTTTGGGGGCTCTCAGGTTTTTGTTTTAGATGTGTTCACTAACAACGATTTCCATTTATGCCTGCAGTTGTTTACTATTTCTGTTTTGGTGTTTAAAGTTGCTAAGTGTGGTTTGCATAGTATTAACCATTTTTCAGTTAAACATAGATTGCACCTTTTTGAAACATTGCTGTATGGTGTTGCTCTTTTTATGATTTTCCAGGATATATTGTAGCTTGTTTTTGCGTCTTTAAGTTTCCAGATATATTTGCTCAGTTCTGTTTGGTTTTTATATTTTTCTTTATTAAATGACTGTTTGTGGTTTGCATATCTGGTTTTGAAGTGGTTTATATATATATATATATATATATATATTATATATATATAGAGAGAGAGAGAGAGAGAGAGAGGAGAGAGAGAGAGAGAGAGAGAGGCAGGCAGGCAGGCAGGCAGGCAGGCAGGCAGGCAGGGCAGGCAGGCAAGCAGGCAGGCAAGCAGGCAGCAGAGAGACAGACGGACAGACAGTTGTTCAGAAAGACATAGACAAAGACAGACAGACATACAGAGAGAGAGG
>CM031609.1:20288387-20293387 GCA_018398815.1 Conus ventricosus | reverse complement strand
GGCAGACAGCAGAGCCTGGAGTTATTTCCCCTGGCCGATAGTCTGTATGTGTATTTGTCTGTCTAATTGTCTGTCTGTCTGTCTATCTGTCTGTCTGTCTACAATCTGTCTGTCTGTCTGTCCATCTGTCCATGCGTTTATCTGTCTGTCTGTCTGTCTGTCTCTGTCTCTCTCTCTCTCTCTCTCTCTCTCTCTCTCTCTCTCTCTTCTCTCTCTCTCTCTCTCTCCGAGATTGAATCCACATGCGTTTTGGCGCGCGCTTGATTGTGCGCGTGCGTTTTGATTGAAGTAAGACAATTTCCCGGAGCATGTTTCCTGTGCAGTGCTTGAGGTGAAGGCAATGTTGCTGACTCTGGATGGATGGAGGTGCTAACACCATGAACGTCATTATCGCAGTGCCGTTTGTTACAGAACAGCTCAAACCAGGCACAACTAGGATGCATCTCAACGATTCTGAGGCAAACGAAATAACTGTTTCGTATATTCCTCGATTCGGCTAGCAAGGAAATGTTTGGTTTGGATGTACTGACTGTGGAGAGAGAGAGAGAGAGAGAGAGAGGAGAGAGAGGAGAGAGAGGAGAGAGAGAGAGAGAGAGAGAGAGAGAGAGAGAGAGAGGGGGGGGGGGAATGGACGGATAAAGAGAAAGTAGTGACAAATAGTGTGCAAAAGAGAGAGACTCGGAACTCGGAACTCGGAAAATTTTAATTGCAAAGGCCACGACCTATCTGCAATGAGGTCAAGAAACAAAAATGAAATCACACACACTGACGCTATGACATTTCTACTGATCACGCACATTTACAAAACTTGCTCACACCAACTATATAATCGTAAATTGAGAATTACCGAAAGATACATACAAAATCACACCCATATGTAGCACTCTCCCAAACTCGCACAGCTCGCACATACAATTTCGCTCGCACTTACAATTGCCCGCGCGCAACCACACACACACACACACATACACACACACACTCACATACTCACGCTTACACACACACACACACACACACACACACACACACACACACACACACACATATATGTATATATATATATATATATATATATATATATATATATCATAAACAGTATAAAAACGTCCTTTAAAAATCTGAAAAAGCTCAACCCCTTGGGGAGCAACATTTGTTAAAATATTTTAGCACTTCATTTTAATAATATTTTTAACAAATATGTATATATATATATATATATATATATTTATATATATATATATATATATATATATATATATATATATATATATATTTTTTTTTTTTTTTTTTTTTTTTTTTTTCATCATGATCCCTAAGTATACACAAGACGTACCGACCACGAAACAAGGTAAAACAGATAAATTTATGAAAACATTGATACTCCTAATGTTCTCTCCCAGTAACAATTCTTCTCTTTTCTTCAAGGTACAGAAGATATACATCGCAACAGAGCGAATTACGTCCTTCTCTCGTTTTGCAGCAAAAACTTCAACCATGGTCGTGTACATTTGTTACATATTTCATGATATACTTATTTCTTAAATCTAGATATGATGGACGTTCCAGCAAAAAGTGTATTTCATCTTCAGTTTTGTCACAAAAAGGGCAGCTTTTTGAGTTATTTTTGTATCTGTCGTGGACTTTTATATCACTGATTCCTAGTCGAAACCTTACAAGAACTTTTCGAAATTTGGGATTGTGATATCTGCAAGATACTTTTCAGGCTGTAGTAATGATTTAAACAAACGATAAGTTGAATACCTGTCACTATTTGACAGTTTGGTGTTCCACTCTTGCTGATAGCAATCAATCATTCGTTGTTTTAGTTCCTGTAGAAACAGCTTTTCGTGACCTACTCCACCGTTAAGCCAGACAAAAGAAAAAACTATGTGAATCAAGACAATTTTTATAGACTTTGCCCAGTTTGAATGTATATTAGAATGTCTTGTGGATTGCAACGTTTTTTAGTTTTCCATTTCGTATGTTTGTTTTGGTATTCTTTCAATTGGTAAATTTTGCAGTTTAAACCAATAACGCATTGCTTTCATGGCACTATCAATATATAAAGGGTACCTGCCTAATTCACCGTACACCATAATGTTCGGGGTTTTTGGACTTACGTTCAAAAAGCGCTTGCATGCAAACAAATGTGGTAACTCTACAGTAAGCGAGAAAGGCCCAGATTTCAGCAGCATACAAAAGCATTGGTTTAACTTGTGCATCAAATAATCTGAAAAAGACTTGTCTATCCATACTTCCCAGGCTCCACATTGTCTTCAAAATCTCAACAATCTTGTTTTTTGCTCTACCAACAAATTCCTCAAGTGCAACATCAAACGACAGTTTAGTGGTCAGAGTGAATCCTAGATATTTATAAGTATTTACGATGTCAATAACTTTTCCCTGGTAAAACCGCTTTTCCGATTTCGCTAAATGTCCCCTTTCCTAAAAATCATAACTTTAGTTTTACTTAAGTTCACTTTTAGCCCTAGAGAGGTTGACACTTTTTCTAAATGCTTAATCTGGTTTTGAAGTCCAGGAGGAGTTGACGAGATCAAGCAAATGTCATCAGCAAACAACAATAAAAATATTTCTGGTAAACCCGGCAAAAACTGAAATCCACGTTTCCCATGTTGTGTAACTTGTTCCGCAACTTCAGTGATCAGCAGGGAGAGACATAGGCACAAAGAGAGAGAGAGAGAGAGAGAGAGAGAGAGAGAGAGAGAGAGAGAGAGAGAGAGAGAGAAGAGAGAGAGAGAGAGAGAGAGAGAGAGGAAACGAATTCCACAGACTTATTGGGGGAGCTATTCTCAAGCGGATGAGTGTGTTGAGGAGCCTGGACCAGAACTTGGCCATCTTTGGTTCAGTAATAATTATGATACGCTCTCTCTCTCTCTCTCTCTCTCTCTCTCTCTCTCTCTCTCTCTCTCTCTCTCTCTCTCTCTGCCAATGTCATTGCTTTTCTTCGGCGTTAAGGTCGTGGGTACAGTGAGGACATAAACGTTGTCGTTGCGTTAGTATTTCTGGGGTGAACTGGTTGTCTAAACTGATGAAATGATTGCTGGATCAATCTAAGTTTCTTTTTTTTTTTTTTTACTTTTCTTTTTTTTTTCACTCGCCATTGGTTTGTTTGCTGTTTGTTCGTTTCTTCCATACCTATACAAATAAAGAACATGGAGACCTCAATAAAAAAAAATGGAGCAAGTCAACCGTTGGAATCAGCTGATGTCGAGTCAGTCAACAAAACACCCCGGACATCATTAGAGAAAACAAGATGCAAAACATATAAACGTACTCCCAGTTTATCTTGAATACGCGTGAGATATTCCATAAAGAGGAAAACCGTTTTGGCCCGTTAGAGTCGGTAGTAACGGCTATTCTGGTGAACATCGGTCATCATCTGTGACCCATAATGAACATACCTACAAATTTTCAGAAAGATCGGCCAAGTACTTTCTGAGATATTCCATAGAAAGAAGAACCGTTATGGGCCGTTATAGCCTTTAGTAACGACTATATCGGTGACATAAACATCGGACATGATCCGTGACCCATAATGAACATGCCTACACATTTTCAGAGAGATTGACCAAGTACTTTCTGAGGTATTTCATAAAGAAGGAAAACTGTTATGGCTGTTATGGCCGTTAGTAACGGCTATAACGGTAACATAACACATTGGACATCATCCTTGACCCATAATGAACATACCTACAAATTTGCAGAAAGATCGGCCAGTAGTTTTGTCTGGAGCGAGTGGAACACATTTTGACCACGGCCGGACACACACGCACACACACACACACACACACACCACACACACACACACACACACACACACACACACACACACACACAGAGCATTTTTTCGTTCCCATTGTAAAGTACTCCCTGTTCTATAAGAACTGTGAGTACAAAAAGGGGTCTGTCCACCATAAAACAATAGCAGCTCAAAATCATACGTAGAGTCATCTCTGCCTCAGTCTGGTTGACTATTGATTAAGCTTCACAGCAGTCACGGAGTCAGCTTCTGACGCAGCAAGAAGACTGACGGTCTTCACTATAAAGGACGTGGCAAACGAATCCAGGCATACGCTGCATGACCATCCTTCAAGGCTCATGCAAAAGGCAGGTCAAAGAAACGCCACTTGGTGAAAAGTCATTGATGGAAGAAGGAGAAGCAAATATACAGCTTGTCCATCAATTAATCAATCAGTGTTCACCAAAGAATGAAACAAGCACACACACACACACACACACAACACACACACACACACACACACACACACACACACACACATACACAGACAAATATTTCGTCTAATATCACAGAATTGTGAAAAGACGTTAAAGAGAAGAATGAACACACACACACACACACACACACACACACACACACACACACACACACACACACAATCACACACACACACACACACACACACACACACACACACACACAACACACACACACACACAACACACACACACACACACACACACACACACACACACACACACACACACACAAACACGCGCGCGCGCACACACACACATACACGCGCATATACACACACACGCACGCGCGCGAACTCTCTCTCTCTCTCTCTCTCTCTCTCTTCTCTCTCTCTCTCTCTCTCTCTCTCTCTCTCTCTCTCTCTCTCTCTCTCTCTCTCTCTCTCTCTCACACACACACACACACACACACACACACACACACACACACAAACTTGTTTGGAATCCTGACTACTACGATATGTTTAAGGACAGCCTAATCAGACCCAATTCCATAGCTGCTTTGGGGGAAGCCAAACGAATGATAAGTGTAGATGTTGATGTGTCCATTGCTGTGTTCAATGATACTTTGACATTGGCTTCAGAATATATGTTAAAACAACTGAAATTTGGTATCTTCCCGAAAAAGCAAGTATGGTTTGACAAAGAATGCAGGACAACAAAAGCGTCCGTAAAAGTTCCCTAAGAATCTTCAGACATGAGCG
>CM031609.1:20280887-20283387 GCA_018398815.1 Conus ventricosus | reverse complement strand
TTTCAACACACACGACACACACACAATTAAGCATTTCAACACACACGACATACCCATAGTCACAAACAAGCATTTCAACGCACACAACATAACCATAATTATAAATAAGCATTTCCAGCACACACACCTTTCCGTGCTTCATGTGGTTCCCCCACACCTCTGTCTCTCCAAAGTCCACTGGGAGCACCGAGTCGCATCAGGTACCCCAAACCGGGTCGGTTCTTGAACGGAGTGTCTTTCAATGCCGACACCATTGACACAAACACACACCCAAATCGCACGACACAGCTAACCACACCAGTCGCATGCGCTGTAGGAGGTCCGTGGACAGTGGAGAACGCCTCCCGTGGGACGAGGTGTTGTTGCGGAAAGTCCTGGACAGAGTTAGGACCCTCCAGCAAGGTCCACGTGCTCCTCTCACTGCGTGGCACCAACAGCGCAAGCTTCGGGTGGAGCCCCCGGGAGGAGAGAACACGGAAGGAACTGGAAGGAAAGAAGAAAGGGTACTGGAACCCCGCAGTCAGTACGGTCTGACATATGCTGTTAAATCCTAACAGCCACTCGCATGATGGGCGAGGGGAGGTTTGCTGAATACATTAATAGCACCAGCTCAACACAGACCTGAGCATAACACAGTAAACAAACCAACTGAGGAATGTTCGCTAAAGGTTTCCTCACACGAAGCAGGTAAGAGATTACATTCACAGGCTAAACACATGAATAGCAAATCTTCATCCTTCCCTCACTCACGTTCAACATTTTCCTTTCTTAGGAACTGAACTAATACAGCAACCATTGCTTTATAACTGCCCACATTTGCAAATAATAATTCAATGGCACAATTATCACCACATTTTATAGCAACATTTCAAACGACACAATTCTCCAACCACGCATCCAATCGACTAATCATGCGTACGCACGCTCGCAAACATAAAACTCGTTCCCCTTGCACACACAAACAGACGGTGGCCGAAGAATAAGAGACCGGTGATTGTCACAGGGGCGGACGAGCGAGACCAAGCAAGTTCCAACCCTAAATCACCAGGTTCTCCTCCATCCCCACCGACTACCGCATCACCAGATGCATAGAAAGGAGAAAGAATTTTGGATATAATTTAGAATGGCCAGGTTAAAGATTGAATTAACCAGAGAAAAGTGGTCTCAAACAATATTTCTTTTATAATTTTTAAAACAAAAAAGAAATTGCGCAAAAGAGAATTAGCCGGCTAACAACAACAACAAAAACAAACGAACCACGAAACTGATGCTTACCAGCTACCCCTGGGTGACCCAGAAGTGGCGGGTCAAGCGACTCTCTGCCCTCTGTCCAGTCGAGAGGACCAGCAGAGCAGATGCGGAAAAAAGATGACGTCCCTCCCCTGCAGGCCGACTGTAGGAATGAAGGTACCGACCGTACCTTCGACGAAGTGGTAGAGAACCAGAACCGGAGCGGGCGCTCCCAGGGACATCTTCCGCTTGAGTGAAGAGAAAACCTGCCTAACCGATGGCAGCCAACATGCCACCCTACGTCACAGTGAGAATACCTCAAGCCTAAGAGGAATCTTGCACGTGCGGCAGGTGAAAAGACAGGTGAGAGGCCGATAGAGACAGCCAGTACAAGAAAAAGATACCAGCCACCAGTGAACCTGCAGGATGAATTGCACGGGCAGTGGAATTAGAGAGAGAGAGAGAGAAAGTAAACCCAACCTGAGCTGAACGACATTAAGGTGCAAACGCACCACAAGCCACATTAAGGGACGGGTACACGACCACAGCAACGACAATAAATAAATGGATAGTTCCGCCACCCTAGATGGGTCAATCGTCGTAGGCCTCGTGACAAACTCGTGACAATGGAGTAGGCAGCTTATCTTCAATCCTCACTGTCTTTTTGGTGTTCGTCTTTCCTGTTCTTGGCTCTCCACGTAATACAATCCTTATCACCACAGAGTAATTAACAGGATGGTTGTAGCCATCTAATGAATGAAGATTAAGAATGGCAGAATGATCGATATAAAAGCACAGAGAGAGAGGGGGAGAGGAGAGAGAGAGAGAGAGGAGAGAAAGAGAGAGCGAGAGAGAGAGAGAGCGAGAGAGAGAGAGAGAGCGAAAGAGAGAGAGAGAAGAGAGAGAAAGAGAGAGAGCGAGAGAGAGAGAGAGAGAGAGAGAGAGGCTGTTTTGTTTTGACCACTTCAGAAATGAACGATGGTTGTTAAGATTATGCGCAGTATAGAGTTCAGACAAGGGACATCACTGGTCGTCGATGACATCCCATCACGTGAGGAAGCTCTACTAGATAAGACTGGTAGTGACAAGAAGAAAATGTCAAAGCACCAAAGGAGTCGACACCATTTTACCGGATCAACCAGGAGATTTGGACACAAAAGGATGCAGAAGAGAGAGAGAGAGAGAGAGGGGGGGGGGGGGGGGGGGGGGGGCTCGGAAGTTTCGCTGCTTTTACCTCCCTTAAACATGACCTGTCAGACAAGGATCTCGG
>CM031609.1:20270887-20273387 GCA_018398815.1 Conus ventricosus | reverse complement strand
TAGGGAGCCAGTGTAACGAGAGGAGTAGTGAGGGAAGTGGCGTAAATGGGTTTAACGCATTTAAAGATAAGTTGAACGACATTGATTTGTACTTTCTGAACTCGGAGGAGAAGATTCTGAGGACAGCAAGGAGTGAGTTACTGCAATCCATCTCGAGGGAACGAAAGCAAACATGAGAGTTTCAGTAGCATCGTCAGAGAGAAAATGGCGAGCCGAATCAACACAGAGAAGTTCCAAGTACCACGTTGACAGGCAGAGGTAGCAACTCGTTGAAAAGAAAAGAGTCTGGTCAAGTGTTACGCCTACATTGCCCACAGTCGTAAAGGTCTGAATGAGGCATTTTTCTACCTGAAGAGAAGTGAGAACACAGTCCGTGGACATAAGACTACTGGTCGCAATGAAAATCATGTCATTTTTTTGTCATTGTTCAGCTGAGGTTTCTTGTTTATCATCCCTGCTTTAAGATCTGAAATACATAACTGTGTGCACAGGACGATCAGGGAACCTGGGAAATAACAACAAACAACGGAATTGTCATTGGAGATAGTGAGAAACGGTATGATGGGCAAGGATAAAACAGTGAGAGCCCCATGAGGCCTTGTGTTCTTTCCTGGATTATGATCAAACTAAACTAAGGGACAATGGCTGGTGACAGTTAGTTAGCCACATTTCCCCCACATTAAGGGAAAATGGTCAGTGACAGTTAGTTAGTCACATTTTCCCATATGCATGGAGAAGGGAAGGGGGGTCTGAAAAAGGACTGCTGTTCCCTTGGTGACAAGAGCCTTGAGGAAACAAGAGGAGGGGGCGGGTCTCTGTGGTTTCCTGACCAATAGAAAACAAGATGTATCTAGACTGGGAAAAACCAGACAAACAAACAAACAAGCAGGTAAACAAACAAGCCAATATAATGATAGAGAACAACCACATTCTGCTTATCATCAAAATGCTGAATAATAAATCTCAAATAAATATTAGCGAACCGCCAAAATAAAAACGTGGACAAACGAATCACAAGAGTGTTGCTGAATAATAGCTCAGACCTTCAACTTGCTGTTATGACATTCGCATTTTTTCCCCTTATGATAACATGATTGTTGCACGAATCAGCCGCCGTGGCAAAGTGGTTCGCGTTGCGAACTCCTGGCGAGGAGTCATGTGGGATTTTTCTGCCCCGACCGTCTCCAACCCAGAGCTGAATTTGCTACGGATTCAGTTGTGAAGACTGGGACCACACAGTCGAGTTTCATCCGCTTAATGGATGCGTCTCTGAGAGTGTTGCCCAAATTTCCTGACCAACACTGCAGGTGTCTGTATCTCTCGGGCCTGGTTAACGCCGAGATATATTCATCCTCGTTTTCATCGACCAGCAAAAACGAAGTCTCAAATTCTGTTGCCCTTCATGCCCTGATCTCATGGTGGCTTCAATTTCGATGTCCTCTCCACGTCTGTGGCCTTGCTTTGGTTCCGTCGGGGTCACTGGTATCGGCGAGTCCATGGAGGCTGTCGCTGGACGGACGTGATGGCGCCCTCCGGAGGGAGAGCTCACTCACACCGGCTCCGGGACTAAGCAATTGTTGTCGTCAGTAGGGGGCTTAGTTGGTGGTGTCCTGCGTATGTTAGATCAGAACAGACGCCACTGAACACCACCGAAGTGACTCGGTAGCAGTGCAGTGTCTCCTCCGGTGGATTGCCTCCTGACGACTTGACATTGACTGCTCCCTGTGGATTGCCGGTGCCGGGGCTGCAGCGGGGCCGACCGGGCTGTGGCTGTGGACGGGATGTCGGAATGAGCGGCGTGGGTGCACTGCCTCTGAGGTGGTACAGAAGATCGGACAGGAAAACAAATAATAAGATAACATGAATAAATGAAAGTAATTGTTGCACGACTTTTTTTGTTGATCCGCACCACCCTACCCACCTCTCCACTCCCCATCCGCCCTCTCGTTAGCAAAGGGAGTCACAACATCACGGTGGCATGCGCTGCCTCATGAGAAGACGGCAAGCGGGAACATTGCCGAAACTTGAGACATCGGAACCAGCGCACACACTGTACAACTGCCCACAGGCTTTACTTCTGCTTGTAAGCTGGCGTGACCTGACTCTAATAGCCAGTAGTATGTAAAATGCACGCGTGTTATTCTGCAGTTTAGCATACTCATTTACCACAATAATCCTATTTTTTGTAGAATGTAGTCACCTTAGTGTGTGTGTGTGTGTGTGTGTGTGTGTGTGTGTGTGTGTGTGTGTGTGTGTGTGTGTGTGTGTGTGTGTGTGTGTGCGTGCCTGCGCGCGCGCGCTTGCGTGCGTGCGTGCGTACGTGCGTGCGTGCGTGCGTGCGTGCGTGCGCGCGCGCGCGTGTGTGTGTGTGTGTGTGTGTGTGTGTGTGTGTGTGTGTGTGTGTGTGTGTGTGTTTGTGTGTGTGTGTGCGTGCGTGCGTGCGTGCGTGCGTGTGTGTGTGTGTGTGTGTGTGTGTGTGTGTGTGTGTGTGTGTGTGTGT
>CM031609.1:20235887-20255887 GCA_018398815.1 Conus ventricosus | reverse complement strand
ATATTCACCCACACAGTCCTCTTTGCCAGGAACATGGCTTGGTGGGTTGCATTGATCAACAATGTTGCTGCCCGGGTCTCCTTTGTGAAAGCAGCCCCACTCCACCTTGTTTCTCAGTTCTTGCTGTGATACTCAGCTCTGGTAGATAAAAGAGAAACTCTTTTTTTCTCCACAGATCCTCCGAGAGTGAACTCATCCAGCTAACGTCTCTTTCAGTCATTTCCCTCTCTCCACCTGCTCAGTTGCGGGTTAATCTGATTTTAACGACCTGGTCAGTTCCTGCATGGGTGACACTTTCGGATTTAAAACCACAGAGAATACATACGAGAATGCACGCTTGCACACACACACACACACACACACACACACACACACACACACACACACACACACACACACACACACACACACACACACACACACACTCACTCACTCACACGCACGCACGCACGCACGCACGCACGCACGCACGCACACACACACACACACACACACACACACACACACACACTCACACACTCACTCACACGAACGCACGCACGCACGCACGCACGCGCGCACGCACGCGCGCACGCACGCACGCACGCACGCACACACACACACACACACACACACACACACATACACACACACACACACACAAATCGCACGCACGCACGCACGCACGCACGCACGCACGCACTCACTCACACGCACGCACGCACGCACGCACGCACGCACGAGCGCACGCACGCACGCACGCACGCACGCACGCACGCACGCACGCCCCACACACACACACACACACTCGCACGCACGCACGCACGCACGCACGCAACGCACGCACGCACGCACGCACGCACGCACGCAACACACACACACACACACAGCCATTCTGATTGACGTTTTCCACATTCTTTTTTATTTCTTCTCGTTGGGTGTGAACAAGTGTGCAAGGGAGCATACTAGAGAGAGAGAGAGAGAGAGGGAGAGAGAGAGAGACAGAGACAAAGACTCAAAGACTCAAGACTCAAAAACTTTATTACTCAAGGATAGAGATTTTAGGGAGTGCCTATTCTTCCAATCTGTCCTTGCTATTCTACAAACATTCAACTAAACAGACTGCACATATTAATAGTGACAGAAACAATGAAGAATATAGCAACATTATAATATTAACAATAACAATAGTAATAAGAATAAAATTATTTAAAAAAAAAAAAAATCCATTACAAAATTACACAAACACAGTCAGACACGTAACGCGCGCGCGCTCACATGCATGCACAGGCCCACACATAACACGCACGCATGCGCATACCCACAACCACACCACACCACCACACACACAACACACACACACACTACACACACACACACACCACACACACACACACACACCACACACACACACACCATTTCATAGCTAATATAGAGGCAAGCATAAAAGTAGGGCGTTGAGACTATGATCAAAAGTTAATTTATTGTTCAAGTAAATGTTTAAGTCTGCTGATTTGAAGACGCAGCGATTGACATGTTTTGGCAGACGGAGGAAGAGGTTCCACCCAAAATGGACCAAAAAAAAATCTTTGCATCAAAAAGTTTCCTCCTGACGACCCCCCCCACTGACCGTCTCAGCCTACATCCTTCTTCTTTAAAAAAAATCATCATCATCATCATCAACACCCATCATCCATCATCACTCACCACCACCATCATCACACCATCATCATCTTCATCATATTCTGTTCCTGTTATTTTTTCACGACCTAAAGGGGTATGGTTAAAAAAAAAAAAGAGGGATGTGCATCATCATAGCACTTTTACAAGTTGAACACTGCGGGATTGCTGACCCACTTTTCCGGTGTTTCGTTGGTGCCTTTTTGGTCCAGCATAATTATGCAGGCCCCCACCTAAAAATCCGTGTGTTGATAACTTAAACGCTCACTTATAGAACCTTGCTGGCCCAGCTCGTCCCCTTGCCTGCACACCGTCCTTCTTCATACACCTTCCCGGACGAAGATCATCGCCACGAGTCCGGGAACTATTCGTGACTTGCAGATGCCGAAAAATTGTCAGAAACTCGCCACAGCAAAAGGCAGTGAGGTGGAAATTAAAACCAAAACACCAAAAAAACAGTGCGTAAATGGCAACAGAATTTCAATTCTTTTCTCTTGACATATGATCAACATGAAAATAATGCAAGGGAAACTCAAATAAATTTTGGAGTTTCACAAAAAAGGGCCGTGAAATGTATGTCCTTTAGAACGTTCCCAGGGAACTACTATTTAGTCTTGACATCTGAACATCATTTGACATTGTACCAGAATTTTGATTTGTTTTAATGCTGATCACGAAGAAGAAATATGAAGAGATGTCACAAGTTTTCGTTCTGGTCTGAGAGTAAAACGTCTGTACCTGAGCAAATTCATAATATATCCCTGCATCAAACAGCCCCGAAAGATACAAACACCTGCAGTTCCAGCCCAGAAAATTTTGAGCAACACTGTCGAAAAAGGGGCCCCAAATACGTCCAGAAACTAAAACTGTGTGGCTCCAGTCTTCCAGGGGATCCCAATTGCAAACTCAGCTCTGGGAGGAGGCAGTTTGAGCGAAAAAACCTATAAATGAACAACTGTGATGGGAACGAACCCACGAAGCCTACACTACCACTTAGATATTTGTGGCTGGCAAATTGATCAATTCATCCATGAATCGGGACGGGGAAATGGCAAGACAATGCACACGCATTAAGAAACAGAAAATGGGATGGGTGAACCCATCTTTGGTTTTAAATATTCCCCCCACACAGCCCCTCTTTGCCAGGAACATGGCTTGGTGGGTTGCATTGATCAACAATTTTTGCTGCCGGTCCCCCTTTGTGAAAGCAGCCCCACTCCACCTTGTTTCCAGTTTTTTGCTGTGATACTCAGCTCTGGTAGATAAAAGAGAACTCTTTTTCCTCCACAGATCCTCCGAAGTGAACTCATCCAGCTAACGTCTCTTTCAGTCATTTCCCTCTCTCACCCACCTGCTCAGTTGCGGGTTAATCTGATTTTAAAACGACCTGGTCAGTTCCTGCATGGGTGACACTCGGATTTAAAACCACAGAGAATACATACAAAAAGCACGCTGCACACACACACACACACACCACACACAAAACCACACACCACACACACACCACACACACACACCCACACACCACACACCACACTCACTTCACTCAAAACCACGCACCACGCACGCACGCACGCACGCACGCACACACACACCACACACACACACACACACACACACACACTCACACACTCACCACACGAACGCACGCACGCACGCACGCACGCGCGCACGCACGCGCGCACGCACGCACGCACGCACGCACACACACACACACACACACACACACACACATACACACACACACACACACACTCGCACGCACGCACGCACGCACGCACGCACGCACGCACTCACTCACACGCACGCACGCACCCACGCACGCACGCACACGCACGCACGCACGAAACGCACGCACGCACGCACGCACGCACGCACACACACACACACACACTCGCACCGCACGCACGCACCACGCACCACGCACGCACGCAACGCACGCACGCACGCACGCACACACACACACACACACACAGCCATTCTGATTGACGTTTTCCAAAATTCTTTTTATTTCTTCTCGTTGGGGGGGAACAAGTGGGGCAAGGAGCATACTAGAGAGAGAGAGAGAGAGGGAGAGAGGAGAGACAGAGACAAAGACTCAAAGACCAAGACTCAAAAACTTATTACTCAAGGATAGAGATTTTAGCAGTGCCTATTCTTCCAATCTGTCCTGCTATTCTACAACATTCAACTAAACAGACTGCACATATAAATAGTGACAGAAACAATGAAGAATAAACAACATTATAATATTAACAATAACAAAGTAATAAGAAAATAATTATTTAAAAAAAAAAAATCCATTACAAAATTACAAAAACACAGTCAGACACGTCCCGCGCGCGCGCTCACTTTGCATGCACGGGCCCACACATACACGCACGCATGCGCATACCCACATCCCACCACACACACACACACCACAAAACACACACACACACACACCACACACACACACACACACACACACACACACACACACACACACACACACATTTTCATTAGCTAATATAGAGGCAAGCATAAAAGTAGGGCGTTGAGACTATGATCAAAAGGTTAGATTTATTTTCAAGTAAATGTTAAGTACTGCTGATTTGAAGGACGGCAGCGATTGACATGTTTTGGCAGACGGAGAAGAGAGTTCCACACAAAATGGACCAAAAAATGCAAAACTAGATTTGAACAAATCAATGCGGACCTTGGTAAAATTAATTATTTGAATCATATCGCTTTTGTTGCCATTTGGATAAACTCAGCAAGATATGTTGGCCCCAAATGTTTGCAGGGACTTTAAACATTAGTACTGCCTTATTAAGTCAGTTGGCTCTGCAAGTGGTAACATCATTAGTTTTGCAAATTTTTGCCCCTGGTTGATAGAGACTTGTCGGGAAGAATCAGCTTAATTCCCCGCTATGCATAGAGTTGATCTTTTTTATGTGATTTTCACCGGCACCACTCCAGACAGGGACGCAATTGATGTGAGAAAGGCAATGGCTTCAAAAAAAAATATTCCGGAAAAGTGGTTCAACATAATAACTGAGTTTAATTGAGTAAAAACAAATTGCGAGCCACTGTTTGCAAACATGATTTATATGTGATTGCCATTTAAATTTCCCCATCAATGATCACGCCTAAGACACGGTGTTCGGTAACCCGCTCGATCAAGGTTTCACTCATTTTTAGGCTCAACAAAGATGCTGTCGTTAAATGTTTCTGTCACGATGCTAGGACCATACCATTTTGTTTTGTGCGGATTAAGGACCTTTTCGGTTTTGGTTGCACCATTCTAAGACACCCAGTAATACTTTGTTGTAACGATATTTGTACAGACATGATGTTTTGTATCACTACAGTGAAAGAACTATCATCAGCGAACAGATCACAGCTGACATCTTTGTGAGATATTTGCATCGTAGGTCATTTATAAAAATACAGAAGAGAAGAGGGTCCAAGGACAGAGCCTTGTGGAACGCCACAGCTCACTTTTTCCTTCAGAGGAATAAGCCGTTTAAGTAAACACCTGGGTCCTGCTTTCAAGATATGACTGAAAGAAGGTGACTACGCCGGATTTGAACAAAAGCATCATTTTTTTAATAATATGTTGTGGTCTACAAGATCAAACGCTTTCTTAAAAATCGAGAAAACATTCCAGTAGTTTTCTTTTGTTGATGGCTGATAGCCAGTATCACAGAGGCGTTTTAAGACCGTGTGGCATGAGTGATTTCGACAAAAGCCTGACTGAAATGGGTGGAACAGTTTGTGATGTTCCATATGTTAGTTAGGTTTTGTGAACATGCATCTCTAGGGGTTTCGATACAACGGATAAAAAGATATGGTCAAAAAATTGTTTAAATCTGAGATCCCCTTGATTTGGGTATGGGAACCACTTTTGCTGCCTTTAGACCACATGGAAGACATTCTGACAATACACAAATTATAAACATACTTAAGGAAACCCAACCCAATGTAGGGTAGAGCAACTTGAGTATAGAAGCATTAAGTTATCGGGACCCATTGCTTTTTATTTTTAAGTTTTGAAATTAAGGAACCAACTTCATTAATAGCAATGAGGGATGAAAAATGAATCTCTAGTAGTTAATCGTTTTTGACAAAACGATTGAAGAACAGCTGGAGTTTTCATATCGATTAAAAAATGTGACACTGGCACCGTTTGTACTGATTCAGTTACCGAAGGAAATGATTGTTGAAAGTGTTAGCAGACCACATAGTCGCAGTATTATCTGATTTCTTTCTCGACTTGTCATTTATTTCATTAACAGCACGCCATAATGATGCGTATCCCTGTTTGCTTTTATCAGTTTCCTAAAATGCTCAGATTTTGATTTCTAACTAGATCTGATACTCTGTTTCTCTGCTTTTATATTTATCTACTTTTTTTGGGGTTTTAAGTGCATCCCTTAGTCCCATTTCATAATAATGTCTTTTGTCAGCCAGCTGGGAAGTACTCGTGTTTTACCCTTTTTCTTCTAAGTGGGGCATGTTTATCAACGACTGAGAGAAAATATTATACCAGGTATTACACGCTTCTTTTGGGATTTTTGTGTAATTGATTACACTGTAGAAAGGAGCTAAGTTTAAGTCGAGGAAAATTCATCCTTTAAACTGAAATTTTTTGAAGCAGTGATTTGAATTTTTGTGTGGCCCTTATTCTGTTGCTTTGGAATTTAAAAAGACCAAGTGCACAAAATGAGACAGTGGTCGCTTATGCTTTGTTGCCCACTGTTATGTTAGATACCATGGCTTTTTTTGTTTGTGTAGATATGATCCAGCAATGTAGAAGATGTCTTTGCGATTCAGTTGGATATGAATAAGCTGATGCAAACCAAAGATGTGGTGGTCGCATTCCAGGCAGGCTGCCCTTTTAACAATCAAAAGTTAAAATCACCGAGAAGAATGACATTTGGATAGCTCTTATATACATCACCATCATGTGGTACAAAGTTGTCATACCAAAGAAAAGTGGCAGCGGGATTCCTGTACACATATCCAACAGAAGAGGGGCTGATTGGAGGGTTTTACCCAGAAACCACATGCATTCAACATTATCAGGTTCAAGGTCACGCCGCCTTTTTGTACAGGAGCGATGCTTTTTATGAATAATATTCCAAGTCCTGTTTCACCAGAGTGATGTGCATCGCGTCGGGCAAAGTTATAGTTAGTTATGGAAAAGCGTATCAGTTAAACGGGAGTCAAGGCGAGTTTCACTAAGACAATTAGATGAATAGAAGGGATTCGTTTAGAAGAAAACAGACATCATGAATCTATTGGCAGAAAGATAAACATTTAGGGGACCAAAGCGTAATCCAGCATCAGTATTAATTACATTACAATGGTCCATTGTATTGATTTTAGAGAAAGTCCCCGAGCAAAAAAAACAAAATAGATATACTGTACAACAACAATTAAAATATAAAATCAGCAATACTGTTACAAACAACAATAAAATATAAAAAACAGCAATCATAAAATCCAAGAACACACAAAAATCCGAAAAGCAGGGCAATGAAGTTCAGTCCAAAGGACAATTCAAGTATGTGTATGATAACAATATTCAGGGAAGTATGACCAACCAAAACAAATGTCGCTTTCAAGCTGTCCGGGGCACAATAGTACAGTCATCCACAGTAACTAAGCAATAAACGGGAGAAGGGGGGGGGGGGGGGGAGGGGGAGGGGGGAAAAATACTCACAGGGGTTTGGGGGGAGGGGGGGAAGGGGGGAGGAGTCAGTGCGTGATGGGAAGGTGAAGGTGAGATGGAGCAAGAAGGAGGGAAAGAAGACTCGGCTGGGGGTGAGGGGAAGGGGAGGGGAGTGGACTGTGAGGCAGGGAAGGGTAAATTTGGGCGGGGGGGGGGGGGGGGGGGGGGTGGGAAGGTAGGCAAGGGCTCGGGCGAGACACAAGCCCGTTTTTCTGAATTCCGGATACCGAATTTCTGTTAAACGGGGGAGAAGGGGAAAATAAGGATGCATTTGTGTCCAAGGATTGAAAGGGAAGGGGGAAGGGGGAGAAAGGCCACATGGGGAGAAACATCGGCATTGATGTCATGGAGGTCTGTTAAAGTACGCATGGGTGGCATTTCAAAGGGGGGAAAAGGTTCATTTGAAGAACAACTGGATTTCTGGGGACAATTTTAGGGGCATTGTCCAAGTGATTGTTTGAGCTACGTTGAACTGTCTCTGGGTAAATTTGTAGAATAAGAATCAGGGCGATTCCTACGACTGGGTACATGGCTGCACACTCCGACGGAACTCAGTAGGGAAAAGGCTGCTTGACTTGGTTTTCTTTTAATTTGAAGACTGTGATCTGTTACGGTTTGTTGCAATGGCTGTTCCTGACATAGCTCTGGGTTTGCCCCATTACCCTAAACCGAGGAGGCCGGTTTACACGAGTGCCAGAAACTGAATGATTTGCCGTAACCATGTGACAACCACTGGAAAACAGGTGAATACCATCCGATGTGAAATACTTTGAACGATCCTAAGATTTGGATCAACGAAATTGTTTTCAAGCAAAAAAACATGCACTTGTATTCTGCACATAGGACATACAGTTCCCTAACCCTCAAATTAAAGAATTCAAAGGAATAGGTTTTTCTAGGAAGTAGAGCAAGACAGCAATTTTGGCAGCAGGAAAAACTCTTTTCACCTGTCCCAGAAGCTGAGCAAAGTCCTGCGAAGCGTGTCTAAAAGAGTAGTGTCTCTGAAGGTCGTTTCCCCCCACATGCAATGCCACCCCTGCACATCCTCTCGTACTGCACAATCTCTGAGGCAGCAGTGACGTCAGTCACCTTTGCCCCCGGGATTGTGCGTACATGGTGAGCCCCGTCCTGTCCAGTCTCTGTCGGTCAATATACTGAAGGGTTTGAATCCCCCACAATGAAGTTGACAAGTTTTCCTTTCGGGGAAGACGGGTCCTGAATTTTGGGGTATTTTGAAATTTAGGTGTCGGTCAGAGACTGCTGTGGTATTACCTATGACAGGGTGAGTCAAATCTGCCGTCTGTCAAAGGCTGGTTTGTTGCTGGTGACAGTGACGGAGTCGGTCACAGCGGAGTGACAGTCTTTCTTTGTCAGCCGTAACACCACTAACTTAGTACCACGTCGCTAGATTGTTCCTGTTGTTTTAGTTCGGCTGCGTTGAATTTTTTTATGACTTTACAGTGGACGTGGGATGGGGCTGACAGTCACGTGCTGATTTCAAGAGGTGCTTTTTGATGGTCAACACACTGTCAATCAGCTCGTTTTTTCTTTGAGCTGATTGCGTATGTGTTGCACTCATCTTGCAGACTGTCAATTTTCCTCTCAAACGTCTGTTTTAAAATCCTCAGTTTGTTGTCAAAACTGAGTTTTTTAAAATCTGCATCAAGGCTTTTGATGCAAGATAAAGACAGAAGCAGTGAAAGAAAGAAGCACTGATGCAGTCTTAGCGTCCGTGCTTGTACTGGCATTGGTGGTGGGGGTCTGTGTTGTCATAGAAATGGTCCCATCTGTTGTGGTTTCGTCAGTCTGACCATAAATTTTTCTTAACTCTGGGTAGTGGGGCAGTGTCATTGGGGGCTGTTTCTCTGGGGGAGTGGGGTCAGTGTCACTGTATTGTTTTCTCTGGGGTAGTGGGGTCAGTGTCACAGTAGTTGTTTTCCTCTGGGGTAGTGGGTCAGTGTCACTAGTAAATTTTTTTTCCCTGGGTGTGGGGTCAGTGTCATTAGTAGTTGTTTTCTCTGGGGTAGTGGGGTCAGTGTCATTGGTGGTTGTAATCTCAGGGTAGTGGGGTCAGTGTCACTGGCAGCTGTTTTCTCTGGAGTAGTGGGGTCAGTGTCACTGGTAGTTTTTTTTCTCTGGGGGAGTGGGGTCATGGTCACTGGCAGTTTTTCCTCTGGGGTAGTGTGGGCAGTGTCACTGGCAGCTTTTTTTCCCCCTGGGGTAGTGGGTCAGTGTCACTAGTAGTTGTTTTCTCTGGGGTAGTGAGGTCATGTCACTGTAGTTGTTTTTCTCTGGGGTAATGGGTCATGCACTGGATTGTTTTCTCTGGGGAAGTGGGGTCAGTGTCACTGGGAGTCTCTGTGACATCAGTGTTGACCCACAGGACGTGAACACACAGTGATGCGGAGTCCGTGGTTTCAGGAAAGATGACGTGGTGGCTGGCTGTATCCGCAAGGAGCTCAGTGATAACGGGGCCTTCACACTGAGTTCCTGCATTGTCCTTCGTCACTGTTGGCATCGTCCTCGGTGATGTAGCCCCGCCCCTGTCTCTTCCCACACATGGCTGGCACCATGCCAAGTCTTGGAGTTTGACGACAATGGCACACAATATTTTAAACTCAGTCTTGCCCATGCCTCCACTTAAAACCCTGGACTAAGCATGAGCCAGCACCCTTTTTTCTTTTTATTTTTTTTAGGAAATAAAGTGTTAATTGTAGCATTTTTCATGTCATGTTTGTAAATCGAACAAATGTCTTAGCTAAATTGTATTTGGAAACCTCCTCACAGCACAGCGGTACTTTGATAAATTTATTGCCCTCATCCCTGTCTTCCCATATAATGTTGAACGGAGAGTCAGGGACAGGGTCATTTAGGTAGCGAAAGCTAACGCAAACACGCCAACGAGTGAGAGTTCGAGTTGGGAACATCTAAAAGTTTTCTGTTTGGTGTCAAGCGTGGCTTTTAGTTTAGGGTTTTCTGACTGTACACAAATAACAGCAGACTGCATTGTCAATTAAATGGGACGACTTGACCATGTTGGAGGGGGGGGGGGGGGAGTTACATGTAGACTGTGACGGCCATCCTGGCCGTGGTAGACGTGATGTACTGCAGTTGTAACTTGTGAAGAGTAGGTTAAAACAGACAGGATGGTGGGGAAAACCGGGAAAAAAGAACACGGTTTTCGAGGTCCATCGAACTCCACCACAAACTGATTAGCTGGCTTTTACAGCCCACTTGTAAACACACTGGCCATAGACACGAACAGTCTTCCCTTGTATCAACTTCAGGCGGGGGGGGGGGGGGGGGGGGGGGTGCTTTTCCTCGCAAGGGTCGCTTACAGGGTGACGACAGATGAGGGCCCCTTAGGGCGCCTTCAACAGCTGGAAGCAATCAAGGGCGTCTCGCGGCGCGTCCGCAGCACAACACCACACAAACCGGTTTAAGAAATCGTGAGGGAAAGAGCAATTTAACACTGATATTTCCCTTAAAACACACGTATTCAAAGAAGAAAAATCCGCTTCTGTTCACAGAAACAATGCACGAACACCAGGCACTGTGTGGTCATTCTACACGGAGAAAACTGAATAGATAAAAACACACACTCGCAAATAAACAGAACGCAGCAGCTCGGGAAAAACACGTCCCCACCGTCGGTGGGGGAAGACACACACACACACACAGACCGAGAGAGAGAGAGATAAAAGAAGAAGAGAGAGAGAGAGAGAGAGAAGAGAAAAGAAAAGAAAGAAAAGAGAGAGAAAAGAGAGAGGGAGGGAGAGAGAGGGAGAAAGAGAGAGAGAGAGAGAGAGAGAGAGAAGAGAGGAGAGAGAGAGAGAGACATGCCACATATGATAGAGCTCAAAAAATTTTGTGTACCCCACCTTCTACTTGTCCATACTCCCACCACTGTCCACCTTCACAATCCTCTGTCTATTCAGCAGTACAAAACACAAGAAACCCAAGGGACTGGTAGGAGGCCTAGGTTGTCACGTCTTACAAACCACAGAAGGGACCAGGCACGGTGTGACCTGACACACCACTCCCCCAGCTTCGTAGACTCAGGCTTCCGATGGCGACGGGGGAAAAAGTCTGTGTACTTTCGTGCTCAGCAAGTATTGCAAAGCAATGCCAGACTCGTAATCTTGGGGTTGCGGGTTCGAATCTCCGCCGGGGCCGTTTCGGCACAGGGGGATTTTTCCCTCGGAGTTAACATGGGTTCTGACTCCATTTCCCATACAGTGCATCGAATGAGATTATAACCGAGGTTTCGTGTGTGAACGCACGCATAACATCTTGCACACACGTAAAATCCCATCACCAACTTTCGGAAGAGAAGGCCAGTTTGGCCGTTGGTATGGATGACACGTTACACATAGCATGCACCTTCCCGAAGATGGAGTATGGCTGCTTTAATGGCAGGATGAAAACGGTCAAGCACACAAACTCCACACACTATACAGGGGTCTCCGCAGGAGTATCAGCCTGCGTAGGCAGAAGAAGAAGAAGAAGAAGAAGAAGAAGAAGAAGAAAAGAGAAGGAAGAAGAAGAAAGAAGAAAAAGAATGGCGTGCACTTGGGAGAAAGGCGTCTTCTCAGAGTTTGCAATTTTAAAATTTTATCTGTCAATCCATGTGTCAGGTGAAAAGAGCAGCGGATGCGGAAGTGGGTCTCAAGTGGAAAAGGCTTTAAGCCCACAATTTCATTAGAACTTTTCCCCTTTATGTAAGTCCTTCGTGCAAGTCCCCTGGGGGTCACACGTGTAAAGGGCGTTAAGCCCACTTTTCATTACAACTTTTTCCATCGTGTAAGTCCCCAGAGGGTCACACGTGGAAAAGACTTCAAGCCCACTTTTCATTCCAACTTTTCCCTTCATGTAAGTCCCTAAGGGTCACACGTGGAAAGGACGTTAAACCCACAATTCATTTCAACGTTTTCCTTCATGTAAGTCCCCTGAGGGTCACACGTTGGAAAAGGCTTCAAGCCCACTTTTCATTACAACGTTTTCCTTCATGTAAAGTCCCCTAAGGGTCACACGTGAAAGGACGTTAAATCCACAATTCATTTCAACGTTTTCCTTCATGTAAGTCCCTGAAGGTCACACGTGGGAAAGGACGTTAAGCCCACATTTCATTACAACGTTTTCCTTCATGTAAGTCCCCAGAGGGTCACACGTGGAAAGGACGTTTAAACCCACATTTCATTACAACTTTTAACTTCATGTGAGTCCCTATTCCGGACTTGCCAACTTTGTTTCTGCCTTATCCACATGTTCTACCACTTTTTAGTTTGTTTATCTTCCAACTTTTTTTGTGTGTTTTGTTTTGTTTTTTCTTTTTCTTTTTTCCCTCACTTGCCTAATAAAAGGTTCCATTATTCTTAACTTCCCTCCCTATCTTTTTCAGCTTCTCCACCTATTTTTAATCTACAGCTCCTAGTTTTATGTACCTGTCATACTATTTTCTATCTTCTCGCTTCTTTTTCCTCCTTTCACACCATTCTTTTTACCTTACCGTTTTTTTTTCTCTTCTCCACATTGTACCAAGCTCATGTTTTTTTCTGTCTTTTCAACTTTCCTCAACTGTTTTCTATCTTTTGGATCCGTTTGAACATGGTCCCACATTTAAATTTACCTTCTTCACTTTTTAATGCCTTTTCCGTCATTTATCAACCCCTTCCGCAGTCCCCCCCCCCCAGTTTCCCCCCCCCCCCCCTCCCCCCCTTTTGTCTGTCCTATTCCTTTCTATCTTTTTCGAAATTTCCCCCATTCTCTCGACACTTTCCCTACTTTTCTTCATTTAAAAAAAAAACTTTCTCGCTTTTCCTATCATCCACAATTTTTATAACCATGAGCCAACTTTATTTTTATTGTTCACTTGTCTTGGCTGACAAAAGAGAGGACGCCCCATCCCAGTGACAACACACACACACACACACACACACACACCACACAACACACACACCAACCACACCCCACTTCTCTCTCTCTCTTCTTTTCTCTCTCTCTCTCTCCCTTCTCTCTCTCTCTCTCTGCATATAACACCCCCACACACACACAACACACACACAGAGAAAGAGAAAGAGGGGGAGAGAGAGAGGGGGGAGAGAGGGGGAGAAGAGAAGAGGAGAGGAGAGAGAGGGGAGGGGAGAGAGAGAGAGAGCACAATCTCATAGAAAGAGAACGGGGAGGGGAGAGAAAAGGGGAGAGGAGGAGGGGGCGAGGGGAGAGAGGAGGAGAGAGAGAGGAGAGAGAGAGAGAGAAGAGAGAGAAAACAAACAAGGTTAATAGATCTGCAGAAACCTGTTTCAGACCTTTTCTGAATCAAAACAAATGTCTGGCATTGTGCACGACTACAGGGTTTAAGATCTCTATTTACAAAGCATGTTCAACACACACACACACACACACACACTCACACAACACACACCACACACACACACACACACACACACAACACACACACACTCTGAAATCTAGTCATGTAGTGGAGCCCAGTTAAACCTCCACCTCACTTGTTAACGTGACAATTGAATTTATTACTGAAGACCATTTAAGTTTATTACTTTGCATTTCTGTTTCGTAATTTTGTTTACGTCTTACGGGTATCGTGCATGTCCTTACCTGTTTATATACATTGGGAAGGGAATTTTTTTTCTCGGGTCACTTCACTTATTATATACTCTTTATCATGACAACAAAAAAGAGACCACTATTAAGCTTCTCCAAGGGAACTGTCGCTCCATAACAAAAAATATATCATACTTGAATCAATATCTTGGAATAAATAATTTTTTATGTTTTTATTATTACAATAAACTAAATGTCAACAGCGATAATCTACCAAAATTTACCTGGATTCTATCATCCCCAGTTTATGAACATGTGGGGACCGAATACAAACAGCTATCTATGTGCTGAAAAAATGTTTTTTGCGAAAAAAAACTCCACCAGTATCCAATAACATCCCTTCTGCTTCATGCTGTGCAGCAATGGTCAAATTTACTTCTTCTTTGATATTGAACATTGCTTCAGTTTACCTTCCAAAAGGACTGATGATGTGAATACAGAAGGGCTAAAAGGGTTTTCCAAGACCAAAGAGACCAAATGGGTCATTGGAGGAATTTTAACGCACATGCTCCTTTTGGGACCATGGCCGCCTTATGTTACAAGTAATAGATTATTAGATAACAAGCTGATTCTAATCTATATTTGCTAAATAATGGAAATATTACTCGTATTCCAGATATAGCCACCCAAAACCCCCTCACCTCGATTTAACCTTTACATCTCCTCACTTGTAGTAAACTCAATGGGGGAAACAGGAGATAATCCACTGGGATCAGATATATTCCAATAATAATATCGTTGAATACATAATATTAGAACAGGAAATCTCGAAGAATTATTCCAAATATATTTACAAAAAGCAGATTGGTCTTTTTTCTCAAACCATCTTAACAACATTGACATAGTGTTCTCAGCTAATGAAAACGTAGAGACCAATACACTGCATTTGTAAATATATTTTAGCAGCAGCTGACAAGTCGATCCCGAAGATAAAAAAACACAAAGTCAAAAAACATAATGGAAATGTATGGTGGAACACAAAATGTGAAACTGCCAATAAAAAGAAAAAGAAAGATTCAAGATTTATTGTAAAAAAGAGATCAGCAAGTAGTCATAAAGAAATGAAAAAGGGCAGATAAAAGGAAAGTAAAGATGTCATAGATGACGCCAAAGCTGCAGCTTTGGGAATGAATTTTGTAATCTGAAGTTAAAAATCATAAAGATTATTGGTAAAGTGGTGGGAGGAACTGAAAGCTATGAAAAATGGATTAACATCGACACAGTAACCCTATAACAATAGATTAACAACAGTCTTCCTCCTAGTACTGATGAGAAAGCAAAACCCCTTTTGAAAAACAATTTGCAAAGGGTAAGCCGCTCTGAAGGTCTAACAAGTACTAAACCAATATACGAGAGAAAGAAGAAGGTAGTAAGCACATGATGAATGTACAGCAGACAATAGTAAACAATATGAATGCTCCTATAACTATCCAAGAAGTAAAAGAAGCCATTAGATCCATACCATTTAAGAAAATCATCTATTGGTTTAGATACAATATCTAATCAAATGTTAAGAAATTTGCCTGAACATTTTGTAGAGTTTCTTCATAAATTATTTAGTACGTGTTGGAGCAAGGGTTGTTATGCCAAAAATAGGGAAACAGTCGATTATTGTTCCAATTCATAAGCAAGGAAAATCTACAAAGGATCCTAAGAATTAAAAGACCGTTTGCATTAATTTCACATGTATGTAAACTTTCAGAAAGAATTTTTTGAATAGCCCTTGTACATTACTGCGAAAAATTAACATCATACCAATCAATCAAGCTGGTTTCCAGAAAGGTCGATCCACTACAGAAATTTTTAGTGAAATTAAATCAACAAATATAAAGAAACAGTTTGCTAGACGAAAATGTGTTCTTGCTACCTTTTTTGATATAAATAAGGCTTACGACCAAGTGTGGCATTTTCAGCTATTGAAAAAACTTAAAAACTTTGGGCTTGAACGGGAAATATATACAACTATGTCAGATGTTTTCAAAAGGGATAGGGTAATAAGAACAAGAGTAGGAAAAACATATTCCACAAGTAGAACACTTTCAATGGGAATCCCCCAAGGGTCAGTATTAGCGCCACTTCTCTTCTTGTTATAATGCAGATCTGCCAAACAAAAATATCAAAAAAGTTGTTCTTTTCCAATATCAGATGATATATGCATGTGGATGGATGTAACGTTAAAAAGAAAACTTCACAGCGAGAATTAAAATTCGTCAAAAAGATCTGTTTAAGGAGAACTAAATAAGATGGTGGATTTTTTTGAAGCTAAAGGATTAAGTCTGTCAACCGAAAAAACAATATGATTCTTTTTAACAGTGGATCTAACCAGAAAGTAAAGCCTGTTTTCACATTGGGTGATACTCCTCTTAAGTACGTTACAGAGATAAAATTTCTAGGAGTTAAATTTTTCATCTAAATTTTCATGGAACTTTCATATCGAATATTTATTAACAAAGGCGGAAAAAACATTAAACGTCTGAAAAACATTTCTAAAGAAAAGTGGGGGCAAGATCCAGCTACATTGATTACTCTATGTAAATCTTTAATGAAAATCAAAAATAACTTATGCCCAAGAAATATTCCCTTTAACGCGCCTAAATATTTAATTTCAAAAATGCAAAGTATTGAATGTAAGGCCTTGGGAAAATTTGCCTTGGACTTCCTGTGCACGCATCATCGTCACGTACATATCTGAAGCCCCAGGTACTTCCTCTAGATGATTATAGAGATCTAACATGTTGTAAATTTGTCATTAAAAAATACAGCTAGAAAAACACACATTAAATCAGAAATCAAAATAAGATCAGATTTTGATTTTCCGAAAAAGAGCAAAGTCTTAGCTTCTCAAATAACTATAGCAAAATTATACATCAAAATAATTTCAGATTCTGGGGTTTCTTTAGAAAAAGAAAATTTCTCTCCCAGACCATCTTTTTGTCCTATTCCATCCTGGGAACTTAAAAAAGCCCATTTTGATATTGATCACACCAACAAACAAAAAAGATGAAAAATCAATATGCTAGCAAGTTATACTAAGTGTCTATGGACGGAAATACATAACCAATTTAAAAATATACACAGATGGTTCAGTATTGGTAAGCAAACAGGTTTGGCATCTTAATCCCTGACTTGAGGGGGGAGAAATCTTTTACATTGGATGTAACATATCCATATTTACAGCTGAATTAACAGCAATACTCATGCTTGAATTACCTTTTTAAATTTTCCCCAAAACAATATTTCAAGCTCTGTTTTGTGTAGATTCAAAATCATCCTTCAGGAATAAAAGATTTTAATTTTTCAAATAGGCCTGAAATGATTATTGAGATAAGCTGTTTGATCCATATGCTTATTGAAAGGGGGCAAACCCAACTATCCTTTTGTTGGATTCCTTCACACTGTTCCTTTTATTACAACGATAAAGATAGATAGGGCAGCTAAGCGTGGAGCAAAACATATTTGTGGTTCTGAAGATCTTAACCTACCCTTATCGGTACATGAGCAGTGCAATTTTTGTTAAACATATATTTCGAAAAAAATTTCAAAGAAGAATGATAGAACATGACAATCAAAATCATTTGATATTTTTGATATTAAAAAACATTCAACATGATTTTAGTTTAAATAAAAATATACTTTCATTGATGTATAGGTGGAAACTTCATGCTTTTAAAAAAAAAATATTTTTAAAAAACATGTATCTTTATGTAAAAAGAAAATAACACGTGATCATATTGTTTTCATGTCAAGACATGAAAAAAAATAATTCCATGTTGAGGCAAAATAGTGCACAGGCCATCTTTGAGTCACCAGCTCTAACATATGAGTTTTTTGTAGCTTGGAGCGCACTCCATTGGGGAAGTATTTATAGGTTCCTTTTTTGTGTGTGGGGCGGGGATGGGGGATATGTGTGGGATGGGAAGATGGAATAATGTACAAAGCTCAAAAGTGACAAGGACTGAGAAAGGTTAAGTTTCTGTGCCTAGATGGTTGTTAATTAGTTTTGTTAAAATTTTAGCTTTTTTCCCTTTCAAACTTATTTGAAAAATTCAAGTGTTTTGTAATTACCATTATTATTCATATAAGCACTCATATAAGCACACCATATGCACACAAACATACTCGCATACACACACACGAACACACGCACATGTACACATACGTGCACACGCACATGCACACATACGTGTGCGTGCACAAGCATAAGCACATACGCTCTTTCTTTCCCCATCTCACTCTTTCGGCACGATTTTTTTTCCCCGTCTAACATCACGTTTAGTGGAAAGACGTTAAAAGAATGACACACACACACACACCACACACACACACACACACACACACACACACGCACAAACGCACGCACGCACACACACCACACACACACATACACACACACACACACACACACACACACACACACACACACACACACACACACACACACACACACACACACACACACACATACGCACACACGCACGCACACACATATCAACATTATTTTGTTCACTGTATCTTGTACTGTTCCCTAATCCACTCCATCAAACAAAGCCAATTTTCCAGTGGAGATTCATGCAGGGTTTTTTTTCCTTTCCTTTTCCTTCTTTCTTTTTTTCTTTCTCTCTTTTTTCTTCTGTCCTTTTTCTCTTTGTTTGTTTCTCTTTTTTTCAGTAGCAAACAACAACGATACATCCTTTTTTCCTCATAATGCTTTTATTCTGCAAGTCTGTGCACGTAATTTCAGGCAGTCTCAAATGAATAGTAAAGTTAGAGAGAGAGAGAGAGAGAGAGAGAGAGAGAGAGAGAGAGAGAGAGAGAGAGAGAGAGAGAGAGAGAGAGAAG
Source organism: Conus ventricosus (assembly GCA_018398815.1). NCBI lineage: Eukaryota > Metazoa > Mollusca > Gastropoda > Neogastropoda > Conidae > Conus > Conus ventricosus. The sequence goes on along the minus strand of CM031609.1, from coordinate 20,237,046 downwards.
ACAGAGACAGAGACAGAGAGACAGAGACAGACAGACAGACAGACAGACAGACAGACAGACAGAAAGAGAGACAGACAGACAGACAGACAGAGAGAGACAGAAACATCCTGGACAAAACAAAGTAGAAATAAACAAAATAAATAAATTGATAAATAAAACAAACAAACAAACAATTAGCAAGAACAATACTAATACCCAATAATGCTACGAAACCCAGTCAGACTTATGTCACACACACACACACCACACACACACACACACACACAACACACACACACACACACACCAACACACACCACAGAGCACGCACGCACGCACGCACGCACGCACGCACGCACGCACGCACACGCACACACACACACACAGAGGCACGCACGCACACACACACGCACCATCCATGTATGCTGGGTCGAGGCTGCTTGACCACAGGTCTCGAGCATACATCCTTGTAACGTAGAGCGGGCCGTCCTGTGGGTCTGGAGCCTCTAGCCAGCTCGCCATAGACCATGTCCTTCGGGATTCCACCGTCGTCCATGAAGCTGACGTGGTCAAGCCATCGCAGGCGTTCCTGTGCCAGCAGGGCGAACGTACCAGGCATCCAGTCCTGGGTCAGGAGGTCCTTGCTAGCGATGCAGACGTGCCAGGTGATGCCCAGGAGTCTTCTGAGGCAGCGCAAGTGGAAAGTGTTCAGTCTGCGTTGTTGTCGAGAGTACACCATGCTTTGCTTCCCGTATAGAAGACTGCTCAGCATGGACGCTCGGTACACTTTCATCTTGGTGTTTGACGTTGGGACTCTCTTTGCTAGACGGGAGGTTGCTGTTGTTGCCTTACTGATCAGCGCGTTCAGCTTAGCATCCATAGAGATGTTGCTTGAGATGGTGGAGCCCAGGTACGTAAAGTCATCAACCATTTCAAGGGTATGACCACAGATGAAGATGCGGGAAGTGCTGTTGATGTCTTTGCCCATAATGTTTATCGTTTGTCTGTTTTTTTTTAGTCTGATCGAGAGGCCACACTTGGTGCAGGCATTGTTGGGCAGTGAGGGCGACGTCATCTGCGAAGAGCATCTCCCGATGAGGACTTTTCGCACCTTCATCTCTGCTCGGAGGCGCTCCAGGATTAAGAGGCTTCCATCACGCCTAGTGTGGAGAAAGATGCT
>CM031609.1:20198387-20203387 GCA_018398815.1 Conus ventricosus | reverse complement strand
CGAAAAACGCTCCCAGAGACGCACCCATTAAATGGATGAAACTCGACTGCGTGTTGTCCAGTGTAACCGATTGAACCCATATCAAATTCAACTCAAGGTAGGACTGGGCAGAAAAATCTCACAATAAATGGCTGGGCAGAAAAATCTCACAAATAAATGGCTCCGATGAGAATGGAACCACGACCTCCTAGCGGGAATCACAATGCTGACCACTTCCTCACGGCGGTCACATAAAATCAGTATTTTTTGCTCAAACTTGGTGACAGATAAACAAAAACAAAAACAATGGGGAGTGGGGGGGGGGGGGGGGGGGGGGGGAGAGGAGGAAACCAACAGACCCGGATGAAAACATACTCTCCTTCGTGGAGGTAAATGCAAACGGTGCCTCTAGTGCTAGACTTGGTCCTGCACGCAACGTTAGTCGGGAGTTACGTGCATGTCACCGTTTCATCATGGGGTGAAGAATAACTTCCTTTGTTTATTACGTCCGCTGGGGGTTTCTATTTTCTCTCGCGTTTTTAAGATGTCAGAGTTTTTGTCTGTCAGCACCATAAGTTCAGAAACTAACCTACCCCCACTGCTCCCCCCCCCCCCCCCCAATAAAAAAGAGAAAGGAAAATATAAAAGATAAGCAAAATAAGATTAAACGAAAAATTAACAAAACTTGGAGGAAGAATGAAGTAGGCTATGCCCCGCACACAAGTCGTTTGAATCTGGGTGGTGATTCGTACCGAAGGCCCTTTGTTTCTCCTGTTCTTTCAACAACATTACTAGACATGGCAATTTGAAACTGCGTACATTTCTCAAGAAATTACGCCTGGATCCCAATTTTCTTGTTTTCTTTAAAAGGATTGATATCAACAAAATCTTTTAAAGGGTCTGATTTCTACAAACATGTCAGAATTCGGCTGGATCTGAGAGGGGTTAGTTGCCGCCAAGGACACAGACAAACAAAGTGTTTTGTGTCCTGTACTCTGTGTGTGTGTCCTTGGCGGTAACTAAACACTTCTCTTTTTAAAGTTTGGAGAAAAAACAATGTTGAGAAATACACCATGGGTGGACTCCGGTGCATTGTGATTATCATTAAGAAGACTGTTGGATCTTAGCAGAGGGGTTTATTCTCCTCAATGTCCTTCTAGTTCTTTACAGCGTCAGACTACCCGCCTCTCTTAAGACGCCAGAACTACATACAAGTCCACAAATAAAGGTTTTTGTTACCTGAGAAGTTAATGAATAGATCTCTCCACTCGGAACTCCGCAAGACGATACTCCCATCCCTCACCCCCACCTGCATCCGAACACTCCTGCCACCCCCCCCCCCCCCCCCCCCCCCCCCCCATGTAACCTGCCCCCTTCCCCCTACCCTGTTCCCTCTACGTCTATTCGTCTGTTAAGCTTGGTCAGCTTAACTTAAAGTTACGAGACCGACTGGGAGGTAGTCCTCCGAAGCGATGGCTGATAATGATAATCACTGAACAGACGAAAGGCAAGAGGTTCTTTCATGAATCAAAACTCTGTGTGTGTGTGTCTCGAGAGGGGGGGGGGGGGGGAGCGAGGGGGGTGCGCGCGCGCGTCTGTGCGTGAGTGCGTGAGTGCGTGTATAGCGTGTGTGTGTGTGTGTGTGTGTGGTGCGTGCGTGCGTGCGTGCGTGCGTGCGTGCGTGCGTGCGTGCGTGCGTGCGTGCGTGCGTGCGTGCGTGGTGCGTGCGTGCGTGCGTGCGTGCGTGCGTGCGTGTGTGTGTGTGTGTGTGTGTGTGTGTGTGTGTGTGTCTGTGTGTATGTGTCTGTGTGTGTGTGTTTGAGAGAGAGAGAGAGAGAGAGAGAGAGAGAGAGAGAGACAGACAGACAGACAGACAGACAGACAGACAGACAGACAGACAGACAGACACAGAGTCAGAGACAGAGACAGAGACAGTGAGGGAGGGAGATAGAGAGAATGCATCCTCACACGAGTGTGTATGTCTGTCTGTCTGTCTGTCTGTCTGTCTGTCTGTCTGTTTCCCTGTCTGTCTGTCTGTCTTTGTGTGTGTGCGCGCGCGCGCGCGCGCGCGCGCGCGCGCGTGTGTGTGTGTGTGTGTGTGTGTGTGTGTGTGTGTGTGTGTGTGTGTGTGTGTGTGTGTTTGAGAGAGAGAGAGAGAGAGAGAGAGAGAGAGAGACAGACAGACAGACAGACAGACACAGAGTCAGAGACAGAGACAGAGACAGAGGCAGAGACAGTGAGGGAGGGAGATAGAGAGAATGCATGCTAGACAGACAGACAGACACAGAGTCAGAGTCAGAGACAGAGACAGAGACAGAGACAGAGGCAGAGACAGTGAGGGAGGGAGATAGAGAGAATGCATGCTCACACGAGTGTGTATGTCTGTCTGTCTGTCTGTCTGTCTGTCTGCATGTCTGTTTCCCTGTCTGTCTGTCTGTCTGTCTGTCTGTCTTTCTGTGTGTGTGTGTGTGTGTGTGTGTGTGTGTGTGTGTGTGTGTGTGTGTGTGTGTGTGTGTGTGTGAATGTGCGTCTGTGTATGTGTGTTTTTTTGTTTGTTTCTGTGCGTGTATGTCTGTGCATGTGTGTGCTAGCGTGCGTGCGTGTATGTATATGTCTGTATACGTGCGTGCAGGTGCGCGGGAAGATCCTGTCTGCCAGCGGAAGTTTTACCTTTACAAAGTTTTAGCCTGAAGAAATACTAAACTATCTGCCTTGCACATGACTTTAGAAAGAAAATGTATTAACCACATACATGCTGACTCTTGGACACACAAAGTCGTGTACACATTTTTCTCTTGACGATAAACGCTCTTTTCTTTTCTTCGTTTTTCTTTTTTTTTTTTGCGGGGTTCTTTTCTGTTTTTCCCTCTCTTAGAAAAGTGCCAGATAAATATCCTTTTTTAAGGGTTCAGATCTATGGCCCATGGTCGTGCTCTTCGTCTGACATTTGGAGAGACATAAAGCAGCCTGCAAAATAGCTTTTGTGCAGTCTACTGCTGATTATACAAATCCAGAATTTTTCTCTTCTCTGGGTCTGCTTCTAACTCGGTATACTGACTGACTGGAACACTGGGCACACCGAGAGTGACTATTTTTTTCTGTTCTAGAAAGTCGTATTTCTCGCATGGCAATGCATCATATTGCAAAGCGAAGCTATGTCGGTATTCGAAGCGGGTCAAAACAGGCGTCGCCGCTGGCATTCATAGAAAGAAGAAAAGAAAAAGAAACACCCGAAGGTGCTGGGGAGGACCCACAGAAGCACCGTCTTCGCCTGCCTTTAAAGCAGTCATGTACCACCCTTGGAGGCCTGCGCTGTGTTGACGATGGGTACAGGCACGCACAGGACACTCCATTAAGATATCAAGGGACATAACGGCTCCTGAACAGAGGTAAATCAGACTACAGGATGCAGCTCATAACAGCCTTAAAGTAGCATCCCCATGGGTGTACCAGCCCGTATTTCATGACTGCAGAGCCCACCGGCGAAAAAACACCACCCTCCAGCTGCCGAGCTCTTATTTCATTGTCTTGAATGTTGTTTGGCTTGCCTGAAGAAGACCAAGAGGTCGAAACGCGTCGAGTTTCGTCTTGCAAATTTGTTTGTCTCTTTTCTTTCCGGCGGAATAGTGATTTTTTTTAAAGTGTATTTTCAACTGGACTAATTCAGCTGGGAGAGCGTTACAAAGAAGATGAAAACCTCTCTGGTTGAATTCCGGGAGACGAATCTTGTTTCTCCCTTCAACGGATTCGAAGTTGATGAAAGGCAAAGATGGTAGGGGTGTAGGGAGCAGAGTGGGCATGGAGGATTTGGGGAGGGGGGAGGGAGGGACGAAAGGACAGGGAAAGGGAAAGTCAGGGGGTAAGGAAGACGATGGAAGGGAGGGTGGAGGGGAAGTTTTTGTGCAGGGAAAGGGGATACAGAGGGGATAAGGGGGCGGGATGTCTGTGGTGACAGGAGAAGGAAAGGGGGCGGGATGTCTGTGGTGACAGGAGAAGGAAAGGGGGGGGGGGGGTGTCTGTGGTGACAGGAGAAGGAAAGGGGGGGGTGTCTGTGGTGACAGGAGAAGGAAAGGGGGCGGGATGTCTGTGGTGACAGGAGAAGGAAAGGGGGGGGGGTGTCAGTGGTGACAGGAGAAGGAAAGGGGGGGTGTCTGTGGTGACAGGAGAAGGAAAGGGGGGGGGGTGTTCTGTGGTGACAGGAGAAGGAAAGGGGGGGGGTGTCTGTGGTGACAGGAGAAGGAAAGGGGGGGGGATGTCTGTGGTGACAGGAGAAGGAATGGGGGGGGGGGTGTCTGTGGTGACAGGAGAAGGAAAGGGGGGGTCTGTGGTGACAGGAGAAGGAAAGGGGGGTGTCTGTGGTGACAGGAGAAGGAAAGGGGGGTGTCTGTGGTGACAGGAGAAGGAAAGGGGGGTGTCTGTGGTGACAGGAGAAGGAAAGGGGGGGTGTCTGTGGTGACAGGAGAAGGAAAGGGGGGCGGGATGTCTGTGGTGACAGGAGAAGGAAAGGGGGGTGTCTGTGGTGACAGGAGAAGGAAAGGGGGGTGTCTGTGGTGACAGGAGAAGGAAAGGGGGGTGTCTGTGGTGACAGGAGAAGGAAAGGGGGGGTGTCTGTGGTGACAGGAGAAGGAAAGGGGGGCGGGATGTCTGTGGTGACAGGAGAAGGAAAGGGGGGTGTCTGTGGTGACATGAGAAGGAAAGGGGGATCTGTGGTGACAGGAGAAGGAAAGGGGGATCTGTGGTGACAGGAGAAGGAAAGGGGGATCTGTGGTGACAGGAGAGGGAGGGGGGGGGGGTGTCTGAAGTGAGAGGAGAAGGAAGGGAGGGGGGGAGACAGAGGGGGAGGGTGGTCGGGCAGGAGATGGACGGGAAAATGGCCACATGGAACGTTGGATGGGAGAGAAGGGGGGGGGGGGGAGGACGGGGAATATTGGACAGAGGACTGGGATCATCATCATCATCGTCGTCGTCGTCATCATCATCATCATTATCATCATCGTCGTCGTAGTCTTCGTCATCATCAT
>CM031609.1:20184681-20198287 GCA_018398815.1 Conus ventricosus | reverse complement strand
CACGCACACACACACACGCACGCACGCACGCACGCACGCACGCACGCACGCACGCACGCACACACACACACACACACACACACACACACACACACACACACACACACACACTTCAGAAACCGTGAATCCGTCTGGAGGCTGGCCTGGAAAGGAAAGGTTAGGGTTTTCAAATTGGATTTAAATGCGCAAGGAGAAGAGCAATGGCGGATAGAAATGGCGGTGGATTCCAGATTTAGCTATTTAAGGCAACAGAAATGTGTTCACCATGTTGGTTTTCTTTGGACGTAGGGGGCTTACAAGCTCATTTTGTACCATCAGCAGACACAGTATGATATAGCTGTTACAAGGTTACATGTAATGTTACAGCAATATCGAGAGAGAGAGAAGAGAGAGAGAGAGAGAGAGAGAGAGAGAGAGGGGGGGGGGGGGAGGGGGGGGGGAGAGGGGGGGGCGGGGAGAGAGAGAGAGAGTGAGGGAGAGAGAGGGGAGAGAGAGTGAGAAGGAGAGAGAGAGAGAGAGAGAGAGAGAGAGAGAGAGAGAGAGAGAGGAGAGAGAGAGAGAGGAGAGAGAGAGAGAGACAGAGAGGATGGGGTGAACGCGTGGTAATGCAGTGGTCTCGATAAAAAAAAAAGTGTAGCACTGGTTACTTATGTAAGTGAAGACTTACAAAAGTGAAAAACTGTTGTTTTTTTTTTCAATTTTATTCAAGATGCACCGACAATATACTCACTGTTTTATTTTGTCCGGTCCGCTGCTTTCTTTAGATTTTACTTATTGTAACTATAGAAATCGATGGAATATCAAGACTTGGTGCTTTTGCTTATGGTTATTCGTGATGTACCAATGATGTACTCATTCTTTTTAAGTTTTCGACGAGTCTGCTGGTTTCTTCAGATTTCACTTATTTGGTAACTGCAGAACTTGATGGAATATTGAGACTTGGTACTTGTGCTGATGATTATTCGAGATGTACCAATGATATACTCATTGTTTCATTTTTCGTCGAGTCTGCTGATTACTTCAGATCTCACTTACTTGGAATACCAATCGATTTATCAAGAAAATGATACACGCAAAGGTGGCAGTGGGACCCATAGGACAATTCCACGTAGTAGTAGTATTCGTACCTGCATTAGTGCTATTTATAACAATTTGGACAGTGTTGTCAACAGCAATAAAGGCAGTTGTATTAATAACACGAGAGGTATTAGCAACGTCTACAACCGTACGACCAACAGCAACTGCAGTCGCAGCGATTGCAACTGAAGTATTTACCAATAACAACAACAGTAACATCATTAGCAACGAAGGTATTATCAACAGCACGAACAGTGGCACCGACAGCATCAGATGTGTTGTCAATGGAGCAATAGTACCAAAACTCAAAGGTAACAACTGTCCTGCTGAAACATTGAGTATTCAGGTTGGCATAACAGTTTTGACGTCTCTGACATTTTGGGAGATACACTACTATGACATAGACGCTGGGTTCGGCTGGATTTTGATTTATATTAGCAAGCCTGTCAGACCATGGCAGAAGTCTGCGTTCTCCTTGTTTCCATTCTAGCTCTTTGCTGTTGAAGTCTCTCCGCCTCTATTGCCAGTTCTGAACTGTAAGTAAGGCTAAAAATAAAACGTCTGTTATCCGTGAGATCAGTCGATACATCTATATTCCGTGTGACTGGAGATAATGCCACCTCTCTCTCTCTCTCTCTCCCCGGCCCCTGCCTCCATTTCACCACCACCATCCCCTCGTTCCTCCTGCTGGCTTAGTCAGCTTTGTTTAAAGTTACAACATCGACCGGGAGGGAGGGAGTCTTCTGAAGTGTTTTTGGGTGTTGCCATAGATGAAAGCCACGATCTGGCAAGAGTTGAAGCAGTGTTGTGTGTGTGTGTGTGTGTGTGTGTGCGTGCGTGCGTGCGTGCGTGCGTGCGTGCGTGCGTGCTGTGCGTGCGTGCGTGCGTGTGTGTGTGTGTGTGTGTGTGTGTGTGTGTGTGTGTGTGTGTGTGTGTGTGTGCGCGCGCGCGCCCCCGTGCGCGAACGCCCGAGCATACATGTGTGTGTGTGTGTGTGTGTGTGTGTGTGTGTGTGCGTGCGTGCGTGCGTGCGTGCGTGCGTGCGTGCGTGCGTGCGTGCGTGCGTGCGTGCGTGTGTGCGTGCGTGCGTGCGTGCGCGCGCGCACGCGTGTGTGTGTATGTGTGTGTGTGTGATCAGGGTATTGCCTGCCAGCAGGGGTATTACCCTCATGAAGTTTTGGTTGAAAGAGATGTTAAGTCATCTCACTTGTCTAGAAAAGTAATTCATTAACCGGAAACATGATGGGTTTTGCATTCACACACAAGATCCTGTACACATTTGTCTTAACAAGAAATGTCCCCTTTTTTTGCTCTGGTGGAATTCTTTTCTATATATATATTTTTTAATCCAAAATGTGATAGATAAATGCCCTTTGGAAATATCAAATCTATGGCCTGTGGTCGTGCACTTTGCCTGACATTTGCTGATTTATAGAGCAGACTGCATATAGCTTTTTGGGAACTTTTTTCAGAGCATGATTTTCATCTCTCTCTCTCTCTCTCTCTCTCTCTCTCTCCTCTCTCTCCTCTCTCTCTCTCTCTCTCTCTCTCTCTCTCTCTCTGCCCTTTGCACACATGTCTGAACCTACCATAATACAAAATCATACTGGATGAAATCACCTTCAGAAGTTAACGATGTTTTACAATTTCAATACTAGTCATTCAGACACATCGAATTACTTCTGTCTGTAACCAATGCTACCATCCTTATGTCAATCGAAGGAAACGGGAAGTCGTAGACGTAATGTAACCGATGGTAGAAGTCTCAAGTGTCTCGTTCTAGTCTTAAACTTATATTCTGAAAAACGAACTTCCCATTTTGTCTGGAACTTTAATGCTTTCACTGCTTCCAATGTCAAAAGAATGTTTATATTGTTCATTCTTTGATCTCTTTCCTATGTAGTGGTCATAAAAGAATAATGACAATGCATTGTACAAAAGATTGATTAATTCGAATAAACTCCCAGGCTTAAAGATCATAGCTACGAAAAGTCAAAATTTTGCCACTGACTGACAACAATTCGAAGTTGAAAACTGATAGTCTGAGCGTGAAATCCATGTGCAAGTCTCTCTCTCTCTCTCTCCCTCTCCTCCTCTCTCTCTTCTCTCTCCTCTTCTCTCTCTCCTCTCTCTCTCTCTCTCTCCTCTCACTCTCTCTCTCTCTCTCACTCTCTCTCTCTCTCTCTCTCTCTAATATACAAAGAATACGCACAGACGTAACTAACTCAAAGACTATAACACTAGGAAAACATATTTGCTCAGTCTGCACCATCGTGTGTATGCAGTCCTAGGTGGAAGATCAAATGCATTACTATTCATACGGAGGGGTACCAGATACATGAATCAAGGCTTTAGCAAGGTGTGAACTTCGTGTATTCATCCGCACAGGACTCTGCGTTCAATTGTACATGAGCGGGCGGCTGTACAAAAAGCAAGCATTGGTAAACGAACAACAAACAAACAAATAAACAAGGGCCACTCACAAAGTCATGAGATGTGGGGAAGGTAAGAAGTATACATAGTTTCCTCCATATTCCAGAATCTGTCCTATTCAATGAATTCAAAGGAAAAAGGAAAAAAATCGCAGTGGCGGAGCGCCGCACTCGTAATCTTGGTGATCCTGGGGTTGCGGGTTCGAATCTCCGCCGGGCCGTTTCGGTACAGGGGGATTTTACCCTCGATTTCAACATTGGTTCTGACTCCATTTCCCATCCAGTCCGTCGAATGACACTATTAACCGAGGTTCCGTGTGCGAACGCACGCATGACATCTTGCACACACGTAAAATCCCATCACCAAATTTCGGAAGAGAAGGGCAGTTTGGCCGTTGGTATGATTGACAAGTTACACATAGCATGCACCCTCCGTGAGAAATGGAAAGAATGAAGGAAGTAAGGAAATTGAGTGAACGATACTGAACGATATTGACTGGATGACACGGGAAACGATTGAATGAAGAGCTAACTGGCAGCTCTTCAGTCGGCACTACCCAGGTAGGCAGCCCGTTGTGTAAACAAATGTGGATTGTAAAACGCTTAGAGCTTGGTCTCTAGCCGAGTATAGGCGCTATATAAGTATTCATAATAATCATAAATAGTAGTTTAGTCTCTATTGGCTATTCAATAAGAGAAGCATAGGATGACCACTTATCCGTGAAACTAGTCAAATTGTTTTAACACTTGATGCGAACTGATGGCATACCTCTATTGTAAAACACAGAGAAAACTTTGCAAAGCAAGGGAATCATCAAGAAACTGACACCCGTAAACGTAGAATTTAGCCAGCAACTAAATCTAGTTAAACACATTACGAGCGCGTGTACCACCTCTTAATCCGTGCAGAGCAAGATCTTCGCTATAAGTAACATCCACATAAAAAAAAACACTCATTTCAGATGAAAATGTAACTCTGACCAAAAATTCTGAACAAGGCAACACTTTTTCCAAAATTAGTTCAGAACAAGAACTGGGAAAGATACACAATCGCTGCAGCTGAAAATAGTATAAATGTTGGGGAAAACGGCAAAATGCAATAAAAGCTGGAAAAAAACACGGTAGGGACAAGGTATGAACGGTGGATAGGCAGAAAAAAGGAAAGATAAGGAGAAAGTAAACAAAAAAGAATTTAAAAAAGAAGCTAGGGGAAAATGGGAATGATGGAAGAATATAGAAAAAAATTCAGGGAAATGCAAAAGGTAGAGACCAATATCAAAAGCCTAAAAGACAAAGGCAGTATAACTGAACAAGATGCGAAGCATATAAACGTACTCCCAGTTTTCCAAACCGCCTATAAATCGGCAAAGTGCTTTGTGAGATAAAAAAATAAAGGCAAAATAACGGTTTTAACGGTTATTTTACTGATGTACACTTTTGAAACTGGTATTTTAGTCCTCACTGGGCCAAAATCCTCTGTACATACCAAATTTCATCCAAATCGGACAATATGTCAAGAATATCGGTTTTAACGGTCAGATTTTGAAACTCTACATGGAATTGCCATTTGTGTGTGATAGCCTTTCTTTATACCAAATTTCATTCAAACCCACCAATATATTAAAAAATAACGGCAAAATAACGGTTTAAACGGTTATATAACCGATATACACTTTTGAAACCGGTATTTTAGTCTTCACTGGGCTAAAGCCTGTGTACATATCAAATTTCATCCAAATCGGACAATATGTCAAGAATAACGGTTTTTAACGGTCAAATTTTGAAACACTAAATAGAAGTGTCATTTGTGTGTTGATAACCTTTCTATATACCAAATTTCATTAAAACCCATCAATATATAAAAAATAACGGCAAAATAACGGTTTAACGGTTATAATTATAACCGATATATACTTTTGAAACCGGTATTTTAGTCCTCACTGGCTAAAGCCTGTGTACATATCAAATTTCATCCAAATCGGACAATATGTCAAGAATAACGGTTTTTAACGGTCAAATTTTGAAACACTAAATAGAAGTGTCATTTGTGTGTGATAACCTTTCTATATACCAAATTTCATTAAAACCCATCAATATATAAAAAATAACGGCAAAATAACGGTTTAACGGTTATAATTATAACCGATATATACTTTTGAAACCGGTATTTTAGTCCTCACTGGCTAAAGCCTGTGTACATATCCAATTTCATCCAAATCGGACAATATGCCAAGAATAACGGTTTTTAACGGTCAAACTTTGAAACACTATATAGAAGTGCCATTTGTGTGTGCTAACCTTTCTATATACTAAAATTTCATTAAAATCCACTTATATATAAGAAATAACGGCAGAATAACGGTTTTTAACGGTTGTTTAATCCATTTTCAGCATTACATCACTTACATATGGACAGAGGCTCCGATTTGTCACAAGATCATCCAAACCGCTTTTAAATTGGCCAAGTACTTTCTGAGATATTCCATAAAGAAGAAAAACCGTTACAGGCCGTTACAACCGTTAGTAACGGCTATAACGGGGCAAACTAAAACATCAGGCATCATCCGTGACCCATAATGAACACGCCTGCTAATTTTCATAAAGATCGACCGAGTACTTTGTGAGATATTCCATAAAGAAAGAAAAGCCGTTACATGCCGTTACAGCCGTTAGTAACGGTTATAACGGTAAACTAAAACATCGGGCATCATCCGTGACCCATAATGAACGTACCTGCTCATTTTTACAAAGATCGGCCAAATACTTTCTGAGATATTCTGTAAAGAAGAAAAAAGGTTACAGGCCGTTATATCCGTTAGTAACGGCTATAACGGTAAACTAAAACATCGGGCATTATCCTTGGCCCATAATGAACATATACCTACAAATTTTCAGAAAGATCGGCCCAGTAGCTTTGTCTGGAGCGAGTGGAACACATTTTGACCACGGACACACAGACAGACACACAGACAGACAGACAGACAGACACACGGACATCATTTCTTCGTTCCCATTCTAAAATACTCTCTGTTCTATAAGAACTGGGAGTACAAAAAAAAAGAGAACTTTAGAAAACTGTACTGTTGGCTATGTGCTATATTGAAGCGATCCTCTACCTCATCCTGTGTTCTGTCCTACTAACACTAAGATCAGAAGACAACGTAACAAAATATGGTCACGCTCGCAACTGCAAAAAGATATTTTTTATCCCAACGAACGCAAAAGCTTTGTGACACTCAAGAGAGCTCGAGAGAGCACAGGCTTCTTTCATGTTCTTTTTTCAGTCAGTGTTACGAGGCGGGATCTACAAAGTGGCAGCATTTTGTCTGTCAGGTCACCCTGGGCCTTGTCACCCTCTACTCGCAGACATCTGCGGTGCAAAACCTCCATTAAGACGACAGAATCTGGTCTCCTTTCCTACTGCTTCGCTTCCATCTGCTGTGCACGGGGCTGGACAGGAAGAGGACTGAGGAGGTGGAGGGAGGGAGGAAAAGGAAAAGACAGACATGAAATGAAGACGTGTCGAACTCCATGATCTTTCAGGATCTCTCTCTCTCTCTCTCTCTCTCTCTCTCTCTCTCTCTCTCTCTCTCTCTCTCTCTCTCTCTCTCTCTCTCTCGCTCTCTTTCTCTCTTTCTCTCTCTCCTCTCTCTCTCTCTCTCTCTCTCTCTCTCTCTCTCTCTCTCTCCTCTCTCTCTCTCTCTCTCTCTCTCTCTCTCTCTCTCTCTCTCTCTCTCTCTCTCTCTCTCTCTCTCTCTCTCTCGTGTATCTACATTCCCTAAAAAGGAAAAGTCAATAAAATTATTAAAATCATGCCAAGCTTTTAGAGTGTGTGTGTGTGTGTGTGTGTGTGTGTGTGTGTGTGTGTGTGTGTGCACGTGCTTGCGCATGCATACATGCGTGCATGAGTGCGTGCGTGCGTGCGTACGCGTATGTATGTGTATGTGCTTGTACGTGCATTCGACCTTGAACATAGGTGCATGTGGACTAATGATTTGAGCGGCTTCAAACTCTTGGTGCCATCCACTCAATGACCCCATCATTACAGACAGATAAGCCTACCTCTCTAGGATGGAGAAGAGAGAGAGAGAGAGAGGGATGGAAGAGTGTTCGAGAAAGACATTGACAGGATGAGCCTCCTTGTCTGCCAGAGTGGACCACCACAACAAGAGTTGAAAGACACGAAAGGTCGGCACTTCTTTCACAAAGAAGATCCAGCAGTGTTGTTGATCGATGCTACCTCCTAGATTGCGCTCACGGCTAAGCGGACCGAGTGACTGATAATGCACCCGAGGCTGCCTATACCATCACCACTGTTCCCTTTTTTTTTTTCTTTTTTATTTGCTGTCCCAACCTCTGCGCTACCTCAGAGGCAGGGCACTCACGCCGCTCATTCCGACACCCCGTCCACAGCCATAGCCCGGTCAGCCCCGCCGCAGCCCCGGCACCAGCAATCCACAGGGAGCAGTCAATGTCAAGTCGTCATGAGGCAACCCACCGGAGGAGACACTGCACTGCTGCCGAGTCACTTCGGTGGTGTTCAGTGGCGCCTGTTCTGATCTAACATACGCAGGACACCACCTACTAAGCCCCCTACTGACGACAATAATTACTTAGTCGCGGAGCCGGCGTGAGTGAGCTCTCCCTCCGGAGGGCGCCACCACGTCCGTCCAACGACAGCCCCCATGGACTCGCCGATACCGGTGACCCCGACGGAACCAAACCAAGACCACAGACGTGGAGAGGACATCGAAACTGAGGTCACCACGAGAGCAGGGCATGAAGGGCCACAGAATTTGAGACATTTTTTTTTTTAAATGCTGATCAATGGGAATGAGGATGATTAAGATGATGCTACGGATTTCCATTTCGGTCTGAGACTACATGACAGGGCTGTACTCTACGCTTCCTTTCATAATATATCCTGGCGTCAACCAGGCCCGAGAGATACAGGCACCTGCAATGTTGGTCATGAAATTTGAGCAACACTCTCAGAAACGCATCCATTAAGTGGATGAAACTCGACTGTGTGGTCCCAGCCTTCCCAACTGAGTCCGCAGCAAACTCAACTCTGGGTAGGAGCCGGTCGGGGCAGAAAAAACCCACATGACTCTGATGGGATTCGAACCCACGACCTCCCAGCCGGGAGTCCGCGACGCTAACCACTTCGCCACGGCGGCTGGTTCACCACTGTTCCCTACTTTACTGCACATATTATTCTGTCATCCTTTCCCGTCCTGAGGGAGGAAGAATGAGCAGGATTCTATTTGTTTTTATATTGCAAATGGCGTGTATGATGCCATCAAAGAAAATGGTGTTCCTAGAAGAAACGTTTTGAAATTAAATCTATAGAATACAACACTATCAAGCAATATCAGATTAGGACTGAACTCCCGAGTGTCCACTTGTCTTTCACAATCAGGGTGGTGTTCAATTAAACAAAAGCTGACATTCTGTGGCCATTGATGGCGATTTCCGGTCTAATGCTCTTTCAAAGTCCATGGCTGTGGATATTTTTTGTCTGTTTTCGGGGTCTGCAGGTTTATACGAATTATCACTGGATAACCCCTGGGTGGAAAGGTGGGAGAGCGAAAGGGGACGGTTATGTTTGGATCGTAAGGACTCTGCAACCGAACGATGAAGTTTTCATTTGGGTCTGCATAAAAAATGGTTTCAGCATTTGTTCGATGAGAACGAGTACCATTGTATACCTTCAACTTGATTCAGCAGTAGTATGGTTTCGTTTCTGCTGCATGTTTCCGAACAACTTTCTGTGGGCTACTGGTGCGTGATGCTCCAACTGGATAAACAGTGTGGTGTGTGTGTCAGAGATCTGGAATCAGTGCAATGGGGTTATTCTGCCAGGGAAATAGAACAGAATGTGTGACAGCTAAAATCCCGAAAGGTAGTAAATACTACTGAAAGAATGATCTTTGCATAGTTAGGTTGGTTGGTTGGTTGGTTAGCTGGTTGGGTGGTTTGTTTGTTCGTCTGCTTGTTTGTTTGTTTGTTTGTTTGTTTGTTTGTTTGTTGCTAGTTAATTCCATAATCTGAATTTTCAACTGTGATCACCAGTCATATGCAAACTGTAATAGTGATTTTGTATCTGTTACAGTTACAACGATGTGATTAGTTTGATGGTAGCAGAGCAAAGAACAGTCGTCTACTAAAATCATATCTAAAAACCTCTATATTCACAAAGGCGGCGCGAAGTTGGCTGCCTTCTCTATTAACCTAGCCAAGTTTTTTTTTTTAAAGCAAAAAGCAACAACAACAAAACATTTGCAGTAGGAACAGAAGGAAAAAGCGCTGGTTGACTACAACAGTGTTGTTCCTGTATACCCCGAGCGCTTTCCGAGCATCACGTCATGAGTCATCAGAAGGTACCTATGGCTGGCTGCGCTAATTAGCACTTCATGAGAATAAGTCACTGTTCGTTCCCCCCAACAAAGGATCAGCTCACAGCTCTTTTGGGCTTGCCCCCCACACAGTAAGTAAGCCGGGGGATCTGTCGTCCCACGTGGAATTCAAAGAGTACGAGAGTAGCTTAACAACAGCAACAACAACACATCATTATAGACAGCATAGTCCTCCCAGAAGCTGCAGGATTTAGCTGCCAGGTCGCACAGTGCCTTGTGACTACTCACAGACGTCTGCTGAAGATTGCTGGAGCATACTCTGTAGTAGGTCGGACCTCAACTTGACCCTTTCTATAATCTCTTTGTGTCCATCTGTTTTGAACGAGGGAGGAAAAAAAAGGAAAAAAAAGGTGAGGGCGCAGCAGAAGAGGAGTGGGAATGGGAGGGGCGGTGAGGGGGGATTGATGAAATCCATGTATTCTTCATGGTTAAAGTCAGTCTTTGTGTATGTGTCCGTGCCATTGTCTGTGTTTCTCTCACTTACATCTCTGTCATTAGGTTTGATTGGTATTTCTGTTTTTCTGTCTGCCTATTTGTCTGTCTGTCAGTCTGTCTGTCTGTCTGTCTGTCTGTCTGTCTCTCTTTCTCCCTCTCTCTCTCTCTTGGTTTGATTGTGTTTCTGTTTGTCTCTGTATCTGCCTCTGTCTCGGCCTCCGTCTGCCTGTCTCTCTCATCTACCTCTGTCTGTCTGTCTGTCCGTCTCTCTCTCTCTCTCTCTCTCTCCTCTCTCTCCTCTCTCTCTCTCTCTCTCTCTCTCTCTCTCTCTCTCTCTCTCTCTCTCTCTCTCTCTCTCTCGCTGGGTTTTTTTTTATATGTAGCTATAATATGCATAGAGGATGTACTTCTTGTTTTTGTTATTGTACAAAATGTTGTAAGTTTTCACAGCTATGATAACATCAGTGTCTAACGTTACATAATCCAAGCTGATCTATGCAAACATTCATTCATACAAGCATTCATTTATTTAGAGGGTCTCGTGGCTACGACTTAGCAAATGTCTGACCTACGCATCAGCCCAGTGCGCTGGTCAGACCATGAGTACCTACCTAATGCTGCTTTTTAGTTGTTGTTGTTTCTTTTTCTTTTCTTTTTCATTTCATTTATCCATCAGCTTAAAATCATGCGTAGTGTGGTCTCAAAACGTAGCGGATGTGGTGCAGCGTATATGGACATGTCCGCACGCCGTGACGCCTCCTTGAAGAAACTGAAACTGAAACATTTAAATTAATATAATATATATTTTAATTGCCTGGTGACCACGGAGAAGAGCATAATGTCAGTGTGTACAGAATGTTCACACCTGCTGGGTCAGGTTTTACCTAATAGTTACAGACGTATGCAGGACTTAGATGCAAGATGCGGAGGGATGTCAAGTACTGCTTCAGAACAAACGATCGACCAGGTCTCTAGTAACAGAGGGCTGGCATGGTTGTCTGTGTGGGAGAAGAGAGTGGGTGTCCATGAAGAGTCACATTTGTCTGCCACCTTAAGAGTTTAACAGTACTCTTTCTCTCTCTCTCTCTCCTCTCTCTCTCTCTCTCTCTCTCTCTCTCTCTCTCTCTCTCTCTCTCTCTCTCTCTCTCTCTCCCCTTTCGTTTACATACCTTTCCCCGTGATGTTTTTATTTTCTTCACTTTTACACCTTTGAAAACTTTTTTAAAAGACCTTTAACTACTCTTTCTTTTTTTCACACTCATCATCAAACCATTCATTGCATTCTTTCCTTCTCTTTCCAACTGTTCGAACCATGCACGCAGCGGCTCCACGCAACGCACGTGAAAAAGTATCAACACAAGCATTAATGTCAGTAGGTAACAAGTCAACGGCATTTTGTAAACCATCTTTGAAAGGATGACTGTTAAGTTCATTTTTATAACATTCCACGTACTCGTCGGACCATACTATCCGTTTTTCACCTTTCTGAGATGAAATACATTCCTTTTTGCCAAAAGCGTTTTTCCATTTCAATTCTGTTGGCAAATGCCAGGAGAATAACTTGTCACCGACACACATATTGCATTTGTTTAACAAACAATCTGAAACAAGAAAATAATCAATTACACTGCATCCTTGTGGTGACACAAAAGTAAAATCTCCTTCAGAATCACTTTCACAAAAAACATTCAAAATCATAAGATCAAATACACAACAAAGATCCAACAGGGATTTCCCGAAATTATTTATAGTAGTATCCTTAGAACGACGCAAGTTTACCTCACCTTCGTTGCTGTTGTGACGAAGAACCTTTGTTTAATGATCGGATAAGCAAAAAAGAGGTAACTGACAGTATAAAAAGATTAAAATCAGGAAAAAGTGCAGGCCCAGATATGATTTTAGGTGAAATGCTGAAACATGCCAACTCAAAGATAATTGATTTCCTTGTCATGTTATTTAACAGACTGTTTAACGATGGAAACTTCCCTGCATTTTGGGCCAAGTCTATACTTATTCCTATTCATAAAAAGGAAGATCCTAACAACCCAGACAATTACCGTGGTGTTGCGCTTACAAGTGTCGTTAGCAAAATCTATACGCATATTTTAAATAAAAGACTGACAACATGGGCAGAACGTGAGGAAAATATCATTGAAGAACAGGCTGGGTTTCGATCAGGTTATAGCACTACAGACCATATATTTACCCTTTTCGCACTAATTCAAACGCATTTATTGAAAAACAAAAAATTGTATGTCGCCTTTGTGGACTTTAGAAAGGCTTTCGACTCCGTGAATCGAAATATGCTGTGGATTAATTTACGTAAAAGTGGAGTGGATGGCAAGCTGTATATGGCTCTTCGTGGTGTCTATGATTCTGTGTTAGCATGCGTGCGGGATAGATGTGTTTATTCAGATGTCTTTAACTGTCCACAAGGAGTGAAGCAGGGTTGTTTATTAAGCCCACTTTTGTTTTCATTTTTCATTAACGAATTGGCAGTGGAGATAAGTAAAAATGGAAAACATGGTATTCAAATGATTCCAGGAGCGGCTGAATTTTTTCTTATGCTATTTGCAGATGATGTAATATTGTTGTCCAGCACTACTGTAGGTCTTCAGAATCAGTTAAATAGGTTAAAGCAAGAGGCAGATCGTCTATTTTTAAAGGTTAACCTTGATAAAACTAACATAATGGTATTTAGAAAGGGTGGTCATCTCTCCCGTCATGAAAAATGGTTTTACGGCACTAGTGAGGTTAAAGTAACTAATTCCTACAAGTATTTAGGCATGATTTTTACAACAAAGTTGAGTTTACATAATGCAGTAACAGAGACTTGTAGAAAAGGAAAAAAAGGTGTCACAGAGATTTTAAGAGCTTTGCACAAACTTAACTCACTTGATTCAAGAATATTCTGGAAACTCTTTGATGCCAAAATTGAGCCAGTTCTTACATATGGTGCTGAAATATGGGGACTTCATAACAACAAAGATTTAGAAAAAGTTCATACGTTTGCAATTAAGCGCTTTTTAAATGTTCCCCTACATTCTTCGAATACTGTAATCTATGGAGAAACCGGTAGATACCCATTGTATATTAGGTCAAACATTAAATGTATAAAATATTGGCTAAAACTACTGAGGCTTCCTGCCTCAAGACTTTGTAAACAGGCTTATGAAATGTTATTGAATGAACATGAACGGGGAAAAGAAAATTGGGTATATTCTGTTAAGAAGATTTTGACTA
>CM031609.1:20180746-20182081 GCA_018398815.1 Conus ventricosus | reverse complement strand
AGATCAGCCTACAACTCCAACAAAAATCATAATGGGAGCAGTGAAAGTGGGGCGAGCGAGAGAGATTTGCACAGGATGATTTCGTTGTGTTTGTGTCTAGGGAGAAAACAGTGTTGTTTGTCAGAGCAGACCACTGGGGCAAGAGAAGATCAAGAGGAAGGAGAGGAAAAGACCAGTATTGTGACGAAGAAGAACGACTCATGGCTTGGATCAGACCTCTCTCTCTCTCTCTCTCTCTCTCTCTCTCTCTCTCTCTCTCTCCCCTCTCTCTCTCCTCTCTCTCTCTCTCTCTTTTTCTCTCCTGTCTCTCTCTCTCTCTCTCTCTCTCTCTCTCTCTCTTTCCCCCCCCCCCTCTCTCTCTCTCTCTCTCTCTCCCTCTCTCTCTCTCTCTCTCTCTCTCTCCTCTCTCTCTCTTACACACCAATGAACATTATCGTTGACGTGATATGATTCCAGAGTCAGACATCACCGCTACCTCTACCTGTGTGTCATTCGTCTGGTCAGTGAAACATCACTACATGTTTTTTGCTCTCTTCTTGTTTCAGCGGTCAGTCTAGAGTTGGATGACACCATACAGAGTCGTTACAGGGTAGCTAGGAAGACACATCGTCTCTATAGTTTGGTTTGTAGTGCTAGGGCGGTATCAAACCACTGGTGTAGTGTCATACTGCTGTCTGTGTGCTTACATAGCTTAAAGTTTATATAGTGACGATGAGAGTGGTTTTAGAATGAAGTAGAGGACGACTGCTGGTGTAGGGTAAGCTCGATAGTGTCTGTGGCTTCTGGTTTGGTGGTAAAAGTAGACATGACTTCTGACGTTGGGTGATGTAGATCGTGACAACTGATGAATGGAGAAATAGAGGGTTACTACTACTGAAGGAGGGTGATGTAGATAGTGACTGCTGATGAATGGCGAAATAGAGGGTGACTACTACTGAAGGAGGGTGATGTAGATCGTGACAACTGATGAATGGCAAAATAGAGGGTGACTACTGAAGGAGAGTGATGTAGATAATGACTACTGAAGGAGAGTGATGTAGATAGTGACTACTGATGAATGGCGAAATAGAGGGTGACTACTAAAGGAGAGTGATGTAGATAGTGACTACTGATGGAGAGTGATGTAGATAGGGACTACTGATGAATATCGAAATAGGGGGTGACTACTGAAGGAGAGTGATGTAGATAGTGACTACTGATGAATGGCGAAATAGAGGGTGACTACTGGTGGAGAGTGATGTAGATAGTGACTACTGAAGGAGAGTGATGTAGATAGTGACTACTGATGAATATCGAAATAGGGGGTGACTACTGAAGGAGAGTGATATAGATAGT
>CM031609.1:20141440-20158940 GCA_018398815.1 Conus ventricosus | reverse complement strand
TAATCTTTTATCTAATGTACAAGCAGGTTTCAGAAAAAAACACAGAACTGCAGATCATATTTTTGTCTTAAAAAGTATAGTAGACCATACATTAAAATCGCGTAACGGCAGATTGCATACATGCTTTGTCGATTTTCAGAAAGCATTTGATAACATTTCCCACGAAGGGTTATTAATAAAATTACAAAGATTGGCATTCGGGGTAGATGGTTTGATGTAGTCAAAAACATGTACACAAATGCACAAATCTTTTCAGTTGGTAAAAACGGAGCCTGCTACTCAGTATGTGTACGAAGAGGAATTTTGCAAGGAAACTCCTTGAGTCCAACACTATTAATATGTTTATAAACGATCTAACAAACAATATTCCAACTGAGGATTCACCATCACTGGATCCTTCAAGCAATACAAGAGTATCTGCTTTATTGTATGCAGACGACCTTGTACTCCTTGCAACATCGAAACTAGGTTTACAATCAAAATTAGACCAATTACATTTATATTGTAAAGAGTGGGGGTTACTAATTAACATTGAGAAGACGAAAATACTAATATTTTCCAAAACAGAACCCAAAGTCGTTTATTTTTTTAAATGTGGTACAAATTTCATTGAAACAGCAGAACAATACAAATATCTTGGAATGATATTTCATAAATCAGGAAAACTTGACATTGCAGCGGAACATCTAAGTAACCAAGGTAATAAAGCAACATTATTCCTTAAAAAGAGCGTTTAAAAATCAAAATATTAATTTTAAACTTGTTCTAAAGTTGTTTGATAGTCTTATTTCACCAATATTAATGTATGGCGCGGATGTGTGGCTACCTTTTTGCTCAAAATTGAATGATAATTTCAATTTAGTTAATCTGTTTAATCATTGCCTTTCAAATAGTTTTACCACATGAACATACTCAACACAAGTTCTGCAAGCAAATGGTAGGTGTACACAAAAAAGCTATAAACTTAGCTGTAATTGGAGAACTCGGAAGTTTTCCAATTAGCTTAACAATAATCCATCAGATAATAAAGTTTTGGCATCATATTTTAGAATCTGAAGACAACTCGCTTATTAAAATCATATACACTAACATGTTAAACAACGAAGATCAGCAAACACCTTGGTTTAGATTTGTCAAACAAATTCTCAGCCTAATGGGATTGAAGCATGTTTGGAATAACCAGCATACCTTTAATATTAACAAGTTGTGTTATGTAGTCAAGAATAAACTAAAAGATGAATATGTATTATTTTGGAAAAGAAAAAAATCAGAAACAGAATCAAAACTAAAAATTTTATGACAATATTACTACAGATTACAGAATGGAACCATATTTAGCAAGCTCTTTCATAAGCTTCAATCAAAACAAGCACTATGTAAATTAAGAATTTCTTGTCACGATCTTAAAATAGAAAAGGTAGATATATTAAGACACCAAGAGAAAGAAGACTGTGTTTGGAATGTAATGAAGTAGAAGACGAAATTCATTTCTTAGATAAATGTACTAAATATAACGATATAAGGCGGCAGTTTTTAGAACACATCAAAGCCAAATATAATATACAAAATGCGCTGCCATCTATCTTAATATCAAATAACATGCTTATCAGCGAGATCTCAAAATATGTGTATGCTATTTCAAAGTGTCGATAAGGTAAAATGTATGACAAGGACAACTTGATATAACATGATGATAGTTGGATACAACAACAAGCATGACTATTTGTATTTCGTCATTTGGTTTCGTTTATCTTTTCTCTATTTATTGGTGTCATATAAAACCTGTTACGGTTTTCAAAGGCATTGAACTATTGAATCTTGAATCTTGAATCTTGAATCTTGAATCTTGAATCACACACACACACACACACACACACACACACACACACACACACACACACACACACACACACACACACACACACACACACACACACACACACACACACACACACACACACACACACACACACACACACACACACACACACACACACACACACACACACACCCCACTGACTGACTGAAACCAATTTATTGTCAGATTAACTCAAGGTTGTACTGACATTTAAGAAAACATTATGAACATAATATGAACGTTTTTCATTCAAAGCAAAGAAGCATAATTAACACACAAAAATACGGCGCACCACACTACCAACACACACACACACACTTTTTTGGGGGCCAAGAACCCAAAACAATTGGGGCCCCATTTTGGGTTTCCGGGGACCGAATTGGGGGGGGAAAAAATTGGGCATAACCACCCCATTATTTTTTTTTTAGGAACCCAAAAAAAAAGAAAAAATAAGTCATTTTTTTGGAAAAAAAAAAATTTTTTCATCAAATGGTTTTTGCCAAAAAAAGAGGGGAAATTGGCGTCTTTTGGAAAAACCCCTTGTTTTTCCCAAAGGGGCCCTTTTTTGGAAACGGTGGTCGGTTTTTTGGGCTTTAACCCCCCAATCCCCCCCCCCAATTTTCCCCTTTTTAAAACCCTCGGCTTTTTTGTTCCCAACCCCCCCCCCCCCCCCCCTTGGTGGCCCCCCTTAGGGCTGGCCCCCCCCCCCCCCCCCCCCCCTCCCCCCCCCCTCCCCCCCCCCACCCCTCACCGGTTACACGCGGATTTTTTTAAATTTCCGTTTCCCCTTTTTCCAATAAGTTCAAAAGAGACAGGTAAAGGCATCAATGAAAGGGGCCGGGGGGTTGTGGGTTTAAAGAAATTTTTCGCCCCGGGGTGTTTTGTAGACATTCGTGGTAGTGAAAAAGCAAAAAATAAAATTAGGGTCCCCCCTGTTAAATTGTGTGCTTTTAAAAAGGATCTGTAAGGGCCTTTAAATTTGCTGTTCTTTTTTTCCCCTTTTTCCCCCTTTTCCCCAAAGCCTAATGGGGGAGGCTTTTTCCTTTTCCCAGGCTTAGTGGAAACGGGTTTTCGAATTTAAAAGCGGGCGAGTCGTTTGTGTTGGAGGGAAAAGGGGAATAGTGACTGTTTTGCGTTAGTAGTTTTTTTCTGTAAATACTCACCCCTAGCAGAAAAATCCACCCTTTTGGAAGACATAAAGGGCAATTGGGGTTTTCAAAAAGCTCTGTTCTTTTATTTTTCTCCCCAAATAGTTTGCTAAAGTTGGCTGTTTTTTAACAAAACTGGCTTTTTTTTTCCCGTTGCTCGAAATGCTTTATATAAATCATCTGGGGTTATTTTTTTTTCTTTTATTTTTTTTTTCTTTTCTTTTTTTTTTTTTCTTTGGGGGGGAGGGGGGAGGGGGGGATGAAAATTTGGTGGGGGGGAATGTCTGCCCTTTATGGTACCAAAAAAAGTGGCCCCTTACCCCCCCTACGCCCCCCAATTCCCAGGTTTCATCCACACCCAAAACCTGGTTTGTCGCTCGAAAGCGCCCCCCCGGCAACCCAAATGGGGGGGGTTAAAAATGCGATGGTCGTATGAGGGAACCCCCCAGGGGGACCCACTCCCCCACCGTGGACTTTTGGGTAAAAGCAGTGGTGTTTGTTTTGCCACCAAAAAACGCGAAAAACCCCCCCTAAAAAAAACCCCCTGTGACAAAAAATTCCCCGCAAAGCAGAGACAGGTGGAGTGAGAGCCCTTGAAACGGGGAGGCCCCAATAACCTTAGCGACAAATTTTATAAAAATCTGCGATCCCGGCGCCCAAAATTGCAAAATTCCCCAACGGCCCACAGATATATAAAAGGAAATCGAAATGGGTCACTTTTGAGGGGGCTTTAAAGGGGCCCAGGAATTTGGACTTGTTTTTTTGATGGATAAAAAAAAAGGGGTTGGGGAATAAAAAACCATAGTTTTTTCCTTTTTGATTGGGGGAGTTTGCAGGGACGGGCCCCGTATTTTAAAATTTTTTTACATAAATATATCCGGCTAACCCATCCCCAAAAAATATTTTAACCTAAAATTTTTGGTTATAAAAATAGAGCGGGCCCAACCCCCCTTGGAGATCCCTTTCCGTTGGGGGCAAAATAAAAATTCGCTGTATGGGTATCAGCCTTCCCCGTTGACCCCAAATGAAAAAATGTAAACTTTTCGGGCCAGGATTTGGCTGGGGCAAAAAAATTTTCAAAAAATTAAAATTTATTGGCTCGTTGAGAATAAACCCTTGTTTCCCAAAATGAAATCCACCCCCGGCGAACGACTGTGCCACGGAGGGGGTTTTTGTAGGCAAGTTTTTTTTGGAAAAGCCCCCCCCCCCCCAACCCCCCCCTCCCTTTCTCCCCCTTCTCTCTTCTCTTCCCCTCCCCCCTCTTTTCCCCTCCCCTTCTCTCTTCTTTCTCTCTCTCCCCCTCTCCCCTCTTTTTTTCTCTTTTTTTTGTTTGTCAGTTACAGTTTTTTAAAAAAAAAAAATACAACAACAAAGAACAAAAACACATGAAATTGAAAGGCATTTTTTTTAAATAAACCCATATTCCCGGTTTTCCCAGATTTTAAATTCTTGACTGAGGGGGAAAAAAAAACCAAAAAAATTTATTTTCGTGCGAGTCTTCTGAGGGGTTTTGTATGACTATTTTCTCCCTTTTTTGGCGGCCCTCTTTCTCCCAAAAATTTTCCCATAAATTATCTTACCCTTTCCCTTTGGGGCCCCCCCCCCCCACCCCCCCCCCCCCCCCCCCCCCCCCCCCCCCCCCCCCCCCCACCCCCCCCCCCCCCCCCCCCCCCCCCCCCCCCCCCCCCCCCCCCCCCCCCCCCCCCCCCCCCCCCCCCCCCAAAAAACCAAATCACTTCTAAAATTTTTTTTAAAAAACAGATTGGGTATGGGTGGTTCACAGGGGAGCTTTTTCAAATCAATCTGGTGTTTTAAAGGGCCCTCCAACAGACTGCTGAATGAAATCTGTTTATTTTTAAAATGGTACTCTTTATTTCCACCCCTTGGAGGATGCCCCCTAAAAAACCCCCTTACTGTTGAACTTAACTGTCGTTTCGGGAACCCCGGGGCCCACCAACAGCTTTTAGTTTAAAATTATTCCCCCCACACTCCTCCCCCCCCCAAGAAGATCTTCATATGTAAAATTCAAAATGCCACCCTTTGGAACAGCAGAAAGGAAAAATTACAGGAACAAAGACGACGAACGACGACAAGACACCCCCCACACAGACACACACATCCCCCAACAAAACACACCAACCAACCACAACACACAAACACCCCCCCGCACACCACAACACACACCCCAAAACCCCCGCACTGGGCCACACCCCACACCACAAAACCAAAACACACACACACACACACACCCCCCGCGGCGGCAAAACCAACAACCACACACACAACACAAAACACACCCCCACAAACAACACAACAACAACACACACACACACACAACAAACACAACCAAACAACAACACCCCACCCCTAAAGCATGGAAAACAATGAGTTAAAATTGAGGTCCCCAAAACGCGGGGGCTAAAAAGGGTCCCAAAATTGAAGTACTTTTCCTGATGAGAAACCCAAAAATTGAAAAATGACTCAAATTGTTGGGGTTTTCCCTTTTTCCTTTTGGGCCCTCCTAAGGGCAAGGCTGCGTTTTTACATTTTTTTTTCATAAAAAGTAGATAAAACGGCTGGATGTGAATACACCGCCCATTGCCTTTAAAAACAGAAACAATATACAAAATCTTTTTCCCTTTCCCCCTTGGGTTTAGGGGGAAGAGGGTCTCAACGGGGAAAAAAAAAATGAAAATTTCAGAAAAGGGCCTCGGGTTATCGATCCCCTAGTCCTTTTTGGCCGGGGGGTTCAGACGCATAGGGGGTTTTGCTTTCGATCGAAAAAGTTCCCGGCCCTTCGTGTGCAAACCCTTCGTTCCCCTTCCCCCAGTCTTTCAGTCTTGCTCTGGGGGTTTCATTTTGTGGCGGGCCAAAAAGGTTTCCCCCCTGGAAAAATTCAGAAAAAACCAGTCCCAGAGATTCTTTAATTCCACCCCCCTTTGGTACGGTGGGGGGGCAAATTTGTGTTAGAGGGCCGGATTTTTTCTGGGAGGGGGTAAAAACCAAAGGTTTTTGGGAAGCCACAGAGAAACTGAGTAGGTGCATGGGGCATACGCGCGCCCGAGCGCGCGCGCAAAAACCACACAGAAACACCCACAAAAAAAAAAAGTAGTTAAAAGGAGAATCAAGGGAAAAAAAGGTATGAAACCAGCCCCTGATGACGTTTTTTTAGTTTTTGAGATATCAATATAGAAATCCTAAAAGTAATCAAAAATTTTTAAAAAAAAAAAAACAAATCCCCGGGAAAAGGATGGGATAAGGAATGTTTTTTTAAAAAAACTGGGATTTCAAAATTTTTGTCCCCAACATTGAAAAAACAAAATTTTTTTAAATTTTTAAAAAACTGGTCAATATCCGGGTTTTAGGGAAAAGGGGGGCCTTTTCGGTCCTATTTAAAAGGAGGAAAACAAAACAACCCCTAGCAACAAAAAGGGGAAAATTAAATTTGTGTTTAAGGGCAACGTTTTTCCCCCAAATAAAAAAACCAATAAAAACAATCTTTTTTTGAATAAAATTTTTTTTTAAATCAAATTAAAAGCGGGTTTTCAAAAAAAAAACAAAAAAGAACTGCAGATATTTTTTTGCCCTTAAAAAAGAAAGGGTAAAACCAAAAATTTAAAAATGGGGCGTAAGGGCAGTTGCATACTTGTTTTGGGGGATTTCAAAAAGCTTTTGATAACATTTCCCACGAAGGGTTATTAATAAAATTACAAAGATTTGGCTTCGGGGTAAGGGTTTGATGTAGTCAAAAAAATGTACAAAAATGGCACAAATTTTTAGTTGGAAAAAACGGAGCCTCCCCCCCTCGTAGGGTGTACAAAGGAGGAATTTTGAAGGAAACCCCTTGATTCCAACATATTTAAAGTTTTTAAACGATCTAAAAAAATTTTCCCAAAAGAGGATTAAACCATCCTGGATCCTTCAAGCAATAAAGAGTTTGTTTTTATTTAGGCAAAAAACGCCTTGTACCCTTGCAAATCGAAATTTAGGTTTACAATAAAAATTTAAAACCAATTCCCTTTTAAAATTTTGTAAAGGTGGGGGTTATAATTAACATTGAGAAAACGAAAATTTACAAATTTTTTTCCCCAAAAAAAAACCCAAAAATTTTCGTTTTTTTTTTAAAGGTGTTACAAATTTCTTTGGGAAACGGGCCAAAACAATACAAATATTTGGGAAATGATATTTAATAAATCAAAAAAATTTTGCCCTTTTGCAGCGGAACATCTAAGTAACCAAGGAAAATTAAAGCAACATTTTTCCTTTAAAAAGAGGTTTAAAAAAATAAAAATTTAAATTTTTTAAAATTGTTCAAAAGGTTGTTTGATAGTCTTTTATTTCACCCAATTTAAAATGGGGCGGGGGAGGGTGTGGTTTACCTTTTTGCTAAAAAAATTAAATGATAATTTCAATTTGGGTTAATTTTTAAAAAATCATTCCCTTTTCAAATAGTTTCCCAATTGAACTTTCCAAAAAAACAAAGTTCTGAAAAGCAATAAAAAGGTGTCACAAAAAATTTTTTAAATTGGGCTGTAATTGGAAAAACTGGGAATTTTTCCAATTAGTTTTTAACAATAACCCACAGAAAAAAAAATTTTTTGGGCCCATCATATTTTAATTGAAAAAGCGTTTTTAAAATATTTACCTAACATGTTAAAAAAAACCGAAGTCAAAAATTGGTTTGGGTTTGAAAAACTTTTTCTCAGGCCTAATGGGATTAAAGTTTGTTTGGAAAAAACCATTTTTCCTTTAATTTTAAACCAAGTTGTGTTATGTAGTCAAGAATAAACTAAAAATGAATATGTTTTAAATTTTGGAAAAAGAAAAAAACAGAAACAGAACCCAAAAATAAAATTTTATGAAAAATATTATACAGATTACAGAATGGAACCATTTTTAGCAAGCTTTTTTTTCATAAGCTTAAATAAAAAACCAAAGAATTATGTAAATTAAAAATTTTCTTGTAACGATTTAAAAAATAAAAAAGGTTAGATATATTAAAACACCAAGAGAAAGAAGCCCTGTTTTTTGGGAATGAAAAATAAAGTAGAAGACAAAAATTCTTTCTTAGATAAATGTTAAAATATAAGAAAAAGGGGGGCATTTTTTTTTAGAAAATAAAAAGAAAAATTATAATATTAAAATGGGGCGGGCCATTATCTTAATATAAAATAAAATCTTTCAGCGAGATTAAAATTGTGTAGGGCTTTTTCAAAGTGTCGAAAAGGGTTTAAAAATGTATGAAAAAAAGGACAATTGATATAACATGATGATAGTTTGGATAAAAAAGCAGGGACTTTTTTGTATTTCGTCATTTGGTTTTTTTAATTTTTTCCCTCTTTTTAAATTGGTTTTCATAAAAAACCCCTGTTACGGTTTTAAAAGGCATTGAATATGTTAAAATTTGAATCTTAAATTTCTTAAAATTTTGGGGAATCACACAAAACAACACACAAAACAACAAAAAACACACACACCCAAACACAACACACCCCCCAACAAAAACACACAAAACACACACAAAACCAAAACACACACACACACAACACCCAACACAAACACCACAAACACTACACCCCAAAAATGGACTGAAAAAAATTTTATTGTCGGGATTAATCAAGGTTGTACGACATTTAAAAAAAATTAAATGAACATAATTTTAAACGTTTTTCTTTAAAGCAAAGAAGCAAAATTTAACCCCAAAAATAGTGCGAAACAAACTTTCACACACCACAACACAAAAACCACAAAAACACACACAAAACACACACACACACACAACAACACACACACACATCACACACACACACACACAACCACAACAAAACCTTTAAAACATAAAAAACCCGCACAACACACGCCTTACAAAATAACAAATACCCATCAAAAAAATAAACCCCAAAAACCCCAAAAACCCTCACATACTCAACTTCCCAAAAACCCCCCACCACCCAACCAACCCCCGCCCCCCCCCCCCCCCCCCGCCCCCCCCCCCCCCCCCCCCCCCCCCCCCCCCCCCCCCCCCCCCCACACAACAACCCCACACCCCACGCACACCAAAATTCAAAAAGAGCTGTACAAACATGCATTCATTACAAACACATTTAAAGACACAACACGCGGCAGCGATAACCCCCAGGGCTCCCCTCACAAAACACAACCCCCACACACACACACACACACACACACACAACCCCAAAACCAAAACCCCCCGGCCACGGAAAATGCACGCACGAAAACGACGCACGCACGCACCCCCAACAGAGAAAAAAAAATTCTCCCAATTTATAAATCCTGCCCCCCTTTGACCTCCCCCCCCCCCCCCCCCAGCCAGGAGCGAGGGGGGACCCAAAAAGGATCGGAGAAAGCAGAAGGGGACGACTAAACGGGTTTGGGAGTGGTTGGGGTCCACTTTGTCGCGAATAAACGGGCCCCGTACCTAACCCCGGGAATTTGGGGTAAACATGGGGAAACAACACGGGAGGAACACACAAGCCGTTTCGAGATGAGGGAAAACACGTTCGCATTTTCCCGGTTTCGCTTGGGTTTTTGCTTTCCGATTTAGGAGTAAAAAGGGGCCCCAGAAACCCAACCCGTCGGAATGACAAAATTTGGGTTTTTTTGCCCGGGGAATGGTTAAGTTTTTATCCCCCTTTTCCCTTTACAGAGGAAGGTGAGGGCGTTTCCCGAGTTTCCCCCCCAGAAATAAAGCTTTTGGGAAAAGGGTCGTGTTTCCCATCAAAAAGGGATGCGTGGGTGGGTGTTTTGGGGAAAATAGACGACGTCGTTCTAAAAATATTCTGCGATCGTGTTGGGAAAGAAAAACCCTGTTTTATTTTTTTTGGGAAAGCAGGAAAAAAAGACCCCCATGTAATGGGAAAAGGAAAATGTGTTAAATTGGCCTCCCTTCGGAAAGAAGAGCAGCGGCAACACAAAAGCACCCAAAACCCCAAGTGCGTCTATGGCCCTGCAGGGCTGCCCCCGGGACTGATCCAGTTTTACCTGGGGTGACCGGGGCTACAAATGACAGTAAAAACCAGTGCCCTGTTCTCTTTTCTCAAATTCATCATGAAAAGTGAAAAAAAAGGGGACATTGTTTGGGGTTTCCATTTTAAGGAAACAAAATTTGAGTCGCTTTTTGGGGTTGGGGCCATCCCCTTTCGATTTGTTTAAGGGTATTAAAAGCCAAATTCATTAAACTTCGTTGTTTTTTCCTTTTGGCCCAAAACATCAAGCAATATGGTTAGACGAGAAAATTTTCTAATACACAAACATAAGCACACACAAACCCACACAACACACAAAACACACAAAAACCCACCACCAACACACCACAAAACACACAAACAAAACCCCAATACACCCGCGCGCGGCGCGCGAGCGCCGGGGAACTAAGGGCCTATAAAATGGTTTTTTCAAAAAACCCCAAATTCTTGTGATTCTTTGGATTAAAATTCGGGTAATCAAGGATCTTTTTAAATTTGGGAAACGGGTGCATATTAGGAAAAGAGTCGAACAGTTATGATGTTTTTAAGGGGGAAGGGGAGAAAAAGGGGGAAAGGGAGAGTGGGGGGGGGGGAATAAAAAAAGGGCCTTGCTCAAAAACGTGAAAGTTTAGAGGCCGAACCCAATACTGATAGGGTTTTTTTCCCTAAAATAAGTTTTTAAACCCTTTTAAAAAATTTTGAAAATTGGAGAAGAAACGCACAACACAAAACACCAACCCCACACACACAAAAACAACAAAAACACCCCAACACAACAAACCCCACAAAACACACACACACACCCCCACACACAACACACACACACACACCACCCCCTGTTGGGGGGGAAGGGGGGGCATGACGAGGGGGGGGGGCGGGGGAAAGATTTTAAAAATATTTTCCCCAAGTGGATGATTTTAATAAGATAAAAAAGCCAAAAATTCCCGCCCCCAACCCTTTTCCCCATAACTGGGATTAAAAAAATGAAAAAGTGGGGGAAAGTTAAAGGGACTTCATTTAAACATAAAGAGGCTGAAAGTGATTTTTTTGTACTAGTTTCAGTTTATATAAAAAAAAGAGGGATATCGGGGAGTCGACCACATGCACAAGGGTCCCGGTTTTTTAAAAACCCCACATAACCAACCATTAACCCGCAGTTTTGTACAAAGGGTTTCATTTTGGGGTTGGCCCGGAGGGTTTTCAACTTTTGCTTTTTTTGGTTTTGTTAATCCCCTCTGTGCTTCCCAGCTGAACTTAAAGTATGATTTGTTTATGCCCCGATTGAAATTGTCAGAATGTTTTTGGGTAGGTTTAGATGGGGGGAAAGAGGGGGATCCCAAAACAAAACATCAATTTATTTTTGCGCTTCCCTTTTCAAAAAGGGCACTAAATCAATTTCCACGTAAAAAAGGAGTGTTGGGAATAACAAAGTTAATTGAAACCCCCGGGGTTTTTAGTGATGAATGAGAAATAAGATTCACAACCAAGGGCCCGAAAAGACTTGATTTTTGATTGACAAAAAAGAGCCCTAAGCCCCTGTTTTGGGGTCCCATAGTATAATATTTTTTCCCAGTATAAAAAGGGTGTCAGGTGTAAAAAATTTGTGTTTCAAAATTTGGGAAATAACTTGGTTTAAATATAGAAAATTCCCTTTTGTATTGGTAATTTTTTTCTAAAGCTGAAAGGGTTTTTATTACAAAGGAAGGCCCCCAAACGGGAAAAAATTTAAAAAAAACCATCCGTGAAAATGTGTAGATTTGAATCGTATTTCCCATTATAAGTCTTTTTGGGATAGGAAAGATATAACAGAGGTTTTTCTTTTTTTTTTCAGTCTGTAAAATGTAAATGATTTCAGGCCCCTTTGAAAAACCCCAAGGGTATGAACAACATGGAAATCGGCAATTTTTTTCCCTTTCCCAAAAGGGGGGGGCGGGTTTCCCGTTTTGAAATAATGGGGAAACTTTAAACACCCCGGGGGCATGTATACCCAATTTTTTTACGGATCTCTCTTGAAACATACGGTTTTCATCCAGTTCAGTATTTCTGAATTTTTGGGAAAGGTTTTTGGGTCCTTTACTGTAAAATTACAAAGGGGATTTGGCCCGTGTTTATTTTAAAGGGGGAAACAACCCGCCCCCTTGTACGTAGATCAAATTACCCCTCGGGGGGAAACCTAATGCAATTTTTAAAGGGAGGATCAATACGGGGTTCCCTTTTGTTTAAAATTTTCTTTCCAAATGTAAAAAAAATTTTTTGGCCATACGACAGGAAATTTAAGAATGGCCCGGGGACTAAACGAGAAATTTTGACCCCCTTAATGAGGATAGGGGAAAAGAACCGTAAAAACCAACTTTTTTTTTTTGCCTTTTTACAAGGAAATTTATAGTTTTTTTTCCAAAAAAATTTATAAATGGAAGATTACACCCAGAAAATTAAATTGTTTCTTGGGTTTATTTAAATTTTTATCTATTTATAAAAGGGCAGCTTTCTGGTTCAAACCAATTGTTTTTTTTGTTAAAAAACAACAAAAAAAAGTTTTTTTGGGCAGATAAAAACCCAACCCCTTTATTTATTTTAAAAGTAAAATATTGTCAATATTTCCCGATTTGGGTTTAATGATTTTTTTTTTTCTTTTGGGTTTGGGTTTTTTGGGGAAAAAAATTTGGGTTTCATTTTCTCCACAAGGGAATATAACTGCATACAGGGTATTGTGGCACCTTTTGTATTAACTGTTTAATATCGTAAAGCCCTTCGGAAAAATTTGGGGCGTTAAAACTTTCCTTTGGGGGGAAAAAACCCCTGTTAAAAGTTTTGAGGTTTTTTTAAAAACTCCAGGGAAAAGAATTGGTAGTTTCCCGTTTCCCATAAAAAGCTTTCGAAATTTTGGAAAAAAAAAAACCCCGTATTCCCATTCATGTGCTTTGCAAACAATTTAGAAAAGCCTACTGAATGAAAACTTATGAACATCAAAGAACCTTGCAAGGGTCGGGTGACGCCCTTTGGGAAGAGCCTTTTTTTTTTACATTTGAGGGAAAAAGTGGGGCAATGTGGTTGTGACTTTTCCCACCTTTTCCCAAAACCGCCTGGAATTTAAAGGGAAAAAAAACCCTTTTTTTCCAAGGAAAAGTTTTTATTTTGTTTTTCTGATTTTTCAAAAAGTTTTCCCAAAAATGAGGGGGTTAAAAAAAATTTGGTTGGAAAAAAGAGGGAAGAGTTTTTTGATTTTCCTTTTTTAAAAGGGTTGGGATACGAGCATTTTTTCCCAAACTGTAGGGAAACTTTTTCCCGCATTCCCAAAAAATCTGAAAGGGAAATTCCCCCAACCCTTTTTAAACAGACCTTTTTCAGGGAAAAAGGGGTTTAAACTGGGTTTAGGGAAAAAGGATTGAACCAAAAGGGTATCTTTTGGCTTTAAGGTTTAAGTGGAAAAAAGACTTCTTTCATTGTTAAAATTTTTTGTTAAATATAAAGTGTTTCTTTCTATTTAAGTGCTCAATTTTGGTATTTTATCCTCAAACTCCTTTTTCCAATTTTTGTCTGGGATAAAACTCATCTGTCATTGAAGCAAAAGTTTCTGGGTAATTTAAATTTACTTTTTCGTTTTTATTCTATAATTTTAAACATTAATTCGAGCAGGCTGAGGGGAGGAATGAAAACCCTTTATTTTTTTAATTTCTTTTTCCAAAAAATTTAGAAACGTATGGGAAATTTTAGAACAAATCAAAGACCCAAATTTAACCTTATACTGTTTTTTTTTGGGAAGAGGGTTTCTGCTTGTTACTATAGTTTTTGAAATTTTTTATTTTTGGGAGGTTATTTATTTCTTGGGGGGGTGTGAATTTAAAGACTATTCATCCGTTTTTGAAAGGCCCCTGTTTTCATTTTTAGGCTAAATTACATGGGTTCCCCCCAAGGGGGTTTTTAGGCTTTTCCCTTTTGGAAAGGGCTTTAAAAAATTAAATTTTTTGGAATGGGACAAATTTTTGGGTCTCAGAAAGAGATTTTGTAATTTAAAATAATTTTTTTTTTAAGTTTCTATTGATTCTAGGGGTTTATTAAAAATTTAGCTTAAGGGGAACCCGTAATTAGAGTTTGGGGAAAAAGGCCCCCGTTACTTTTATCTTCGTTGTTTTTTGTATGTCCGGGGGGATTGGGTCGTTCTTTTTGGACCACCCCCAAGGGCTGAAAATTCAACAGGAAAATGGCACTACCCGTGGTGGGTTTAATGACATTACGTACAAAGTGGAAAAAAAACCCGGAGTTTTCACACACTCCCCCCCCACAAAAACACACCAACAACAAACCAAAAAACACAAACAACAAACAACACACACACACACACAAAAACACACACGGGCGGGGCACCCCCCCAAACGCAGCAAAGAGCACTTGCGCGCGCGCAATGCACATACAAAACACACAACAACCCAAACACACACCAAAAAACACCACACACAAATATTTTATATTTTTTATATTTAAAATTTTATATTATATATAATATATATATATTGTGTTGTGTGTGTGTGTGGTGTGTGGTGTGTGTGTGTGTTTGGTGTGGGTGGTTTTGTTGTGTGTGTGGGTGTGTGGGGTGTGTTGTGTGTGTTTTGTGGTGTATTAACATTTCTGCCCCCCCTTTTTCCTCCTCTTTTCTTCCTCCCCCTTCTCTTCCCCTTCCCCCCCTTTCTCTTCCCCCTCTTCCTTTTTCCTCTCCCCCCTTTTTCTCTTCTTTCTAAAAAAAAACACTAAAAACCACACCCCCCCAAAAAACACACACCACACAAACTCACCCACAAAAAACAAAAAATAAAAAAAACCACAAAATCACAACAACACACACACACCCATATTCAAAAGAAAATGAAAGTTTTTTGGTTTTTTTTAAGGGGATTTTTTGGATTTCCCTTTATGGGGCCCCCCCCCCTTGAAAACCACATTGGGGTTTGTTTGGGTGGGGTGTTTTGTGTGTTGTGGGGGTGTGGTGTGTTGTGTGGGGTGGGGGGTGTGTGTGTGGGGTGTGTTGGGGGGGGGGGATGCTTTTAATATGTGAAAAAAAGGATAGGAGGGTAGCCCCATGAGGGGTGAGTGGGGGGGGGGGGGGGGGGTTCTTAATGTTTGGGCTCAGCTTTTAGAGTCAAAAAACCCGGGGGGGGCCATGATAAAATTATGATATAGATGTTTTTGTGGGTGTGGTTTTGTGTGTGGGGGGGGGGGGGGGGGGTTTTTGGGGGGGGGTATGGTTGTTTGTGGGTGCGTGGTTCGGTGGGTGGGAGTGTGCATATACATATTGTTTTTGTTGCAGATGCTGACGAACCCTAAATAAAAGGCGAAAGCTTCTTTTATAAAAAAACATGAAGAGTGTGTGGTTGGTGTGCCTGCATTTATTTTTGTGCGTTATATATATATATATATATATATATATATATATATATATATATATATATATATATAGATATATATATATATATATATATATATATATATATATATATAATATATATATATATATATATATATATTAGACTAATAAATTCCAAGGATAAGTAACCGAGCACCATTCAGCAACTTACAGAGCAGCGTGGTGTGCAATGACTGCATGAAATATTCAATTATAAACAAAGCTTGCTCGTATGTCTTAGATTGAAGAAATAGGGGGAGATAAGCATAATATCTGCAGTGGTAGTTAATTCTGCCCAACTAACAGTATGTGCTTGAGAGGGTGGATGGGGAATAATAAATGCTTCTCAAAGTGAGCCTTCAGCAAGCTCCAAGGGGTAGACAATCTCCAATGGGTAGGAAACTTCCTAACATATAACTCTGGTCAGATACTGGTATTTCGAAACTGATTGTTTCTAGAAGTTGCTGGAATGGTGCTCGTTACTTATCCTTGGAATTTATTATAGTCTATTATAATTTAGTCCTTGCGATTCATTCCAAGAACTGGCCCTCAGCACCTGTGTCTTAAGAGATTATCTTTTCATATTTTCTACTTTTCTCAAGAAAATGTAGCTTGTTTTGCTCTTTCATGATTTTATTTTGCTTCTTGGGTGGCACCTTTGGTTGTTTTTTTGAAAACTCAACAAACATACTACGGTATTGCACACCAGCCTTTTCTGGGTTAGCATTCTTCTTAAACCCGAAAAGGCAGAGAAGTGAAGTTACCACTTTCCGCGGTCACAGATGAGAAACAATCAGATTTCGAAATACAGTATCTGACCAGGTGTTATATGTTAATGAGTTTCCTCCCCATTGGAGATTGTCTCCCCCTTGGAGACTATAATCTTGCTGAAGGCTCATTTTGAGAAGCATTTATTATCCCCCATCATCCTCTTCAAGCACATACTGTTAGATAGGCAGAATTAACTACCACGGCAGATATGTATGTGCATCTCCCCCTATTTCTTCAATCTAAGACATAAGAGCAAGCTTTGTTTATAATTGAAAAAAAAAAAATTATATATATATATACATATATATATATATGCACGCACGTATGAACATGCTTCTCTCTCGCTCTCTCTCTATCTATCGCAACACACACATAACACACCACCACACCACCATTCAAGCAGTCCGTAGTACTTTGATAAGCATAATTCAAGGAGCAACGGTAGAAACGGCATTGATAGAAATGCAGGACAGTTCGGTTGAAATGATAGAGTTGTTATGACGCCTGAATGACCAGAACGTTTCAAAGAGCCTGAGAATGAAAGGTATATATATATCGTTCCATAACAGCCACTAACGTGAACATTTTACTGGCAGTTTTGAATGTTTACGCAACAATCTTGGGAACACACCTTCAAGAATCTGAGCGCTCCACTGAAGTCATTAGATAGGAATTAGATCATGGACTAATTGAGAATTCTCCCTCTTGTTTTGTTCTTTCCTCGGTGGCGAGGGATAAGCGGTGGTGTTGTGTTCAATGTAACATTGTCTTGATGCTGCAGGCCACTCTCCGCCGACTTTGATGAATCCCATTCAGAGATCTTCAGTTCATTTGTCTAGTGTCTTTCTGTGCGTGAGAAGATCCGTGTGTGTGTGTGTGTGTGTGTGTGTGTGTGTGTGTACATGAAAGACAGACAGACAAACAGACTGACAGAGACATAGAGACAGAGACAGACACACAGACAGGCAATGGCAGACAGAGACAGACAGACACACGAAAGAAGAGACAGACAAACAAATGTACAAAAGATGGACAGGCAAGAGACAGACGTGTAGACAAACGCCAAGATAGTTTCTTCTGTAGTGTTCACTATCAGTAGCAGTTCTTTGGGTTACACTAATAGTTCATCCAATGATTCACCATCCTTTGTCACTGTGAAATCTACTATACTGAAAAGTAATTCATCTGGAACATTCTCGCCTCTGTCACTCTGTCTCCGTGTATGTCTGTCTGTCTGTCTGTCTGTCTCTCTTCTCTCTCTCTCTCTCTCTCTCTCTTCTCTCTCTCTCTCTCTCTCTCTCTCTCTCTCTCTCTCTCTTCTCTCTCTCTTTCTTCTTTC
>CM031609.1:20138413-20140440 GCA_018398815.1 Conus ventricosus | reverse complement strand
AAACCGGACGACAAAACCAACAAAAAACGGGAAAGTTTCCTTAATCCCCCGGACATTTCACTCCCCTTCTCTATGCTTGTTTTCCGCTTGAGTTCTGCCCATTCTCTTTGAATCCTCAAAACAAATGGACGCCAGGGATGGTGAGGGACCAGGTTCTGCCATACAAAGACTTTGCTCTAGTAATCTTCTACGGACGCCTGTGTATATGAATGACAAAGCGCTGTGTAACTGACAGCCTAATCCTGCCGCTTTTCAGACTCAACATCTCAAGGGCTCTAAACACGTGTTGTTTTTAGTTCTTTACAATTTTGCTCTCCGAATCCAATCTGGGTCGGCGATCGCTCCGACTGAGTGTCAGACAGCTGTGAGCCACAAAGTATGGTATGAATGGAAAAAAACTGAATTACAGGACTGTTTTGATGACTATTAAGGCGGTTTTAAAACCGACTAACATAACGATTTGGAATTCCATTTTGTTGTGAATCTACATGGGGTAATGCTATTGGTCCTAAGGTCCATTGGTCCCAAGGTCCATTGGTCCCAAGGTCCATTGGTCCCAAGGTCCGCTGGTCCCAAGGTCCACATAAATCTCTGAAATATATAACGACTTGGGACCAACGGACCTTGGGACCAACGGACCTTGGGACCAATGAACCTTGGGACCAACGAACCTTGGGACCAATGAACCTTGGAACCAATGAACCTTGGACCAATGAACATTGGGACCAACAAACCTTGGGACCAATGAACCTTGGGACCAATGAACCTTGGGACCAATGAACCTTGGGACCAATTTACCTTGGGACCAACGAACCTTGGGACAATGAATCTTGGGACCAACGAACCTTGGGACCAATGAACCTTGGGAACAATGAACCCTGGGACCAATGAACCTTGGGACCAACAAACCTTGGGACCAATGAACCTTGGGACCATTGGGACCAATGAACCTTGGGACCAACGGACCTTGGGACCAACGAACCTGGGGACCAATGAACCTTGGGACCAATTAACCTTGGGACCAACGAACCTTGGGACCAATGAACCTTGGGACCAATGAACCTTGGGACCAATGAACCTTGGGACCAATGAACCTTGGGACAGGCTCCCGTCTACTTGATAGCTCTATATTTTCTTTTCATGGCAGGTGACAACCGATCGTGGCATTACACACATTATTCGTCAAGAACCAAAAGCTAATGCTCATTTTGTTTCCTGATCGAATGTGGGGGAAGATGGCATACCAGCATTAGTATTAGACCAAAAAAAGAGAGGGGAAATGGCAGTCATGGAAGAGAGACCCGCATGTTTTGGTCAGTCAAGTGGTCCTCTTTGCAACGAGCATAGTCTAGTGTTTGCATTGATCTACAGTCTTGTCGAATCATCTTTGTAAAACAAAAAGCTCTGCTTTTCCATGTGTCTTAGATCTGGCACTGGTGGTCGGTTCTGGCATAAGCTCCCCCCCCCCCCCTCCCCTCCCCCCCCTCCACCCCACCCCTCACGTTACACGCTATGATTTCTTTCTACTCCGCTTTCTCTTCCACATAAGTCAAAAGAGACAGAGTCAAGGCATCAATGAAATGGCCGGTTGTGAGGTATAAAGAAATGTTCGCACCGGTTGTCTTCTGTAGACATTCGCTGGTAGTGACAACATTAAAATTATGGTCTCACTGCTGAATGCTGCTGCTGCTTCTCTCAGACCCAGATCTGTAATGGCTTTAATGCATGTTCTTTTTTTCCCCTGTAGTCTCCAAGACTCAAGTCGGGAGGCTATTCCGTCGGGCTTAGTGGAAACATAGGTTTCGAATTTAAAAGCTGCGAGTCGATCCTTGTGTTGGATGGAAAGAATAGTGACTGATTTGCGTCTAGTAGTTTATCTGTAGACTACTCAGCCATAGCAGAAATCCCATCCATGGTAGACATGATGGGCAATTGTGGTTGCACAGCTCTGTTCTGTTACTGTTCCTACCCAAATAGTTGCTACTAAGCTGGCTGTGTGAACAGAAACTGGCTTCAAAATTTACCGT
>CM031609.1:20130913-20133413 GCA_018398815.1 Conus ventricosus | reverse complement strand
CTGAAACCAATTTATTTCAATTTAATCAAGGTTGTATACATTTAAAAAACTTAAAAAATAATAGAACGTTTTCATTCAAAGCAAAAAAACATAATTAACACACAAAAAAAACGTGCGCACAATCACTCACACACACACACACCACCCCCACACACACACAACACCCAAAACACACACACACCACACACACACACCACACCACACACACACACACACACACACAAACACACAACACCTACACACATACACCCACATACACACGCACTTCATAAATACCAAATAAAACAATTCAATACAAACACCCCCTACCCTCCTTTAAACTCAAATTTACCCTCGCACACCGACATCACACCCCACACACACACACACACCCGCGCCCCCCCCCCCCCCCCCCCCCACACACACACACACACGCAGCACACAACAATTCATACTCGAGCACTCGTAACACATCTTCCCCCAAAAACCACTTTTTCACGCACCATACACGCCGCAGCAGATACACACCCACGCTCACACACACACACACACAAACCACACACACACACACACACCACACACCCACAACCACACCCACCACGCACGCCGCACGCACGCACCCGAAACCACGCACCACCACAAAAAAAAAAATTTTCTCCCAATTAATACAATCCTTACCCCTTTGCCCCTCCCCCCCCCCCCCCCCAGCCGGGAGCGACGGATCAAGAGAGATGGGAGACAGAACGGACGACATGAACATTTTGGGAGCTGGCTGGGTACCACTTGTTCGCAAATAAACGGGCCGTACCCTAACACCAAATGGATGAAATAGGACACAACCGGGGGAAACAATCAAGCCAAATTTCGAATTGTGACACTCGCATATTCAGATCCTTCGGTGTTTGCTTTTTCCGATCGTAGGTGAAACAGCGGGGGGCCCCAAAAATCCACCCGTCGGACATGAAAAAAGTTGGTTTTGACACGGAAGGGTAAGGTTTCCCTTTACTCTTCAGAGCGACGGTGCGGGACGATTCCGAGTCCGCACAAATCAAGCTTTCGGAAGGTCGGCTCCATAAAACGGATCGTGGGGTGCTGCTGTGTGAATCAGACGACTGTTCTAAAATTCGCGATCGGGGTTCGGAAGACAACTGCTTTTTTGTTTTGACAAGGGAAGAAAGAAATTCCGGGGGGAATGTTTTAAAAATTGGCTGCCTTCGAAAAAAAGACGCAGGGGGCAACACGAAGCACCCAAGGACCCAACAGCGCTAAAATGGGCCTGCAGCTGTCCAGGACGATCCGTTTTCCCGGGGGTGACCCTTTACAGAACTGCAGTGCCCCCAGTACAGTTCTCGTTCTCAAATTCACAGTAAAGTAAAGAAAAGACTTGCTGGGGTTTCCATGTTAATGAAATCAAAATTAGTGCGTTTGTTGTTGTCCATGCGTCGAATTTGCTTAATGGTATTACAGCCAACACATTTAAACTTTCGTTCGTTCTTTCGTTCGTCCACAAACATAAAAGCATATGGCATAACGAGATAATTTCTACATACACAAATAACACACACAAAACACAAACAAAACACCACCCCCCACCACACAACCACACAACACACACACACACACACACAACACACACAATAAAACCCCCGCGCGCCGCGCGCGGCGCGCGCAACTGAGCCAATATACGGATTCAGAAACCCCAAATCTGTGTGTTTAAAATGTATATACAATACTGGTAATAAAGGCATTAAAGTAGGGAACGGCTGACAAAATTACCGTAAGAGCGAACAGCTTATGAGGGGGTTTAGGGGGGAAGGGGAGAAGAGGAGGAAGAGAGTGGGTGGGGGAATGAAAAAGCTTTTACGGCAGTTTAACCCCCAACCTCGATAGGGTTTTTTCCTAGAAAAGATTTTAACATTCAAAAATTTGAAAATTTTGGAGAAGAACCCCACAAAAACACCACACACACCCACACACACACACAACACAACACACACACCCCCAAAACCAACACCACACCACACACACACACCACACAACACACCACCCCCACACACACACACAACACCCCTGTTAGGGGGGGGGGAGGCGGACAGGGGGGGGCGGGGGAAAGAAAAAAAATTTTCCAAGGGAGAGATTTAAAAATAAAAGCCAACTTTGCCAGACCCAACCGTTCTCATAACTGGATTAAAAACACTAGACATAGCAGCGGAAGCTTGAAGGCTTCATCTATCATGAAGGGCTGAAAGTGTTTTTTTGTACTAGTACAGTCAAAAAAAAATGAGGATACGAGAGTCGACCCGCACAACAGGTCCCGGGTTTTAAATACCACATAACCAACCATTAACCCGCACCCCTATGACAAGGTTCTTTTTGGGATTGGCCCTGGGGGATTACAACATTTGCTTTTTGGGTTTAGTCACACCCTCTGTGCTCCGAGCGAATCTTCAAAGTATGATTCTGTTTTATGCCCAATTGAACTTGCAGAATGTGGATAGCTTCAATGAAGAAAGAGGGATAT
>CM031609.1:20117593-20123313 GCA_018398815.1 Conus ventricosus | reverse complement strand
AAAAGTGGGGAGAGTGTTAAGTGGGGGGGGTGGTGGAGTTGGATTGTTATAGGTTGGGTGTGAGTAAACGCCGATCGAGTGAGAAGTTTTTGTTGGTTTTAACCTGTAGTTAAAACTTAGGCAGGGGGTGTGTCACGATCGGCGGTACTAAACCAGCCGTTCATGTGTTTGGAGTAATGGTAGTTCAGAAATAGAGAGCGTGTGCGCGTGTGCATATGTGTATATGTGTGTGTGCGAGTGTGCGTGTGTAAGATTGGGGTTTTGGTTAAGGTGGAAGGTTAGGCTAGGTAGGGTGCTGGGGAATAAGATACACAATATTCTGAGTTCCAATCTTGACTTGTTGAAGGGATGGAAGCGGGAGGTTGGTTTCATTCCCGATTGTTACCCTTTTGTTACTTGGGTTCTACACTATCGAAGGCGGGGCAGGATATCGGCTGTTG
Source organism: Conus ventricosus (assembly GCA_018398815.1). NCBI lineage: Eukaryota > Metazoa > Mollusca > Gastropoda > Neogastropoda > Conidae > Conus > Conus ventricosus. The sequence goes on along the minus strand of CM031609.1, from coordinate 20,122,873 downwards.
TTGTGTTGTCAAGTCTGTGAGTTGTTGTGGTAAATTGTCGTGGGGTTTTGCACGAGCAACAACTAGTCCGTGGTCCGGGTGTCAGCTCTGCGGAGGGATACGCTGCTCTGACCAATCGCCGTTTTGTTTGTGAGTAGAGTTCGCTTGAGTCCGACCAGGGCGGAATGCGTTGGGGTAGCTTCACTTCGGTCCTGGTGTTCGTCGGAGTGGACGCGCCTTGTAGTTGCGGCGGCAGCGCCGTTAGTTGAGCTGAGTGACTTCGAGTCATAGTTAGTGCCAGGCCCTCGTCGGGTCTGGTGTGCCCTTGGCCTGTGCCGGGTTCTGTGTCGTCTCTGTTGGCAGCCACTTCAGCCAGTTGCAGAACTGGTGTGGTTGAACGTCTGTCTGTCCAGGTTGGTGATTGTTAGGTTCATGGTGGTGTCATTCGTCATGTTGTTTTGTAGTATGGCGAGTTGTACTGTAGTTGTCTCATGCTGTGTTTAGTTGTATTATGTTTGTTGTGTATACTGGTTGTCTGGTATGATGTCGTCCTGGTTCTGTGATTGAAGCTTTTTGTCAGCCGGTTTGTGTTGGTACCTCTTTTCTGTATATTCTGTAAATAATGTACATAGTGGTTCCTATTAAGTGTTCGTTATTATTATTATTGTTCCTGAGTTCGATTGTCATGTGACAGTTTGGCTAGACAATGTGGTTAGATATAATAACCGTTGATGGACGGTGATGTAAAATATTGGTTGTGATTAGTTCGTGTTAATTTCAGTGGGTTCAATAAGGTTATTTGAGGTTGCATTTTTGTTGAGGATCATAGCGTGAGTCAGGTGCAGATGTGTCTGCGTGAATCGTAAAGGGATTGTGCTCAATTTCAGTTGTAAATAGTAGTGGTTCGTTGAAATTGATTAACGATTTCGGAGTCGACCTGCACAGCATTGGGATCGGTTAACTGTGCAGTAGGGCCAAGGCTAATTGGTAGTCGAGTGGTTTATATTAGAGTACGGTCGTGACTATTCAATTTATTTTTGGTGTCTTTTCACTTTCGTTACGAGTCATGGTTCTCGACGCAGGTGTCGTGCGCGTGCAGACTGTATCTGTGACGTACGTATTTAGCACCGGACAGTGAGTTTATATGGTTAGAAATAGTTTTTTGGTTTTTTTTTTTGTAAAAAATAAAAGACAGTCGTCACATGCAGGAAGTACGTGTTTGTGACATAATAGGGTTGGAGAAAGATATTTTAGGTTGTAGGGAGACGGTCCGTTATGAATTTTTAGTAGTCGGAAAGAAGGGTAAGGTAAAGTTTAAGGCGGGTAGCTCAGCAGTTGACAGGATAAAAACGGAGGATGTGCAGCATGTAATATTGTATAAAGTATGGTTGTGTTGCATAACGAGGATTAGCCACTGGGTTATCTGACAAGAGATGACAGAGTGGGTGCTGGATGGAAATTTTGGCGAACAAATCATGTGTTGATATATGATAATTGACAGTGCAAAGAGGGGTAAGAATTTTGAAGGATTATGGCTGCGAGCCGATTCTCTCGTATGAACATGCTTGTCACGGTCGCTAAGCCGGACGGCCCTACCACCCTTTCCACACCTATTCACACTAGAGCAGACAATACAGCACAATAACACAGCTTTACAATCAAGCGCACTTCTTTATTTCACACACACACTATGGCGCCACCACTCACGTCCATCCCGCCCATACACATTATCTCACTTCTTCCCTGACCCACACTACCCTGCTACGACCTAAAACCCCTAACTATGCTAAAGCACCAGTTGCGGTATATCACTGGACCTAGGGACGCAGAGTACCCCGCCACGTGGGGGGACAAAAATACTGGGGGAAAAAGGAAACCCCAAAGGGGACTCTATTCTTAAATACTCTACCCCCCTCCCCCCCAGGACCCCCCCTTTCTTTTTTTGACCCGGCCCCCCTACCGAACGGGTCGCTGCGTCCCAAAAAGGAAACGAAAAGTACCCTACACGGGGCGGCCAAGCCCAAAGGAGGCAGTAGCTAACACCCTTAACCCTCCCCAAACGCTACCCCTTTTTACCACACCCAGGGGACAACCCACCCCGGCCCCGAGAACCCAGTCCCCCCCGCGTACTTGGCCCCTCACGGGGCTAACCCCTCCCCACGACTGCACTCCGGGTGCTGACCGTGGCCCCCACAGTCCGACCCCCGAAGACTCTGCCCCCGGGGGCGCCCGGGGGCCCCCTCTCTGCTCCCCCCCCGCGCTGGCACAACACCTCTAAAACCCCCGCCAACAACGGTTGGGGAAGGGCCTTGGGCAGTGCCCTCTCACACCGGGGAAAAGGACCCTTCCCTAAAGGGGCCCCCCCGGGACACTGAGGTGAAGGGGCTGGTGCGGTCCCCTCTCGACGAGTCCGGGCTCAAAACCCCGAACGGGAAGAGCAACGGGTGGTGGAGAACTCCCAAAGGACCCCCGTAGCGGGAGAGGCTCCTCACGACGGCAACGGCGGGATGGTCTCCCTCCCCCGGGGAAAAAAAAAGCGCAGGGGGGAAACCGCCGCCACCTCCCCACGGGGCGGGTAGACTGGGGTGATCGGGCCCCACCCTCGGAGGGAAAAGGGATACCCCTGCTGACAAAACGTAGGCCACTATTAATGCTGCTACTACCCTCATCAAGGCCTATGGGTACCGGGGAAAGTTTTAAATTTTCCACCCCCTTTCCTCCCCTCCCACTGGGAATGAAGTACCACTTAATTTTGAATACACCCCCCCCAATCCATTTTGGGGTTATAAAATCATTTCCTCCAACATTTACAACAACAAAAAAAAATTTTCTCTCGACCAAAACTCCCCATTACATATGAAATTAGACTCGACACCTTTCCGAGAAAAAAACCCCAATCTAAGCACCCCAAATACGGACTCCAGGGGCCCCCTTGGGAAAGCTAAAAAAAATTAGGAAGGGGCAATCTCACAAGGAAATTTTTCCCAAATAACAGTATAACCCATCTAAAAAAAAAAAACAAAAACAAAAGAACAAAAAAACTTATTAATTTCTAACGGTTCCGTTCTACATATTCATAAAAAGAACGGCTCGCCCCACAATCCTCACATTTCACCCTCTTTGCACTGTCAATTGAATCATATATCAAAAACTGATTTGTTCTCAAAATTTCCCCCACACCCCCTCTCAGTCATTTGTCAACAACCCGTTTTTAATCCTTGTTATGCCAACCAACCATACTTCTACAATATTCATCGGCCATCCCCGTTTTTTCCTATCAACTGCGGGGTACCCGCCTTAAATTTTACCAAAACCCCTTCTTTCCACAAAAAAATTTTATAATGAGACGTCTCCCTGCAACCTAAAAACTTCCTCCAACCCATTTTCACAAACACAACACCCCTGCTTGTTCATGTTTTTTACTTAAATAAAGACAAAACCAAACCACTTCAAAAAATTTGAACTCCTGTCCTGCCCAAAACGCGTAGTCACAAAACGCTGCACGCGCACGACACCCGGTGAGAACTGACTCTAACAAAAGGAACAGACCCCAAATTGAATTAATAGTCACACGAAATCCATATAAACCATTCGACTCCCAATTTACCCTTTGGGCCCCACGCACATTAACCAATTCCAAGCCTGCAGGTCAATCCAAAAATCGTTACTCAATTTCAACGAACTACATTTACACTGAAATTTGAGCACAACCCTTAACGATTCCGCAAACACCTGCACCTGATCATACAATGACCTCACAAAATGCAACCCCGAAATTCTTCCTTAGACCCCCCGAAATTAACATGAACAATCACAACCAAAATCTACATCACCTCCCTCAACGGTTATTTTATCTAACAACAGTTCTACCAAATGTCACATGACAATCGAACTCAGAAAAATAATAAATAACGAACACTTAATAAAGGAAAACATGTAACTATTTACAAATAACCAAAAAAAAAAAAACACAAACCGGCTGACAAGTTTCAATCACAAACCAAGACATATACAGGGCAACCAGTATACCCAAAAAAAAATAATACAACTAAAATAACTGACCACACAGACAACCGCCATAAAAACAAACAAAATGACGAACAAAAACCCCTCAAACCCTAAAAATCACCAACCCGGACAGCAGACGCACCCCACCTTCTGCAACTGGCTAAGTGGGTGCCAAAAAGACACACAGAACCCCGGGACAGGGCCCAAGGGACACCAACCCCACAGGGCCCGGCACTAACTTTGATCGAAATCACTCAGCTCGACAAAGGGGCCGCCCCAACTACAACGCGCCACTCCGACGAACACCAGGGGCCGAAGTGAACTACCCCCAAAGCATTCCCACCCGGTCAACCAACAACTCTACTCACAAAAACAAAAAAGCATTGGGCAAGAGCGTACCCCGCAGAGCTGACACCCCGACCAAGGGTATTGTTTCTGTGCAACAACACACAAATTTTTTCCCCAACAACTCACAGAATTGCAATACAAAAACAGCCGATCCTGCCCCCCTTCCTTGGGTTTGGAAACCCAAAATAACAAAAGGGTAAACAGTCGGAAACGAAACCCACCTCCCCCCCCACCCCTAACAAAGGAAAACTAGAATGCAAAATATTGAAAGTCTTATTTCCCCCGCCCCCCACCCCACCAACCTTCCCCTAACCAAAAAAACCCCAACTTTCACACGCACCTCGCACACACCATATCACAAGCACACCGCTCCTATTTTTGAACTCCAACTCCAAACCAGGGCGGCTTTTAGTACCCCCATCGGGGACAATGCTAGAACTGTGAAACCCCTAAATTAAGTTTTTTTTGCTTTTTTTTGTTTTTTTTTGAAAGAGTGTATTTTAAAAGTCTGTTGGAAACATTTTCCCTTTTGGATTGCCCCTTTCCTATTATTTTTATTTTTAAGGGGGCCCATGGAGTCCGGTTGATTCTTTGATTGGGGTTTTTTTCTCCCAGAATTATTGTGTCATAATTTTAGATGTGTAGCCTAATTCATTTTAATAGGGGATGGGGCCAGGGGAAAAATTTTTTTTACTGCTGTTTAAAGGTTGGCAGGGGAAAGGGTCTGATAACCCCAATTTTCGGGTTATGGGGGGGGTATTCGAAATGCAATGGCCTCTCATTCCCCAGTGGGAGGAGGGAAGGGAGATGGAGAGTTAAAGTTTCCGGTACCCATGGGGTTGATGACTCGGGTGTTGAACTTACAGTAGGGCCTACAGTTGTGTTTGCAGGGATCCCGTTTTTCCTCCGAGGCTGGGGGAGACCCCGCAGGGTACGGCCGCGTGC
>CM031609.1:20105093-20112593 GCA_018398815.1 Conus ventricosus | reverse complement strand
ACGGGAAAGGAGGAAGAGAAAGAGAACGGGAAAAAAAAAAGGAGGAGAGAAAAGGGGAAAGAGGGAGAGAAAAAGAGAAGGGAAAGGGAGAGAGAAAGAAAAGGGAAAAGGAAGGAGAGGAAAGAAAAACGGGAAAGAGAGGAAAGAGAAGGGGGGAGAAAAGGCAGTTTGAGTTAGAAAAATTAAAAATTGAAAAAGGGGGACGTGGACGAAAAACCGCAAGGAACTTTGCACCATGTCAGCCCCTTGATCAAATGCCAAAGTTCGATGATAATCCGGCCTTTGGGTTTCTTTGCAATTTGAAAGGTTTGCCAAAGATCAGGGCTTACCCGAAGATAGGTGGGCCCAAATTTGCTGCGCTGCTGACACCCAAGCTGGGGATGCTTTTTTCTGCTTACCCCCAAAAAAAAAAAAGACGATTTTGGTCTGTGCGCGGTTTTGTTTCAGAGGTAAAGAACCCCCCAATAATATAGGAAATTTTTCAGAGAAAAACCTTTGGTAAATCGGTGAGACGCCGCAGTTCCTTTTCGGCTTGGGGCTCTTTTGACAAATGGTTTTGGTTGGGAAAAACATTAAAACAAACATTTGAATTTTTGGGAGGAGATCTTAAAGGAGAAAATTTCTCTCCCTTGTCGGAAGGTCTCACGTATTCTTGGAGAAAGAGAATTGGAGTTTAGAGGGAGTTGTGAAAGTTGCAGAAGGTATGAATCTCCCCATGATCGGAAATTTGGGATGAAGGGATCGAACCAGTCGACCCGTAATGCCAGCCACCAGTCGGGAGTGATTCCCCGACCCCCTACAAAACAGGAGGCGGCCGCAGTTAAAAAGCTTTCAAAGCCCCAAGGCAAAGGGGGATAAAGAGAATGTTGAGTGAAAGACATTTTTTAAAGTGTGGGAGAGAGGGTATTTCCCAAGGAATGTGCAGATGCGAATACACCAGTTGTTGCTGTTGATACAATTAACGGAAGGCGGGGGTCCCATCACCAACTATGGGCAGTAGAAAAACGGGAACCCCGGTGCCCTGTTATTAGACACGGCGCTCTGGGGAAAGGGTGAGCCGGGTTTCGTGAGAGAAAAGCTATAGGGGGGAAACACTGCGTGCGATTGCAGTGGAAGAATTAATCGGCTCCCTTTTGGCGTGTAAAAGAGGTCAGAGTTTGTCAGGGTACTCTCATGCGCAGTACAAAAGAACCTTCCAACCCAGCTTTGTTGGGGGGTAGGTATTCTCCGAAGCCTAACCAGATCCCGTCAAGTGGGGGAAAGAAAGGGCAGTGCAGGGGGGAAAGTAAAACAGAACGCAGGGGAGGCACAGGCGCCGCTAGCAGGGGGCTAGTGTGGGCTGAAGGTGGCCATGGTGGTGGTGCAGTGGACCATGAAATGGTCGTGTGGCGGTGCCGTAGGCCATGGAGGGGGCCCGTAGTGGCGGTCCCCGTAGGCCATGGAGGGGGCCCGTATGGCGGTGCTGGGGGCCACGGGGGTGGCTGTTTGGCGGTCCCGTGGGCCCATGGAGGTGGGTCGTTGGGGGTGCCGTGGGCCATGGTGGCGTAGTGGTGGTTCAAAAAGTTGTTGGCGTTGGCGTGGTAGTGAAAAGTAGGAGCCCGGTGGGGACCTCAGGGTGGGGCCAAAATGGACCCAGGTCCTGGAACCAGCAGCTGGGGTTTTTAACAGGGAGGCAGAATTTAAAGCTTGGCAAGAAGGTCGAGGGGGACACCTTCTTAGAAATGTAAAGGCAGTAAATAAAGGGCAGATAATCCCGTGTCAGGAAAGGGTTAAAGTAAAAAGGTTCTAAGTAATGGGATAGGCCAAAGAGCGGGGTTCGAAAACCCAAAGGAAATTTCCTCAGAGAGAAGGAAATCGGTTCGGTTTTTTGAGTAAGGGTCATTCATAACTTTTGAAAGGGGGATGATCGTGTCGCGTGAATGGGTTTCGACAGCCCAGTTCACGTGTCTTGAACAAAAGCCCTGAGGCAAAGAAAGCAAAAAGGGGCTGAATGCCCAAAGGGGATTTTCCGAAAGGGTGAGAGGATCGCGCAGATTTTTTACGCGTCCTTTAAGGACTAAAATGTGTGAAAGGTGCCTGACTCCCCTTTTAAAGCCCGGAACGCGCAAAAATTTCTGCCCAGGTAATTGGGGAACCCCAAAAAGGGGGTCAAAATTTAGAGGGGCAGGAGTAGGTCAAGGGTGGAGTAATGCCCCCAGGGGTTGCGTTGTAGTGTGAAAACAAGAAGAAACAAGGTAGGAGCATGCTACAGGCGTGCTGTTGTGGTGGTGGTTGAAACAGTCATCTGACGGCAGCTCTGTGTAAATGATGTAGTGGCCGTTGTGTTTTTGATTTTGATTTCCCGTTATGGCGGGGGTTGGGGCCTTGTTATGTTTATTTTTCAGTTTTTTGATTTATGTTGCTTTTGTTCATTGCCCTTATGGAGCGGGTCAGTATGCCAGTGTTTGATTTTTGTTTTTTTGGTTGTGTTTGCCATGTTGTTTCGTCACATTCGGAAAATGTGAAAATGTTTTATGTTGTAAATCAGGAAAAATGTTTTATTGCTCTGTGGTGGACCAGTGGCAGTTTTTGGCCCCTTTCCCGAATTTGATTTTTATGTTACGTAGGTTGGGGAACGCCTTTTTTTGAATGTTTTTCTTTGTGGATTGTGGCTACACCCTGAATTTGTTTTGTGTTAGTAGGCTGGGCCACCCCTGAATTTGAATCTTGATTAGCAGAATAGGCCATCCCTGGATTTGGTTTTGTGTCAATCAGGGTTGTCTATTAAGAAGTGAAAGGAAGATTAAATTAAAATGTTGGACTGTGTTTGCTAAAGCTTGGACAGGTTTTTGTAATATGTGAGCCAGGTTAAATTAAATGTTTTTGCCCGCGTTTTGACTGACCCAAAGAGTATGTTTTGGGTTATCTGATTTATCTATTGGGTTTTAATTGGGGACATTTTCCATGTTAGAGATGTTGATGGAATGATGTCTTTAAGTTTTGGGGTAGTACTGTTAATCGAACCCTGCAAATTTGGGTTTTTTTTATCAATTGGAGAAAAATTCGTCCTGGAGGAATGTTGATTGGAGCAAAATTCTTAGGTACGGGGGTGTCTGGTCGGCCGAATTTCTCGAGCATTTTTGGCAAATTAAGGGTAGTTTTTTTTGTTGAGAGAAATTCCCTTTGGGGTTTTTAAAATGGCGAATCGGCATCACCAGGGGAAAACCCCCAGTCGTATATGAAAAGGGGGGGTTTTTTCCCAGTCGGGGGAGTGACGGGGTTCCCTCCGGCCCAAATTTGTGACCCCTTCTGGGCCTTTTTTCCCCAGTGGGCCTGGGGAAGGGGAACGGGCAGGGGACCCCGGGTGGGCCTAGCTGCGGGAAGGCCCCCCCCCCCATCGCCTTTTTTTTTAGGTTAAAACTTGGCCCATTTATTGGGTTTCTTAAAATGGGCCTTTTAAGGGGGCGGGGGGGTCAGGTGAGTACGGGTGGTGGGATCGAAAACAGAGTTTAAGGGGGCATTCCCTGGGGCCCCTTTTTGTTTGGATAGGAGCTGGGGTTTGAGTGTTGCCATGTTCCATTGGCGGTAAAAAAAACTTGGGGATTTTTTTTGGCAAAGGTAGTGGCCAGGTTTGGTTAAAAGTTTAAAATCGGGATCCTTTTTTTGAAAGGGTTAATCTTAAAAACCAAAGGGGGGCCACTTGGGGAAAGTTGCCCCCCTTTGTGAGGGCCAAGAAAAAAAAAGCGGAAAAATTACTTGTGTTTTGGGTACAAACGTGGATGTGTGTGGGCCAGGGGAATTTCCTTTGGGGATCCAGAAAGGTACCTGTTTTAGAGAAATAAAAGGTGGGGGGTTTGGACCAGAAAGGTGTGGGAAAAGGGAAGGAAACCCCTTTTTTGGGGAGGGTAAGGGTGGGGGCCGGGGGAAAACCCGGGGGTTAGGGGTTGCCTTTTTGTCCCCCTGGGGGTTTTGGGGCGGGAAAAACAGTGGGAGTTGTGTAGCCCCGGGAGGGAAAAGACGAAAAAGAATTTCTCGTTTTTGGGGGATGGTCAAAAAGAAAGTGGGTAGCCCTTTTTGGCTAAAAAGGGAAAAGAAGAAAAAAGGGGGGGTTTTGAAAAGCGAGGTTTTTTTTGGGGGAACGAAGGGGGTTTTGTGGGGGGTGGGGGTGGAGTCCCGGGAAAAAATTGTTTTTTTTGAAAAGGGGTTTTTCCCGCCTTTGCCCCGTGTATGGATTTTTGGCCATCGAGAGGCAGGTTTAAACTTTTAAAAATTTTGTCTTTTAACCCCCTGATCCCTGAATATAAAAATCATATTTTAATAACGAGGGGGAGCGTCGGAGACCCGTCACAAACTGCCGTACCTCGAACCTTTTGCATTTTTGAGATGTTTGGTATACTCTACGAGTGGACCAAGGAGCATAACATAGCCCAAGCCCCAATCACATAATCTAAAAATAAACATGTTCTAATCGCAGTATATCCTGTGGGGAGAAATAATCAGGGTTTTTTTTTTTTTTTTTGGCCTCCTGTACAATTTGATTTTCAGACTTAAGGTGTTGTATTTTCGGGCAGCGATTTATAGATGAACCCTGTTTTCCTTGGAGTTGTATAGTAGCTGTTTCCTGGTCAACCATCTATTGTCAGTTGATAAACCTTGTATGCTATCACAGCCATTCTCTGCCATGTTCAGTTCCAACTCACCTACCCACCCACGTCCACCCATACTGACTACCTAAATCCTTCCTCTCCTTCTCCTCACCCTGCAGCTGGAACCACCAGCTTGTCACTGCCTCCTGACCCCATGCACAGGACGAGGAAATGAACTTTATGCTAATGAAGTCCCGGTCGAGAGGTCGATGTCAAAGGTCTGCAGTCGTGGAGGGTGTTTCACATTTCTGACAAGGTGTCAAGAGGGTTGACGAGGGCAATGGGGTTGAAAGGCTACTCACCTTTTCCAGTCTGTGTGTGTGTGTGTGTGTGTGTGTGGTGTGTGTGTGTGTTGTGTGTGTGTGTGTGTGCGTGCGCGCACGTGGTGTGTGTGTGTGTGTGTGTGTGTGTGTGTGTGTGTGTGTGTGTGTGTGTGTGTGTGCGCGGTGTGTGTGTGTGTGTGTGTGTGTGTGTGTGTGTGTGTGTGTGTGTGTGTGTGTGTGTGTGTGTGTGTGTGTGTGCGCGCGCGTGGTGTGTGTGTGTGTGTGTGTGTGTGTGTGTGTGTGTGTGTGTGTGTGTGTGCGTGCGTGCGTGCGTGCGTGAGTGCGTGCGTGTGTGTGTGTGTGTGTGTGTGTGCGTGCGTGCGTACGTGCGTGCGTGCGTGCGTGCGTGCGTGCGCGTGGCGTGTGTGTGTGTGTGTGTGTGGTGTGTGTGTGTGTGTGTGTGTGTGTGTGCGGTGCACGTGCGTGCATGCGTGCGTGCGTGCGTGCGTGCGTGAGTGGATGCAAACGGGATTGCGTGCAGGCACATTCACGTGCATGCGTGCGTGTGTGTGTGTGTGTGTGTGTGCGTGCGTGCGTGCGTGCGTGCGTGCGTGCGTGCGTGCGTGCGTGCGTGCGTGCGTGCGCGCGTGCGTGTGTGTGTTTGCAAAGTTCAGGGCAGGCTTGGGTTACGCTCCCCATCGTGGTCATTACTGGAATTGAAGTGTCAGCCGTGCTGAAGTGATGGCTGCATGAAGTGTCAGCAGTGCTGAAGTGATGGCTGCATGACATGTCTGTCTTATGGTTGACAGAGGAGTATATGTCCACCACTCTCACAGACCACCTTCTCCTCTGCTGGAAAATGATCACCCCAGCTCCCATTTCCAGCCTTCTTCGATTCCATGAGGGCTTAGGTTCCATCCTGTCTTCTCTTGACTGTAATGACAATGACTTCTTTTATTGCTGTTGTACGTTATGGTTGTAAATAACTATGCATGAGTGTCCTTGCCTGTGTATGGCGTGATGGGAAGGTGCAACGAAGGAAAGGGAGAAAATGTAAGCATGTATGTGTGTATGTGTGCGTGTGAGTGTGTGTGTATATGTGTGTGTGTGTGTGTGTGTGTGTGTGTGTGTGTGTGTGTGTGTGTGTATGTGTGTGTTGTGTGTGTGTGTGTGTGTGTGTGCGTGTGTGAGTGTGAGTGTGTGTGTGTGTGTGTGTGTGTGTGTGTGTGGTGTGTGTGTGTGTGTGTGTGTGTGAGTGTGTGTGTGTGTATGCGTGCGCATGTGCACGTCCTTTGCTCATGTGTGTGTGTGTGTGTGTGTGTGTGTGTGTGTGTGTGTGTGTGTGTGTGTGTGTGTGTGTGCATGCCTGTGTGTGTGTGTGCGCACGCGCGCCTGCGTGTGTGTGTGTGTGTGTGTGTGTGTGTGTGTGTGTGACGGACAAAAATAAAAAACCAAAGTCGTGGTCAGTCGCCAGCCAGCTCAACTGGGCATAAGCCCAAAGTCAAACATTCTGGTGCCAGCAGACGGCCTCATGTGTCGGGTCAGCCAATTAAGCACGGCGGGAGGCTATTTTTAGTCCTACATGGAGACAGCATCATTCCCAGACAGACTAAGCCGCTTGACCGACGCCACGATAGGTCTGGCCAGACGGGTCTCGGCGCCTGGGTCAGACTCATCCAGCCAATTTGTAGGACCAGTGTCCACAATTAAGTCAGACATCGCCAGTTGAAGTAGGAGGGGGGAAGCTATTGTGTGGTGGGGGTAAAATCAAGCTAATTAATTAAATGACCCATTGACCACCACAGAGAGCAAGGCTAGTAGATGTGACTTGACGAATTGAAGGTCCAATGGAATTAGAGGGAGGTAACTTCGGGTACAAGGCGGTAAAAATACTGACCAATGGTACTCACCCTTGGACACATGGGATGATAATAAGAAAGCGATGCGAGAGGAGAAGGGAGGAACGAACAGAGAGAGAGAGGGGGAGGTTCTGGGTGTAGGCTCTGACGAGAGAAGAGCAGAGAGATGAGAGGAGTGAACAGAACCGAGCTGTAGCATTAGCACCAGATAGAGTCTGCAGAGGGAGGACTAAGGAGAGATGTGAGAGAGAGAGTTGCTAACTGATGAAGAGAAAAAAAAAGAAAAGGAAAAGAAAAGAAAAGCAACCATGTCCATTTGATAGAGCAGACTAGAAGAGAGAGAGAGAGAGTGCAATGCGTTAATGCAGGAAGAAAGAAAGGAGAACAGATCGATGTCTGATAGCCACTGTCCGATCTGAACCGGGGTTCGACCTCATACCTGGCCGCGCCACTTTCATCAGCAGTCCAACCTGACCAACGCCAGCGGTCTAACCTGACCAGTGCCAGCAGTCCAACCTGACCAGTGCCGGCGGGCCAACCTGACCAGTGCCAGCAGTTGTGTCGTGACTGGTGTTTGTGAAAGTGACAGTGAAAAGAAAAGAAAAAAAAAGAAGAAAAGGAAAGACAGTGATTCGTGAATAGTTTAAGATCACCTGGCCAGGTAAAGTAGAAATCTATTTATACCCGGGTTAGTTAATGATGATTTAGATAAATGGTTTGTGAAGTTCAAGGAAAGAGAGAATGTTTTATTTT
>CM031609.1:20080093-20087593 GCA_018398815.1 Conus ventricosus | reverse complement strand
GCTGCTGTGGGTCAAAATACAGAGTGACCGCTGACGTGGACTGGAGAAGATAACAAATACCGAAGAAGAAGAGCAAAGTGAGCAGATGGTTACCAATATAGGACTAAGTAGAAAGGAACTACTGAGGCAGTGTGTGGTAAATGGTGACGCAGAGTGACACAGTTAGTGCTCATTGATGTAGGGGTCGGGTGAGTAAGAAATACTGACATAGTGTGGAGTGAGTAGTGACTATTGGTTGGGTTGGAGTAGGAAGAGAGGAAAAAGACAAGAGGAATGATTGCATGCACCCCAGTCGTTCAGCCAAGACCAAACCGTGCACCCAGTTCGAAAGAGATAAGTGACTGTCTGCTCGTCTTCTGTTTTCATTGTTTTAAACGTTATTGGTCTTGCCTGAAGAAGACTCAATAGATCGAAACGCGTTGTGTTTGTTTGTGATTTGTTTGTTCCTTCGTTGAGCTGCCCAGTAATTCTGTTTTGGCTCGTTTCAATTTCCGCCTGTAGTCCCCCCCCCCCCCCCCCCCCCCCCCCCCCCCCCACATAGAAACAATATACCTCTACACATCCAAAGGTCTCTCGCACTCATCCGTTTACTTATGCACTGGATGCAACGATCAACACCCAGGTCACCACAGCTGAAAACCTTTATAGAATCTTAAGTCCAAACTAACCATCGCTGCTCTTGGGGCGGGGATACAGAGAATTCAAATTGACTGCTGATGCATTTTGAAAACCGATGTCTGAGAAGCTGTAGGTTTCGTTTATCAGGTCATACAGCGCTTTTTTCATTCAACTAAGGGATGTCTGCGGTATGGAGACTCTCTTTGCACGCGACGACCAAAGCCTTCCCTCCAATTCCTCATGTCCATCTGTTTTGACTGGCGGCAGAGGAGTGAAGTGTGCCAGGGGGTAGGTCGGGACAGACGGGAATGGAGGATGTGATGAACTCCAATTTCAGGACAAGGTATTCCTTCCCTATAACGCTCTTCCTCCATCATTACCCCTTCCTGCTACCTCTCTCTCTGTCTCTCTGTCTCTGTCTCTGTCGCTCTCTCTCTCCTCTCTCCTCTCTCTCTCTCTCTCTCTCTCCTCTCTCTCTCTCTCTCCTCTCTCTCTCTCTCTCTCTCTCTCTTAAATCTGGTTAAAAAAAGAAACAAAAAGAAAACTGTAATACAATTGTTATCACATAAGGCGCGCACGTGTGCGTGTGTGCGCGCGCGCGCGTGTGTGTGTGTGTGTGTGTGTGTGTGTGTGTGTGTGTGTGTGTGTGTGTGTGTGTGTGTGTGTGTGTAAGAGAGAGAGAGATTAAGTGAGTAAATGTGTGTGTGTGTGTGTGTGTGTGTGTCTGTGTGTGTGTGTGTGTGTGTGTGTGTGTGTGTGTGTTCATGTGTGAATGCGTACATGTGTTTGTGAAAGGTGTGTGGGGGTTGTGTGTCTGTTTGCATGTGCGTGTTACCGTAAACGTAAACAGTCTATGTACATGCCTCTTCAGATTTCCTCAACAACAACAACAACAAAAGGTGACCCCACCATTAGGAAGAGATTAGCCCAGAACCGTGCAAGTGGGAGAAAGGGAAGAAAGAGCGAGTGAGGGAGATATTCACTTGAACACGTTCATTGTTCAGGTGTCTGGGGACAAAACTCTTTTGTTTGACAGAGCTGACCACCAGGGCATAATAATGTGGAGGACTAGGAACAACGTGGAGAGACGGAGGGACGCTGTTTTGACAGAGCTGAGTTAGCGAGGGTTTTCAACTGCCGCTCCTTTCTTTCCCCCTGAACTCCAGGTAACGTGCAAGGTTCTTACTAAGGCTGCGGCCATAGTAAACCCGTTTTTTTACCGCCGTCTTTTTTGCCGGATTGCTCTGTAGCGTCACCGATGACGGATGTGGGTGGCCATAGTGAAGCAGGCCCGGCCCGGCATTTACAACCCGTCGTTTCGACTTCCGTGCAAAACGTCCGTTTGCCGGGTCGACGGAAAGGAAAAGGGAAAGGGGAAGAACTCCGTTCCTGATTTCTCAATTACTTATCTCCCTTGCAAACATGGACGAAGAGAAGTTGATCAGTGCTGTGAGGCTCAGAACCTTTATTTACAGCATAAATGACAAGAGACATGCCGAAGTTAGTTGACTTTTCTCGAAGATCAGGTGCACAGAGTTCAAGAAGATGATCAAAAGAATGAGGTGTCATTCTGAGGTACTGATGAAACTTCTCTGAGTGATTGCGCAGTTGGGGCATCAGATGGGGATATTCTCCATACATGTGTCTCGATCTGTTGATAGATGAACAGCGAAACGTCGTAGGCTCCCTCTTTTCTTCCTCCACCACCACCACAGCAACAACAACGATCTGGTCCGTTTCGTCCGCGCCATTTTGATAGTGACGACTCACATTTCCCTTGACCTCAGCAAGAGACGGCCGTCAAAACTCCGGAAAGCCGTGTTTACTATGGCCACTTTGACGGACCCGTTCTACCGGCTAAAGAGACGGCCGTCAAAACTCAGGACAGCCGGGTTTACTATGGCCGCAGCCTTACTGAGAATGATTCCAAAGACAAGTGTTGCTGCTATCCTTTTCTCTCTCATTCTTGGATCAGTAACACATTATTACTTGTTTCAGCGGCCACAGGACTGTTAGATGCTGCCATTCCGAATGGTTATAGGAGCAGCATGGAAAAGCCATGACTGCATATTTTAGCATGTATTGTTAGGTTGGTACCAAACCATTTGAACACCATCACGATCATGTTCTGACTCTCTCACACATTCCTACTTCCTGTGAGTTTCGCCAAACGCCTGCATGACCCTCACATGCATCCTCTATCTTTCCTGTACACCTGTGTGAGCTTCACACCCATTTTCTTTCTTTCCCCTCGCAGTCATCTCCTATCGTGTCCATACACACCTTTGTCTGAGAAGCTGACTCTTTGTTATTGGTGTTATACACGCCTTAGTTTGAGACGATACGTCTTTGTTTTTGTTTGTTTGTTCGTTGGTTTTAAATCATGTCTGATCTGTAGCATTTTGTGCCGTTGCACCCATGCCACGCATTCCAACCATCCTATGCAAAGCCACACCCACGTTCGTCCTGTTGCAGCAGGCCTGGCAGGGTAGTCCAAGACAGCAGTCAGTGTCAGGCCATCATGAAGAAACCAAGCAGATGAAAAATGCCACTGCTGCTGGAATTACTCTGCTAGTGGGGAGTGATACTGGTCATCTGCTGAAACACTTTGGTTTTGTTGACTGGTGTGTGTAATGTCTTCTGCCAAATCATTTTAATTAATGGTACTGTACTGAGTGGTATTGGTCATCACCACCAAGTATCTGCCACCATCATTGGGCATTTGTAATGTCTTCTGCCAAATCATTGTAATGGTACTGAGTGGTATTTGTCATCACTACCAAGTATCTGCCATCATCATTGGTCATATGTCGATGATTTATCGCGTCAACAAGGTAACTAACATTGTATTAGGGAAATCGCAAATCAAGTTGAACAGATACCCACCCTTTTATCAAGACCTGTACCACAGATGTACACTAAAATTTAGTAGTTTTTATCCTGGAACCACGTTTCGTTTTCCCGCCGTGTTTTGTCAACATCAGTAATGTACGCTTTGCTTGAACGAAAACTGGGTCTGCTTTTGATACGGATCTGTACGGCCAGGTTGAGTTTGCGATGGGCTCATTTGGGCATACTGGCCACAACTACAAGCGTCTGTATCTCTTGGCCTGATGGATGCCAGGATATGTCATGAAAGTAAGCGAAGAGTCCAACCTCGTCATACAGTCTCAGACCTGAATGGAAATCTGTAGCACCATCCTCATCACCCTCATCCACATCTATCCACATAAAACAAACAAGTGTCAAATGTGGTGGCCCTTCATGCCCCTGTTACCATGGTGAAATCAGTGTTGATTGCCTCTCCAGGTCCATGCCCTTGGTTTGGTTCTGTCAGGGTCACCGGTATGGGCAAATTCCTGGGAACTGTCATCGGACGGACGTGGTGGCGCCCACCGGAGGGAAAAGCTCACTCACGTTGGCTGTGCAGCTAAACAATGATTGTGATTGGTAAGGGGCTTATTAAGTGATGCCCTGTATGTGCATTCTGGATCCGAACAGGCGTCAATGAACGCTACATAAGTGTCTCAGCAGCGGTGTAGTGACTCGTCTGATGACCTGTTCCATGACGACTTGACATTGACTGCTCCCTGTGGATTGCTAGCACTGGAACTGTAATGGAGATGGGCCAGGATGTAGCTGTTGTTGTTGTTGTTGTTGTCGTCGTCGTACCCTGGCTAAAAGACTCCAGAGATCATCCAAACAGCCGAAGTACTTGAACATTATGGTACAAACGCATCAGCTGGGGATGAGAACATGACGTGTGTGACCGTTTCTGATTACCCCGCCCCATGGGCAGTCACACTCCGACTTGAGGATTTTGGACTGATAATGTTATGCTAGGAGCTTGTCACAACTGAAGACAATCCCTGCATAACTATGCAGAGCATTTGGATGTAGCCTTGGTGTTTTAGCCTATGTCAATTGGCCTGACACAGCTTCAAGCCAAGGCGGGCTGTAGCTGTTGGAGGGAACGAACGAACGAACGAACGAACGAAATTTGTTTAATGAGGGAAAAGAATAAGCACATAGCAGGCTTGTTTGCATCTTGCCCTCAAAAATGAAAAAGAAACATTTCAAACACAAAAGCCACCCTCCACACCCCAACCATTAACCAAACATCCACCTGTCGAACAATCCTTTCAAAGCAATAATAATAGCAATAACAATAGCAATGAATGATAATGATTAAAAATGATAACATTACAATTCAAATATAACACCATGCGCACATATATACATATGCATTGTCAAACATTACATCTATCGAATAGCATGATCTGAGGGAGGGGTAGGTGGGCAGAACGAGCAGCATAGTACAACGGCACTGAAGTGGTACAGGGAATGGGACAGAACCATCAAAGGGGGTTCATGCACAGGCAACATTCCATCTTTCCATCCTTTTTCGTTAAAGAACATTCTGTAGTTTGTCCATGGTCTTACTTACAGACAGACAAACCCACCATTAGACTCGGGAGAAAATGGAATCTGCTTGTTGAGAATTATAGCAAACGCTGCAGGGGACAGAGGTGTGCCATCATAGGAATTCTTCCTGTCCCCCACCACACAGGTCTCTTATATCCCGTCCCACTTCCTGTGGACACCATACTGGGAACCTGGTGGAGAGGTCAATGACCCCACTCTAGCCTGACCTTGGCCCCTTCCCTGTTGGATCCAGAGCAATTTGTGCACCTGGGTATTTTAACCCCTGGACAATTTTGTTGCTGAAGCGGACTATTTCTGTCTGTGCGTCCACCATGACAATGATGTTCTCACCCATTTCCACTATTCTGTTTGCTTGTTTGTTTGCTTGTCCATCTGTCTGTCTGTCGCACACACACACACACACACACACACACACACACACACACACACACACACACACACACACACACACACACACACACACACACACACACACACACACACACACACACACACACACACACACACACACACACACACACACACACACACACACACACACACACACACACACACACACACACACACACACACACATTATATTGAACCCACTTCAACAAAATTTCGCCAAATGAGGAAGTATGGCTAAATGACAGGTCCAATACATTTTGATACAGATCCGTGGCACATATCCCGCTCTAACAACAGATCAATGATGCATTCAATTTATCGATCAGTTTGTCACAAATTTTCTCACTGAGCATGAACACTATAAAGCTAACCATTATGAAGTTTAAGTATGTACGAAGTAATATAGTTCCATTAGATATTAATGTAAGTTAATGTCAGTTAATATTGTTCCAAAAACAAGAACATTACCAGCCCTACAAATGATTTTTAACAGAACCTCCACTTTTTTCATTTTTTTTCTTTAACTTTTTCTTTTTCAACTCTTCGTTATCGCGCTCCTTGGCTTTCCTCCTGCTTTCCTTGCAACCACATTTCGTTGCAAGGATAGCTTTTCGACCTTTCGTCAAGGACAGCTCAGGGAGAGGTGCTCAATGTACAGGTGGGTAGTACGGGAAATCCAAACTTGACACACACACACACACACACACACACACACACACACACACACACACACACACACACACACACACACACACATACACACACACGCACGCACGCACGCACGCACGCACGCACGCACGCATGCACGCACGCACGCACGCACGCACACACACACACACACACACACACACACACACACACACACACACACACACACATACACACACACACACACACACACACACACACACACACGCATGCATGCACGCACGCACGCACTCACGCAAGCACACACACACACACACACACACACACACACACACACACACACACACACACACACACACACACACACACACACACACACACACACACACACACTACTTAAATACCACTTCACTGTGGAACAACGCTAAGCTAAGCCATGACATAGCTGACAATGAACTAAAGCTTTCAAATGTCACGTCAATATACAGAGTACTTGACTATCGACTCGATCACAAGAGTATCTCTGTGCCTCCATAAGAAAAAGACTTTCCAATGATGTCAGAGAGCTGATAGGTGAGATCTAAAGGGCATAATGCATGACATGGAACTCACGGGATGTTCATCTTTGATCAAATGAATCGCATTCTGACAAGTGCCCAGCCTTCCTTTCTGCTTGGGTACACGAGGCTGGGGAGAGTAGGACTGCATTTTATCAAGCAGCGAATTCTATTGAGTCTGTACATTCAAGTCAGTATTTTTTTTTCTTCCCACAGATGTATTGTACAAGACCGTTTTGAAATAAACGTGCATGGGTATGGGCACACATGCACTGTCACAGGCATGCATGCTTTCATGCGAACAGACATCCACAGAAACAATTCTCTCTCTCTCTCTCCTCTCCTCTCCTCTCTCTCTCCTCCTCTCTCTCCTCATCTCTCTCTCTCTCTTCTCCTCTCTCTCTCTCTCTCTCTCTCTCTCTCTCTCTCTCTCTCTCTCTCAAGAATGTGTGTATGTGCATTATTATACTGATGCATCTCCTCCTCTCTCTCTCTCTCTCTCTCTCTCTCCTCTCCTCTCTCCCTCTCTCTCCTCTCTCCTCTCTCTCTCTCTCCTCTCTCTCAAGAATGTGTGTGTGTGCATTATTATACTGATGCATACGCGCCTGCGCGCTCGTGCACACGCATGCACGCACACACGCATGCACACACACACATGCACACACACGCACGCACGCACGCACGCACACACGCTCGCACGCACGCACGCACTCACGCACGCACGCACACACGCACGCACGCACACACACACACACACACACACACACACACACACACACACACACACACACACACACACACACACACTCACACACACACACACACACACACACACACACAC
>CM031609.1:20065093-20067593 GCA_018398815.1 Conus ventricosus | reverse complement strand
ATACAGTACATAAGACAATGGCTCTTCAAAAAATACAATTACAACCTCAACATTAGAACAAAACAGAATTGCTCCAAGTCAATACTCACAACATATGCACATCAATCATAACATTCATTTTAACAATAAACGCACTGCTATATTCACACACTTTGCAGACATACTGTGCAGCTTTTGACAGTCACTACTATCTCAGTGACCAAAAGAGAGGAATCGACACTTGCCCTCATACTTCTACAAGGACTAGATATAATTTTTCCTTTTTTCTTTTCTTCCAAAATGCAACTTATGTCCCATGGAATGGTACACCATAGACATCAATGCACAATTTCAACGGAATGGGAAAAAGATAATTCTTTTGTACGTTTTTTATTGTATTAATAAAAGAAAGAATCAAGCTCATCCATCAAGCCATTTTACCATGACTCAGCATATGGAGGACACCTCCAATTTCATGTAATGACAGAGAAAAAAGCCTAGTCATCTCAACCGGATCAATGAATTAGACTTCAACTCTACTAACACAGTTACACCATCTCTCGTAATTTATAAAACGCTGCATCTACCAGACAATAAATAATTTTGCATCCCAACCACACAATAATCGTTATGAACCAACTCTGAACTACAACAGAGTTCTTCCATCACAACAAGTCAATTAACCGTTCAATCAGCAACATTTGACAAAAGCAAAACATTAAACCTCACACAATCCAAATTAGTTTTCCTGCTGCACAACTGCCAATGAACTAATTGTAAAAAAGCAACTTAGTGAAACCGAACAAAGGGTCCGACACCTACCGGCGCTAAACCAATTCCAACTAATTCTAATCAGAACAAAGGGTCCAACAACGACCGGCGCTAAACCAATTTCAGCTAACTTTAATCGAACAAGGAAACTATGGTGTTTTGAATGTGTTAATCCCAAAACTTCATTTAATCATTTGTTTCCTCAATTAAATTTGTTTCTTCAATTAACTATACTAATCTTTTA
The DNA here is from genome assembly GCA_018398815.1 of Conus ventricosus. Lineage (NCBI taxonomy): Eukaryota > Metazoa > Mollusca > Gastropoda > Neogastropoda > Conidae > Conus > Conus ventricosus. The sequence goes on along the minus strand of CM031609.1, from coordinate 20,066,599 downwards.
TCAAACACCTAAAATGAACCATAACATACCTGATTTAATCTCTGCAGGAGCCCTCCACGTTGGTCCAATTCTCCACGCGGTGTGCCACTCCTGACATGCGATTGTCCTTAACGGAAGTTGTTCTTACTTCGGTTTTATCATCACTTCCGTTTACATTTGTTTTCCTTCATTTCTTATTTAACACCCATAATAAGAATAATAACGAAATATCCTAACTGCCTATAATGAATAAATAAAAAATGATCATTAACGATCGTAATAATCTCGATCTACAATTTTGACTTTCTACCCAAAACAACCAAATAGACTAGCTTAACTTACCAAAATCAACTACAATATTGGGAAGGTTACACACCGTTGAGGTGAAAGCAGGATAAGGTGCAGGTGTCTGATGCAATGAAGGAGGAGGCGGAATGGGAGTGTGTGGTGGAAGGACATTGAAAAAGAAAGGGAAAAGTTGGTGGGAGAGAGAAGGAAGTCTCTCTCTCTCTCTCTCTCTCTCTCTCTCTCTCTCTCTCTCTCTCTCTCTCTCTCTCCACACACACACACACCACACACACACACACACACACACACACACACACACACACACACACACACACACAAATATCTTTCTCTCTGTCTCTGTCTCTTCTCTTGCTCCCCCCTCTCTCTCTCTCTCTCTCTCTCTCTCTCTCTCTCTCTCTCTCCTCTCTCTCTCTCTCTCTCTCTCTCTCTCTCTCTCTCTCTCTCATGTGTGTATATGTGTGTGCATGTGTATGTATATGTACATGTACACTTGATGTGAAGCTTTCGACAATGCATCCTGACCTGAGGTAGGTTTACATCAGCTCGTTGAATGTAAGCTTACATTGAAGTCTAAAGTCATGTTATTTTTATTCCTATATTTCCATTGTTTACACCAGTTTGTCTTACAATGTGCTGAGCAAAGGACAAGGATGTGCATTTATAAAGGGATAGATAAATAGATAGATAGATAGATGGATAGATGTGTGTGTGTGCATCTCTCTCTCTGTCTCTCTCTGTCTCTCTCTCTCTCTCTCTCTCTCTCTCTCTCTCTCTTGGATAGATAGATAGATAGATAGATAGATAGATAGATCGATAGAGCAGATAGATAGATAGATAGATAGATAGATAGATAGACAGATAGATAGATAGAGAGATAGATAGACAGAAAAAGAACAAAATGAAAAAAAAGAGTCACAAATGCAGTACTTCTTTTTTATCTACAAGGCACCTTTCCTTGCCCGATGTTACCTTTTATCAAAGAGGCAGGTAATTTGCTTTGCTGTTTTGATAGAGGCTGGTCCAAAGGCCAGATTATCAAAGAGGCGGGCGATTTCATTTACTGCTTTGATAGAGACTGGTCCAAAGCCAAGATTGAAACAGAGGGGGCATGAAATACCCCATCTTGTCTTTGTACAGTGAAGGGAGGTAAAATTTTGTTTTCCACCCTTTCTTTGTCATCTTTCTCTTTTGCTCACCTTATCTCCTTTAAAACTTCCT
>CM031609.1:20045093-20052593 GCA_018398815.1 Conus ventricosus | reverse complement strand
TTTTTTTTTGGGGGGGGGTTATTTCTTTTCTTTTTTTTTCTCCTAACATCGTCATTTGTTATTTGGAAAATTTCCGGTTTATCAGTAATTTATATATCTCAGCCAATTTGTCTTAATCTTAATGCTTTAAATGATGCGTTTTCATTTTACGCACACAACAACAACAACAACAAGGACAACAACAATTTGATGCATGATTAATAAAGCGTCTGACTAAGAATGCCACAGTGATTGTCTACTGTATTTGAAAATACACATACACAATTGTGAAATATGCTGCGGCCATCTGTTATCCCAAAGGTCGCTTGAAAGCTGATCGATGACGTCACAGTTGCGTCCACAGCTTAGTTTGAACTTCATTTTATCAAATTTTCCTTCTCTGTTTCTTTGAACTACTATGTTACCACTTTAATCTAACAACTTCGATCTTACAGAGGACACGCCAACATGGCTGATTTCAGAGCGTCCAGGGGTCGTGAAAGGAACAGACAGTAAGCTGGATCAGTCACACCAGATCAAAAAAACAATGAGAGGCGTAAAGCTCACTGACTTATAAAGACCGAGAGAGAGAGAGAGAGAGAGAGAGAGAGAGAGAGGAGGAAGAGGAGGAGGAGGAGGAGGTTGAAGGCAAAAGGAATAAGTCAGATCAGTGTCTTTGTCCTAACATCGTCATTTGTTATTTGGGAATCTTCCGGTTTATCAGTAATGTATATGTCTCTGCCAATGTGTTTTAATCTTAATCCTTTAAATGATACGTTTTCATTTTACGCACACAATAACAACAACAACAACTTGATGCATAATGAATAAAGTGTCTGACTCAGCGTGCCATAGTGATTTGCCACAGAATTTAGAATTACTCATCTGTGGTTGTGCAATAATGATAATAATAATAATAATTTATATAGCGCCTATTCTCTAAAATCCAGGGGTCGAAGCGCTTTACATAACTAACAACACACACGCACGCATACACGCGCGCGCGCCCGCAGGCATGCTCACGCATGACCACACACACCCACGTTCACAGACACACGCATGCACGCACGCACATCAACACAGCCTGCACGCACAAGCGACACAACCACCAGGCACTCACGCGCGCACGCAAAAGCAACTCAGGCACTCGGGAGGTGAATTGGGAAGTGTCTGTGGGTGGGTGGGTGGAGAGGGGAGGGGGGGGGGGGGGCTACGACCGATGAAAGAAATTTGTTTTAACGGCAGATTTGAAAGAACAGAGTGAAGGTAGGTGTCCCGACCGACCTTTTCAGTGATGGTGAATGGTCCTTTCCAATGCATCAGCAGCTTGTTGTGACCCGTGGGAAGCAGTACCAGGACTTGATCTCCCGCCTTGAGGGATTGCTTCCTCACCTTCCTGTCATATTGCTTCTTCTGAACGACCCTAGCCTTCTGCAAACTTTCCTTTGCAACCTTACATGTCTCATACCTGTGCCCACCTTTGGAACAGGGCGAGATTGGGCCAATCAGATCAACAGCCACTCTCCTGAACGGTGTGTCAATTAAAGGGGGATGTTTAAGAGGCGCCTTCTTCTTCACCCCTCTTGTGGCTGACCTTTGACACACGTCACATGACATGCAGAAACGCTTGATGTCTGCCATTGCCCCTGGCCAATGAAAGTCATCAAAGATTCGGTCAGCTGTTTTGCTGGTGCCGAGATGACCCGCCATGAGCGACTCGTGACCCACTGACATGACAGTGTCACGATAACTGCTGGTACCTCTAACTGAGTGGTCATCTTACCTGTCTTCCCCTTGGTGAACACTCGGTACAACAGCCCGCCTTTCACAAGAAATTCTGTCTCACCTCCTCTAACCTCCTGTTTCTCTCCACCTCTTGCCAACTCCCAAGACTTCACGAGCGAAGGGTCTTGTTCCTGCGCTGCCCTAAACTCATCAGGCGACACATCTATGCCTGACTTCCTTGCTGGAACGACTAACGGTTTATCAACCTTTTCCTCCTTCTGGCTCCGTGTTTGAACTGCTGCCCCTGTAGCAGTCAACAACTCAGGATCCCCTGGATCCCTTGCACCTGGAATATTTCCAATGATCAAATCATGAAGGGGTTTTCTCCATCACCAACGCAGACAACTCGCCTGAGAAGTAAGGGGTACGTACTTCTATCTTAGCAACTGGGAACTCCCTCACAGTGCCATCGATTAGAGTACAGGTCTGGATTTGCCCTGTCAAATCCCCTTTCTCGACCAGCGTTGTTCGTACTACACCGCATGAACAACCAGTGTCTCGTAACACTTTCACCCTCTGCTGGCCAATCCACCCTTCTTCCACTGGTAGCGAACCACTCAGCCTAGTGCCCTCCATCCCTGACACTGACTGCTGTCCAGTGCTAGCCATAGGCTGCACTCCACCCTCTTCAGACTGAATCCCTTTTGGTTCCACTGCAGGTCGTCTCCCCTGGCGACCCTTATCCACCTCTTGCAAGGCTGCTGCCTTCTGGAACCTCATGCGACAATCCCTCGCCACATGTCCCTTCTTGTGACAAATGAAACACCTAATGTCCCTTTGCCCTTCCTTCTGCCCCACCACTGGGTTTGCAGACTTTGCAGAAAACTCCCCTAGTCTCCTTGCACTCTTCTCACCTGTGCCTAGCACCTGTTTCTCCTGCACCTTAGTGCCCAAACGTGCCTCTCTATACACCTCTGCGAACTTCAACAACTCCCCTGCTGTCTCTGGCTGTCTCTCTTTTAAATGTATGGTTAACTCAGGGCCGCAACCTGACAAAATCTGTTCTTTCATAACTAGCTCTTTCAATTCAGCGAACTCCTTCTTCGTACCGCTCAACTCTAACCACTTTCAAAATAGTGATCCAAACGTGCACCAAACTGAGTGTACGTCTCACCTGCTTGTAATTTAGCTGAACGAAATTTCTTCCTGAACCCCTCCTCTGTGAGGTCAAATCCTTTCATCAACGATTCCTTCACAGCGCCGAAATCAGACTGTTGTTCTGCTGGTAACGCCAGTAAAAATCTGTAATGCCTTACCCGTCAGTAACGCTGACAAAATGACTGCCCACTCTTCTGAAGGCCAACCCTGACTGGTCGCAAAACGTTTCGAAACGACTGATGTATGCATCAATCGAATCGGTTCCTTCAGAGAATTTTGGCAACTTGGGTCGGGGAGTGTAACTGCGCACAGAGTTACTGGAAACTGAGCTACCCATCATCGGTAGTCTCCCTTTGTATTCTCACTTTCTCTAGCTCTAATTGAACCTTTAATCTTTCCGTTTCCTGCGTTTCCTTAGTCTTTCTGTTTCCTGCGCTTCCCTTAGTCTTTCTGTTTCCTGCTTCATTCTTTCCGTTTCCTGCGCTTCCCTTATTCTTTCTGTTTCCTGCGCTTCCTGATTAGCCTGGATCCTTAACCTTTCTGTTTCTTCCTTTTCTACCGCGACACGTCGTCTTTCCGCGCGTTCATCTCTTTCCATCTTTTGTTGGTTTTCAACGAATGCACGCAACTCATCTCCTGAGTAACCTAGATCACGAGCGACGCTCACAAGTTGTTCAATAGGGGTGTTCTTTTCTTCCGCCATTATATCTCTTTTTTTTTTTTTTTTTTTTGAACAAGATTTTAATACTACGACAGCCAAACTGGTGGTTACCGACACGAGTGACGTAATAGCACAATCCTATGAATGATAATATTAGCTTGGGACAACGTAATTAGTTTTTATAAGACGCCCAGCGCCTGACCCAACTATGAGAGCGAATTATAGGCAATCTGTGCGAAATGAGTACTCTGGGGCTGAAATGCCAAGCCTAGTATTAACTATCTTGGAAGCAATGCCAAGCCTAGTATTTAACTATCTTGGGAACATACAGTAAGACAACCCCTTGTCTTAGGATTACAATACTTGAATCCCACCCAGCTTCCTCTCTGAGAAGTTGAACAATTATAATAAATGGGCCAGAATATCCTGGCAGGCTCGCCAATAAATTGTCAACCTCGGGTGATGTCGATGGAGGAAGGACTAGCGCACAGCCCAAACACACTCACAGCTTGCTTACGATCTCATTCATATATCATGCATTCGTCACATCAAACCACTAGTAAAGTCTATAACTTTACTACACATGTTCATAGAACGAACCATCAATGCATATGGAATCAAACAAAATAAAACATTCTCTCTTTCCTGAACTTCACAAAATCATTTATCTAAAACATCATTAACTAACCCGGGTATAAATAGATTTCTACTTTACCTGGCCAGGTGATCTTAACTATTCACGAATCACTGTCTTTTTCTTTTCCCTTTTTTTTTCTTTTCACTGTCACTTTCACAAGCACGACGCAACTGCTGGCACTGGCCTTGGTCTGCTGGCGCCTGGTCAGGTGAGACTGTTGGCACTGGCGTTGGTCTGTCGATGAAAGTGGCGCTGGCCAAGTATGAGGTCGAACCCCAGTGAAGATAGAACAGTGACTATCAACATCGATCTGTTCTCCTTTCTTTCTTCCTGCATTAACGCATTGCACTCTCTCTCTCTCTCTCTCTTCTAGTCTGCTCTTATCAAATGGACATGGTTGCTTTTCTTTTCTTTTTTCTTTTCTTTCTTTTCTTCTTCATTAGTTAGCAGCTCTCTCTCTCTCCACATCTCTCCTCAGTCCTTCCTCTGCAGACTATCTCGTGCTAATCCTCCACTTGGTTCTCTCCTCTCCTCCCCTCATCTCTCTGCTCTTCTCTCCTAGTCTGCTCTATTAAATGGACATGGTTGCTTTTCTTTTCCTTTTCTTTTCTTTCCTTTTCTCTTCCTTAGTTAGCAACTCTCTCTCCCCACATCTCTCTTTAGTCCTTTCTCTGCAGACTATCTCCTGCTAATCTCTCAACTTGGTTCTCTTCTCTCCTCCCCTCATCTCTCTGCTCTTCTCTCCTCAGAGATTACACTCCGACCTCTCTCTCTCTGCCTCTCTGTTCGTTCTCCCCTCGTTCTCTCGTTCTCTCACTCTCACATCCTTCTTATTCTGTTCCGATCTGTCCAAAATGGGCGAGTACCATTGGTCAGTATTTTTACCCCTGATACTCGAAGTTATCTCCCTCTAATTCCATTGGATGTTCAAATCATGCCAGTCATGCCTACACGCCTTACTCTCTGTGGTGGTCAATTGGTCATTTAATTGATTAGCTAGATTTCACCCCCACCACACACTACCTTCTCCCTCTCCCTTTCCTGCTTTAACCTGCGACGTCCGACTAACAATGGCGCTGGTTCACAAATTGGCTAGATGAGCCTGAGCCAGGCGCTACGACTCGTCTCGCTAGACATCGAGGCGTCGGTCAAAGCCGCTTAGTCGTCTGGCTGGACAGACCGTCTCTGTGGAGCCTCTCCCCTATGCTTAATTGGCTAGATCCGAACCATGGGCCCGTCTACGTGGCGCCCACAATATTTGAGTTAGAGCTTATGTCCAAACAACCCGGACCACGACTTGGTTGTTCTATTTTTTGACCGTGACAATTACTATGTAAATCATCTTGCTTTTTACGTGGGTTGATAAGGGGGTGGGGGATGAGAGAGGAGATAACTAAAGGTAGATGATTATTTGTGCAGAGAAAAAAAAAAACTGTTCTGTATACAACGTTTTTGTTATAGGTGACATTTGGTTTTAATATATATATATATCAAATAAACTAATAAATCCCAAGGATAAGTACCAAGCACCGTTCCAGCAACTTACAGAGCAGCTGGGTGTTGCAATGACTGCAAGAAATATTCAATTATAAACAAAGCTTGCTCTTATGTCTTAGATTGAAGAAATAGGGGGAGATAAGCATTCATATCTGCAGTGGTAGATAATTCAACCTAACTAATAGTAAGTGCTTGAGTGGGTGAATAATAAATGCGTCTCAAAATGAGCCTTCAGCAAGCTTATAGTCTCCAAGGGGGAGAGACAATCTCCAATGGGGAGGAAACTCTCTAACATATAACTCCTGGTCAGATACTGGTATTTCGAAACCTGATTGTTTCTGCTCAGTGACCGTGGAAAGTGGTAACTTGACTCCTCTGCATTTTCGGTTTTAAGATGAATGCTATCCCAGAAAAGGCTGGTGTGCAATACCGTAGTGTATTTGTTGAGTTTTCAAAAAACCAACCAAAGAGCCACCTAAGAAGCAAAAGAAAATCATGAAAGAGCGAAACAAGACACATTTTCTTGTGAAAAGAAGAAAATATAAAAAGATAACCTCTTAAGACACAAGGGCTGAGGGCCAGTTCTTGGACTGAATCCACAAGGGACTAAATTACAATAAACTAATAAATTCCAAGGATAAGTACCGAGCACCATTCCAGCAATTTACAGAGCAGCTGGGTGTTGCAATGACTGCAAGAAATATTCAATTATAAACAAAGCTTGTTCTTATGTCTTAGATTGAAGAAATAGGGGGAGATAAGCATTCATATCTGCAGTGGTAGATAATTCCGCCTAACTAACAGTATGTGCTTGAGTGGGTGAATGGGGAATAATAAATGCTTCTCAAAATGAGCCTTCAGCAAGCTTATAGTCTCCAAGGGGGAGAGACAATCTCCAATGGGGAGAAAACTCACTAACATATAACTCCTGATCTGATACCGGTATTTTGAAACCTGATTGTTTCTGCTCAGTGACCGCGGAAAGTGGTAACTTGACTCCTCTGCCTTTTCGGTTTTAAGAAGAATGCTATCCCAGAAAAGGCTGGTGTCCAATACCGTAGTGTGTTTGTTGAGTTGTGGGGGGGGGGGGGGGGGGGGGGGGGATGACATCTCAAATTGAACCTATAAAGAATTTTGTATAGCAGACACTATTCTCTTCAGGCTCACTACCACAGATCGAGACTAATATCTAAACATAAAACTAACAGAAGGACACCTTTTACAGCGCAGATCTCCAGCAAAGTCAAACACATCTGACACCTGTACTTTGAACACCGTTAGGTGAAGTTATAGAAGATACGAACCGAAAGAGTTACTTCCCATATTCATTTCTTTTAAAGCCTATGGGAAACACAAGTGTCAGCCATTGTATTCTGTGTAAGCTTTTACTATTTCAAAGAAAACATATTACCTCACAAATGCTGTAAATCTATTAACACTAGCATCACAACATTCACACGTATTTGACAATTCGTAAACATCTTGCAGATGAGATTATGAATCACCTTTTGAACCAGATTCGCACCACAGATCCACACAAAATGCAATAGTTTCGTCCTTGATCTATATTTCATCCTTCCACTAACTTTCTTTAAAATTGGTTTTGTAGCTTGTGTGCAATCTTGCCAACAAACAAAGGAATGCAGATAAAAACAAAACAAAACAGAACCGCTTTTGTGGAGGCAATAATAAGCCTGGTGACAAAATTGCCCATAGCAACATCTATGGCCAACTGTCCTGAATTGCACTGTTCAGAAAGGCAGCTTCAAGTGCGTGTGATGGGATTCAGAACACATTTAACCATACTCAGTTTTGGCTTTGTCACTTAGCCGTGCTGATTTGA
>CM031609.1:20035093-20037593 GCA_018398815.1 Conus ventricosus | reverse complement strand
CCCCATGACTATGCCCATATCTGTGATCCCGACAGAACCAAACCATGAATGTACGTAGACATGGTCATGCCCTTTTTTTTTTTTTTTGGCAAATCTCCAGCCGTCTCTTTCTGTTGCCCCACTTCTACTACCTTCTGTGAATTCTACCCTTTCCCCAACTTCACCCACTTCTGAATAATTCTGCTACTCGTTTCTTTCCTATATAGTCCCCTACGAATCATACCTTGTCAAACTCGTGAGAGCTACCAGCCGCCGTGGCGAAGTGGTTAGCGTCGCGGACTCCCGGCTGGGTTTTTCTGCCCCGACCGGCTCCTACCCAGAGTTGAGTTTGCTGCGGACTCAGTTGGAAAGACTGGGACCACACAGTCGAGTTTCATCCACTTATTGGATGCGTTTCTGAGAGTGTTGCTCAAATTTCCTGACCGACACTGCAGGTGCCTGTATCTCTCGGGCCTGGTTGACGCCGGGATATATTATGAAAGGAAGCGTAGAGTACAGCCCTGACATGTAGTCTCAGACCGAAATGGAAATCCGTAGCATCATCTTAATCATCCTCATTCTCATCGATCAGCATAAAAAAGTGTCTCAAATTCTGTGACCCTTCATGCCCTGCTCTCATGGTGACCTCAGTTTCGATGTCCTCTCCACGTCTGTGGCCTTGGTTTGGTTCCGTCGGGGTCACCGGTATCGGCGAGTCCATGGGGGATGTCGTTGGACGGACGTGGTGGCGCCCTCCGGAGGGAGAGCTCACTCACGTCGGCTCCGCGACTAAGCAATTATTGTCGTCAGTAGGAGGCTTAGTAGGTGGTGTCCTGCGTATGTTAGATCAGAACAGGCGCCACTGAACACCACCGAAGTGACTCGGCAGCAGTGCAGTGTCTCCTCCGGTGGGTTGCCTCTTGACGACTTGACATTGACTGCTCCCTGTGGATTGCCGGTGCCGGGGCTGACCGGGCTGTGGCTGTGGACGAGTGTCGGAATGAGCGGCGTGGGTGCACTGCCTCTGAGGTGGCGCAGAGGTTGGGACAGCTTAAAAAAAAAAAAAAAAAAAAAAAACAACAAACAAACAAACTCGTGAGAGCTCTCAGTTCAAATCCCGGACAAACCCATCCAAATGTCACCCCAAGTAATCTCATATGGGTGCTGGACGAACGGCAATGTTTCTGTTTGCAACTCACCTACAATCAAGTAATCGGCCACGACCTAAGTAAAGGATACTGAGACCATGCTTTGTCCAGATTTCCAATGATGATTGTTGCTCAAATCACTAGAAGAGCGGAGAGGGACAGAAGAAACGACGACGAGGAAGAAATGCAAAGAATGTGGCTTGACTGTCCGAAAGAAGTAGACTAGTTGAATGTGGCTTGTGGCTTGATTGTCCGAGAGAACTAGACTAGTTGAATGTGGCTTGAGTGTCGAGAGAAGTAGACTAGTTGAATGTGGCTTGAGTGTCCGAGAGAAGTAAACTAGTTGAATGTGGCTTGACTGTACGAGAGGGAAATAGACTAGTTGAATGTGGCTTGACTGTACGAGAGAAGTAGACTAGTTGAGTGTGGCTCGAGTGTCTGAGAGAAGTAGACTAGTTGAATATATCTGGAGTGTCCGAGAGAAGTAGACAAGATGAATGTGGCTTGATTGTCTGAGAGAAGTAGACTAGTTGAATGTGGCTTGACTGTCCGAGAGAAGTAGACTAATTGAATGTGACTTGACTGTCTGAGAGAAGTAGACTAATTGAATGTGACTTGACTGTCTGAGAGAAGTAGACTAGTTGAATGTGGCTTGAGTGTCTTAGAGAAGTAGACTAGTTGAATGTAGCTTGAGTGTCCGAGAGACGTAGACTAGTTGAGTGTGGTTGAGTGTCTGAGAGAAGTAGACTAGTTGAATGTAGCTTGAGTGTCTGAGAGAAGTGGACTTGTTGAATGTGACTTGACTGTACGAGGGAAAAACAGACTTGTTGAATGTGACTTGACTGTACGAGACAGGTAGACTAGTTGAATGTGGTTTGACTGTCCGAGAGAAGTAGACTAGTTGAATGTGGCCTGTGGCTTGACTGTCCGAGAGAAGTAGACTGTTGAATGTGGCTTGACTGTCCGAGAGAAGTACACTAGTTGAATGTGGCTTGATTGTACGAGAGAAGTAGACTAGTTGAATGTGGCTTGACTGTACGAGAGAAGTAGACTAGTTGAATGTGGCTTGATTGTACGAGAGAAGTAGACTAGTTGAATGTGGCTTGACTGTCCGAGAGAAGTAGACTAGTTGAATGTGGCTTGACTGTACGAGAGAAGTTTGACTAGGTGAATGTGGCTTGAGTGTCTGAGAGAAGTAGACTAGTTGAATGTGGCTTGACTGTCGAGGAGAAGTAGACTAGTTGAATGTGGCTTGACTGTACGAGAGAAGTAGACTAGGTGAATGTGGCTTGAGTGTCTGAAGAGAAGTAGCCTAGTTGAATGTGGCTTGACTGTCCGAGAGAAGTAGACTAGTTGAATGTGGCTTGACCGTC
>CM031609.1:20015093-20022593 GCA_018398815.1 Conus ventricosus | reverse complement strand
AACGTCTAACACACTGACTATTGTCATAGGCCATTGGGTTCGTATGTGTTCGTTTGCAAGGTGAATACGACTATGTTGTATGAAAGTAACATGAAATGAGACAGGGAACAGTAAACAGTAAACAAGTGGGAGCAAGAGTAAAGTCATGATGTATGAATTAAGACAATGAATGACTTTCACTGAGGTGGAAATGACCATTTATGCTACATTCCCTGTTATGTCTTTCCACTATTTATTATTACTACAGTCAGATTTCAGTTCCCCCCATTCCCCCCACCCCCACACCCACCCCACCCCACCATCCTAATCTGTAGAGTAACACCGTCAATTGCATTCATTTTACTTCGTCTCCCTTCCCAACAAACAGTTCACATGCATTGCATCAGTTTTCTTCTCGACATGAATGAAGTCATTCTTTACATCAATTTCCTCTCTGTGAGTGATCCAAGTATGCATCACATGATGTAACTCATTTGTCCTTCGACACATACAATCATGTGTTCACGTGTCATTTTCCCTTGTGATCACATGCCGTGCAATCGTTCACATTTATTTCCTTTCTTATGGACAATACCATTGCAGTTTAAATACGATTAGTTCATGTCTATGAATTATTCAGCTCTGCACCTCCATACTGTGCTGTTCGCAATACCATACGTGTCACAATAATTTCTTTCTTTTGAAGGACAGTACACAATACCATGCAGTGTCACAATACCATGCAGTGTCACAATACCATACAGTGTCACAATACCATGCAGTGTCACAATACCATGCAGTGTCACAATACCATGCAGTGTCACAATACCATGTCACATACCATAAGTGTCACAATACCATACAGTGTCACAATACCATGCAATGTCACAATACCTCAGTGTCACAATACCATGCAGTGTCACAATACCATACAGTGTCACAATACCATACGTGTCACAATACCATGCAGTGTCACAATACCATCAGTGTCACAATACAATGCAGTGTCACAATTCATCAGTGTCACAATCCATACAGTGTCACAATACCAGATGTCACAATACCATGCAGTGTCACAATACCATCAGTGTCACAATACCAGTGTCACAATACCATGCAGTGTCACAATACCATACAGTGTCACAATACCATACAGTGTCACAATACCATACAGTGTCACAATGCCATACAGTGTCACAATACCATAGCAGTGTCACAATACCATGCAGTGTCACATACTGCATGCCATACAGTGTCACAATACATGCAGTGTCACAATACCATACAGTGTCACAATACATACAGTGTCACATACCATACAGTGTCACAATACCATGCGTGTCACAATACCATACAGTGTCACAATACCATGCAGTGTCACAATACCATACAGTGTCACAATACCATGCAGTGTCACAATACCATACAGTGTCACAATACCATACAGTGTCACAATACCATGTGTCACAATACCATCAGTGTCACAATACCATACAGTGTCACAATACCATGCAGTGTCACAATACCATGCAGTGTCACAATACCATGCAGTGTCACAATACCATCAGTGTCACAATACCATACAGTGTCACAATACCATCAGTGTCACAATACCATGCAGTGTCACAATACCATGCAGTGTCACAATACCAGTGTCACAATACCATGCAGTGTCACAATACCATGCAGTGTCACAATACCAGTGTCACAATACCACGCAGTGTCACAATACCATGCAGTGTCACAATACCAGTGTCACAATACCATACAGTGTCACAATACCAGTGTCACAATACCATGCAGTGTCTTCACTTCAATTAACTGTTATTTAACTGTTTACTGGACAATTAATTGCTTTAAGGTGTGTTTTTTTTCTCTCTGTCAAACAACATACATTGCATTTACATTAATTTTGTTTCTGTGAACATCATGCACAATGTTGACATTCATTCCCTTCATTGAGTAATGTCATTCACGGTATTTACAGTAATCCCTTCTATTGGACAATCTACTTTTGCCTTGCGTTTTCATTGTTTTTTCTCTTTCGGTTGAAATCAGAGAGAAATATTCCATTCTCATTCCTTTCTTTTTCCCTGTTTTCCCTCTATCTGTTTTTCCCCTCTGTCACTACAAATTCACATATAAAGTAATCATCTTTCGTTGTTGAACGATGTCGATAGTTCCTTCACATTAATTTCCGTACCCTAATGACCAATACTAAGAAGTGCATTTACATTAAGTTCCCTGAATCACCTCAATGTCCACTCTGTTTGTTGATATGCATGTTCTGTACTTTTATCTGAGGAACAATGCTTTGCATTTACATTAACTCCCTTCATTCAGGGAATAAAAACAACATCCAGTTCCTGTCTGTGCCATAGTCACATCAGTTTCCTTCCTTTGTTGATAGATACCATAATCTGAGTTCAACTGAGCTTCCTTTCCGCGTAAACATGCCGTCGTGGCATTCACATGCTATTCCTTCCTCAAAGGGAACATAACATTGTATTGCATTTATCGTTATTTCCTCGCTCTGTTGAACAATTCAATCATTGCAGTAACATAGATTTTCTAGTTTTATGGGGCAATTCCATATCTATCACTCACATATGCTTCCGCTCAATCCGTTTTGTTCAGATTATATACATTCTTGTGTTAGATATCCCCATGATTGCATTCACATTATTCTTTCTCTACCAAACAGTTACAACACCTTGTATAGATTTATTTCTATATTTCATGGAACAATAAACCCACATTCATCTGTTTGAGCAATGCAGTACATTGCATTTCAGTTTGACGTTGAGTTTCCTCTCTGTTACACGGTAAAGTATGCTGCATTCATTCACATTTATTTCCTAGATCTAGCTCGGTTGAAATTAAATTCAAATGATCATTGCATTCACAAGTAGGCCTACGTCTTTTCTTCATGAAACTTATTCTTTTCCTCACTCTGGGTTGAGCAATACTACAGACTGCATTCACCTTTTCTTTCCTTATTGAAATGAAAGAACTCTCTACATTCATTTGTTAATTGAACAAGAGCAACCTTGTTGCATCCATGTTAATTTCACCTAGTCAAACGTTACGTTCACTTTAGCATATCTGTTGAACATGACCAATCCCATCACATTAACACCTTCCTGTTTGGAACATTTCTGTGTCCATTAAATCAGCATTGAGCTCTGTTGACCATTACCAGTCCTTTCTGATCAGCGTGTGTTGACCAGAATAGCTCAGTTGGTAGGGCGCCGGACCCGTGATCCTGGGGTTGCGGGTTTGAATTTCGGTACAGGGGGATTTTTCCCTCGGAGTTAACATTGGTTCTCACTCCATTCCCAACACAGTCCTTCGAATGAGACTATAAACCGAGGTTCCGTGTGTGAACGCATGCACAACATCTTGCACACACGTAAAATCCCATCACCAACTTTCGGAAGAGAAGGCCAGTTTGGCCGTTGGTATGGATGACACGTTACACACAGCATGCACCATCCCCGAAGATGGAGTATGGCTGCCTTAATGGCAGGATAAAAAAAAACGGTCATACACACAAAACTCCACTGCCTGTCTATACAGGGAGTGTCCGCAGGATTATCAGCCTGAGTACGCAGAAAGAAAAAGAAAGATCAGCGTCTGTTTCAGTTTCAGTTTCAGTGTCATCAAGGAAGCGTCAGTGCGTGCGGACTAGTCCACCATATACGCTACACCACACCTGTAGTGTGAGACCACACCACGCTTGATTTTAGCAGATGGATACATGAATTAACAACTAAGATGGGAGAATTGAAGAAGAGGGTCTCGTGGCTACGACTTAGCAGATATCTGACTTAAGTATTTGCCAATGCGCTGATCCGACCTTGAGTACCTACCTAACATTGGCTGTCTTGTGTGTGTGTGTGTGTGTGTGTGTGTGTGTGTGTGTGTGTGTGTGTGTGTGTGTTGTGTGTGTGTGTGTGTGTGTGTGTGTGTGTGTGTGTGTGTTTTGTTTTGTTTTGTTTTGTTTTGTTTGATTTAGCGTCTTTTCACAAAAAAGTGTTTTTAGACGGACCTTGAAATCATCCTGAATGACATTAGTATTTTATCACAAATAGGAATACCCCGTCATTTCATATCCCTCATCAACGTAATACCATGTTTGACAGAGAAAAAACAAACAAAAAAAAAACATCAATAAACAATACCTATAATTTAAATTTTTTTTAATTTCAAAACGAGCAAACTACAGAGCTGTCCCTATAGGACTCCGAAGAAGAGATTTAGCTGCAGTGACAAGAAGTGATTTATCATCAATAATGGCTTTGAGATCGTCATCTTAGTATTGTGTGTGTGTGTGTGTGTGTGTGTGTGTGTGTGTGTGTGTGTGTGTGTGTGTGTGTAGTGAATGTACATATGTACAAATGTGTGTGTACGGATATGTGGGCACAGGCCCATGTGTGTTGCGTGCGCATGTATGTGTGTGTGTGTGTGTGTGTGTGTGTGTGTGTGTGTGTGTGTGTGTGTGTGTGTGTGTGTACGCATGAGTGTGCGCGCGCTTGTGTGTGTATGTGTGCGTGCACGCATGCATGTGTCCATCTCTGTTAAACATACGGTTTCCTGCAGCTTAGAATCTTCCAACTGAATATCACCTTCTCTTCAGATTTGCGTTCTTATATATATTATATATATATATATATATATTATATATATTATATATATATATATTATATATATATATATATATATATGTGTGTGTGTGTGTGTGTGTGTGTCAATGATGTTAAAAAGGAAGGTTAAAACTCGAGGTTAAAACTCGAGGTTTAACCTTCCTTTTTAACATCATTGACAAATGTTGCTCCCCAAGGGTCGAGCACTTTTAAAATCATTTTAGGCTCTTTGTTATATTCATCTATTATAAATATATATATATATATATTATAATATATATATATATATATATATATATATATATATACTGAACATCACACAGTTCCATTTAAATTGGCATCCAAGGCCATTACCATTCACCATTTTCTTGAGATGAGCATTTCCTATTGAACATTACCATTCATTTCAGATTAGCATCCGTTTCTGTTGAACTTCGCTACTTCGTTCGGATTCATATCCTCTCAGATTAACACCTATATCAATCGAACATTACTGTTTCAATAAGATTAACATCCTCTATCAAAAAATATCATTTCAATCAGATTAGCATCCATTTGTATTTCACATTACCATTTCTTTCAGATGACCGTGGATGGCCTTGGATGCCAGTTTAAATGGAACTGTGATGTTCAGTATATGAGGACGCAAATCTGAAGATGACCGTTCCCAATCCACCATTGCCGTTCCCTTCAGATTAGCATCCTCTTATAGAACATGACCATTCATTAGCTCCACCTCTGGTGAATAGTACCATGCCCATCAGATGAACATCCATCGTCCATTCTCATTTTCTCCAGTATGCTCTATCGAACATTATCATTAGCTTCAGATCAGCAGCCCCGTCTATCGATCATTACCGTTTTCTTCAGATTAGCATCCTGTCTTTAACGTCATCGTGGCCTTCAGATTAGCACCCTCTTCTTTTGAACGTCACATCCTCTATCGTACATGACAATTCAGTTCATATTAACATCCTCCTGCACTGCAAATTATCCTTCCCTTCTGATTAGCATCTTCCTCTGTTCAAAGTTGTTATTCCTTTCATATCAGCATCCTCCTTTTGTGATCATTACCGTGTCATCCAAATGAGCACTCTCTATCCAACATTATTAAGAAATTCAGATCAGTGTCCACCACTACTGAACATTGTCATTCCCTGCAGATCAACATCCAGCTTTAACGAGTATTACAATCCCTTTCAGTTAAGCATACACCGTAACACATTATTATCATTCCCTTTAGACTAGCAGCCAACTCTGCTGAAGTTTACCATTCCTTTTGGATTATCATTGTCTCCTGAACATTGCCATTCTTTTAAGGTTAGCATACTCTTCTTTTGAAGATCACCAATCCTGTCAGGTTGACATCCTTTATTGAATCTTACCAGTGCATTCAGAATAGTGATCTGGTACGTTGATGTCACCATTGCATACAGATCAACATCAATCATGTCAGGTTGGCATCCTTTATTGAATCTCACCAGTGCATTCAGAATCGTGGTCTGGCAGTGGTACGTTGATGTCACCATTGCATTAAGATCAGCATCTCGAGCTCCATTGGACATTGCCACTCATTCAGATCAGGATCGTCTTGCGATTAACACAACCATGACTTTCAGGTGAGCATCCTTCTCTTTCTATCAGTATCGTTGCAGTCTGATTAGCATCGTCCTCTAATAGTACCACTGCATTCAGACTGGCATCTTTCTCAAACAGTACTATTCCTTTTACGCTAGCTTCATCCCGTTGAATCTTACCATTGCCTTCCGATTAGCATATATTCCTCTTCCGAGTATTGCTGTTGCCTCAGATTGACATGCTTCTCCAAAGAACGTTACCATTACCTTCAGATTCGTCCTGTCTTGAAATGTGTCCTTCTTTTTAGGCTAACACCCACTTCTTTTTAATTTTGCCATTCATTTCATCTAGCATCTTCAATCGAACATTACCATTCTCTCCAGGTTAGCATCCTCATCGTGGAATTTTTCGATTCGCTTCAGAGTATCCTCTTTCGTATAGTATAGTCCCATCAGACCTGTATCCTCCTCTATTGAATATTACTGTTCTTTACAAATTAGCATCCTCTTTTTCTAACATACCAATTCTTTAAGATTAGGATCCTCTTACGTTGGTTTTGCCATTGTGTAAAGATTAACAATCTTCTCATTCAGCTCTACCACTGTATTTACAGCAGGATCCTTTTTCGCACTAAACGTTGCCAGTACTTTCAGGTGAGCACCCTTCTGTATCAAACAGTACCATTGAATTCTGATTAGAATCGTTCTCAAAGGGTACCGTTCGCTTCAGATTAACATCGTATCTACCGAACCTTATCATACCCCTCAGATTGGCACCGTCCTCTATTGAATCTTGTGGTTGTCTTCAGATTATGTTGTTCTTTTGTTGAACACCACTATCGCCTTCAGATTTAGCATGCTTCCTTAAAGAACATTAGCACTACATTCATATCCGTCCTCTCTTGAACAGTATCATTCCCTTTAGATTAGCCTCCTCTTCTTTTGAACATTACCAGACCTTTTACATTAGCATCTTCTATCGACATGTCCATTCCCCCTAGAAGCTCCATCGAATATTGATTTTCTCGCCAATTTAGCATTCTCTATCGAACATCACCATTCCCTTCGGATTAGCATCCTCCTGTATAGAATATTAGCATTCAGACAGAGACGTTTTGTATCAAACGTTAAAAAACTAAGATCAGCAAGTGAATGTTCATCTGTTAAGAAACACTCAGACAATGCATGATGAGTATGAGTCAGTTTTGGGGGGAAAATGACAGTGGAAAGAAAACCACACACATTCAGACAGAGAAGTATGAAAAATAGTATGCATTCATTTCAGATATAAGACAGAG
>CM031609.1:19970061-19997493 GCA_018398815.1 Conus ventricosus | reverse complement strand
CCATTTCAAATGAATATTTTAAGAACTTAATTTAAAATTTTTAATAAATAGTCAGGGATATAATGATAAATCAATAAATAAAGCATGGAGTCTATAAAAGACATTTCCATAGACCAGAATTGTAATCAATGTGGTTGCTTAGGATGTAAGAACTTCATTAAGATCTATGCAGAGAACGCTGAGCAAGACATCCTCAACGATGACACGTTTTTTGAGGCGTGTGTGTACTATATTAGACATCTACTATTTAAGATAAAACATAGATTGTATTTTTTCATAAGATAACTTAAATAAAAACTTGGTTGTGCTTAAAGGATAACTTAAGGATGACTTAATCAAGAACTTATTAAGAACTTGATGTAAATTAATTAAGAACTTAATAAGAACTTGGGGTGATTTGATTAAAAACTTAATTAAGGACTTGGGGTAACTTAATCAAGAACTTATTAAGAACTTGATGTAACTTAATTAAGAACTTAATTAAGAACTTGGGGTAACTTAATTAAAAACTTAATTAAGGACTTGGGTGACTTGGGGTGACTTGGGGTAACTTGGGGGTGAAGGCGTCAAGTGTCTCAAAGTGGAACTGGGGCCACTTGCTTTGTGACTGAAGGCCAGCAACTAGGCCAAACGTTCTTGTAGAACGTTTGACCTAGTTTACAAGACTGGCAATTAGGTCAAACGTTCTTACAGGAACGTTTGACCTAGTTCGCTGCTGTGCTCCTCTTTTTCTCAACCAGGCTTGCAACTGGCTTTGGCAGAGTTACAGCAGTAATTGCTGTAGCCAAGCTTTTATGGCGGCTCTAATCGCCAGTAGTAGTACATCCGTCATTGTATATTTGGAGCATTTATATGAAGATAGTGCTGGCCACACACTACTCCTCTCCATACTGGTAGATGTACTAAGGTCTGCCTAGCCCTATCTAGTTTGTTTGCCAGAACATTCGAAAATCGTTATCCAGTTGCATAAGGCACACTTGAAGGCAGATGAACTGGTTAGAATTAGAAAAGTAAGAAAGTATACACATCTTAATACACAGATCAGCTTGCCACATGAACACTGAATCTGTAGTTAACAATCAATGAAGTCTGATACAAACTGAGAACATTTTTACTTGGGAGGAACAGCAAAAATGTTTCAAATATAAGTTTTTTAGCATACAAATCAGCCGTGTTTACCTCCGCCTAAGAAATGAACGCCATGTTTTTTAAACATGGCTTTAGCTGTCTCAAGCCAACTCCTCATCAATCAACGCGTGATGCTTGTTTTTGCTTTGGGCCGGACTTGCAACAGGCAGCGCAATTATTAGATAAAACCAGCCACATAGGCAAACAAGTATTAAAAATGGCAACACTTGTTTCATTTCCTTTGAAAACCAACAAACCTTTTAAGATAGCCGTTCATTTCCAAAGCAGTAAGTTCACTTTGTTTTCGTAGTCTTCTAGAAAAACAATCTCTCCGTTTCACAACAAGCTTCGCCTAATTCTTTTCAACAAATACTCTAACATGCAGTTAAAGTAACACTTATGTCTCGAATAGCACAAACCTGTTCGTCATAACGTTTATAGGCCATTTTAAAATAAACACAATTAAACACAGTGGGTGCACTCCAGAGCGCAGTCAAAACACAACCTTCGCTTGTGCAAGAGTCCGACAAGCAATGCGAACCCGGCGTGTCACGTGACAGCCTCGATGCGTGTGTCGACGTGGCACAAATCGGAATAGGCTATTCCAAACATTGCTAATACAGTTAGTGCGCCCCGTCCTGCCCGCCAGGTGTGCTTTATTGATTTTTTGGTCGCAGTTTGTAAACGGCCGAGCGCTGTGTAACGAAGGTCGCTTGTCCGCCGCTAGCCGTGCCATAGCAGACATTAAGTGATCAGGTTCAGCCTCGTGTCTCCTTCGTGTGGGGCAAAGTTTTGTAGTAAAATTATCAAAATAAGTGTGGCGGATTTTATGTTAAAAATAGGACTTAGTTTTAAAAAGACAAGCAAGTTTTAGTAAATAAGTATTAAAAACGGAGAACCCCCTTAACACAGATGGATGTTTTTGGTGAGAACTTATTTTTTGGTATTGAAGTGCCTTACTTGTCCCAAAGAACAGGAAAAGGCGGCTTGTAGGCCACTTTCGCCCAAAAAACTTGTGGAGGAGCAAGTGAGTAGAATTGTACAATGCTATTCTCTCCAATCTTACACACGCAACGCTCGGCACACACACACTACACATACGCACACGCGCCTATTCTTCTGAACTACCATTAATTTACTCCAAACCCATGACGGCTGATTCACTACCGCCGATCAGTGACACACCCCCCCTGCCTAAGTTTGAACTACAGGTTTAAAACCAACAAAAACTCTACGCGATCGCGTTTACTCAAAACCCTACCTATACCCATCCAACGCAACACCAACTCCTCGCTCCTGCCTGCGTTTACTTTTGTTGCACCCCATCACATTCCAACAACATCACATTAAAATACAGTCACTAACCACAGAAGACTTAATCACTCGGTCCAATTCTGCCCTCCACGACCTAACCAGGCACCACATAAACCACACCCCCCAGCAACAACGTTGCTTACGTCATTCGCTTCCAATACACTGACACATGCATATCTTCGGCAAGGTAAACTTGCACATGACACAGGTAAAATGGAACTCTCTCTCTCCTCTCTCTCCCTCGTCTCCTCTCTCTCTCTCTCGCTCTCTCTTCTCTTCCCTCATCTCTCTCTCTCGCTCTCTCTCCTCTCTCTCATCTACTGCAAGCGACTCAAGAAGTCTGCCGCCACATTGTCCTTGTGCCAGACAACTAACTGCCTGCTCCGTAAACGGCATGGCGCAGCTGCAGTGCCACCTTGTGATCCTCCCACTAACAGAACTTCACACTACCTTCCTGGTTTCGTCCTCAAATGACAAGTCGCTTGTAACCTGCAACCTGCTGTTGCCAATTCTTCTTGTCACGCACACGTCACAGCTACCTTGTTTCTTTAGGTGACGACGTAATCTAGCCGCTGTGGCCGAGATCTTGCCTTTCTGGTTGCAACCAGAGGATCTCTCAGTCTCCTGCATGCCTGCGCATCAGTGCGTCCTTACAAGAGAAACTCGTGAACTCTTCCCTGAACCGTACGCTGACACTGACACAATGGACTGGCATACCAACGAATGTCGGCATGCATGCCGGCCCAATAAAAATGGCGACCAACTCGCGCCTTGGTTCGGTGTGTACCTCCAAGGTCCAGAAGACATGGGGACTCGTGGGCGAGCGTCATCCACCGTGGCCGTAGTTCACTGGGACGCAGAATGGACCTCGCTACGTCCTTGGGATCCTCCAAACCGCCCTGACCAGTCACACCAGATTTCCGAGCGTACGCGACTCGTCCCAAACTTGGTAATGGAAGTGCGGCCCTGCTTCACAACGCACTCCGAGCCTTCCTCAAGTTTCGTCCTGGTCCTGCATCTGAATTATCTGCTGGTAGAGTTCAGAGGCCCTCCTCGACGCAGTGGTACGGGTTCTTGCTGCTCCCTGGCTCTCTGGCGCCACGTGTCGGCCTGCCCCTAACAACGCTGGGTCTGCGTATACAGGCACACTATCCACCGGAATCTCCTACATTCTGTTGCGAATTTCCGATCAGCAGAACTTCCTCACAGGCTAGCATGACTAAACCTCCAACGTTCCCTTCGATGAAGGGCGACTTTCAACTCTATTACCGCCACAGACCATCGACCTACATCTGGAGTCAGCCAACACTACTGGAACTGTCTCTCCTGTGTACGTCTCTGCGGGGCACCAACCACTGGCCACTACGTGTATCCGGCACCAGTGTCTTCTCCTCGTAATCCATTGGCCGAGCGCCGTGACCTCTAACAATGCACGCAGATCGTACCCTGCTCGGCGCAGGGCGACACAACGTAGGACCAACTCGAGCTGGGGGCGGTCTCAACATGACAGCTCCAACAGAATGGGCTCGGGGCATTTCCCTAGCGACGTGGCCTGGCTTCTTGCAGGTGAAACAGATTATGGTCGATCTAGGCCCTCTGATCCCTATTTTCGGCTGCTGCAGTGCCACCATCACTCGGTTGGGACCTCTCTGCAGACGGGCTCTCGTCTGTTGCATGCCCATTACCCTGGTTGGGCTGGTTTAACTGCTCGGTCCCTTGCTTCGCCTTCCTCCCCAACCTTTTGGCCTTCTGCTAAAACAAAGTCTTTCGTTTCCAATTTGTTCAGCTTTTTTCGGCTTTTCTGCCGGAACCTCGAGTACGTGAACTCTGGGGACAGCACTGGTAAAACTGTTCTTTGGAAACACTGATCCTTAACAGCCTCTCCACATTTCTCATTCCTTGCCCCCTCCGCAACTACCAGAGGAAAACCACCGCTTGCATTCTTCCCAGCACCAGGGGCGAAAAGTCCTCAGCCACGTCCTTCTTGATGCTTACGGACTGTTCCCCGGTAGGCCCAGC
This sequence comes from Conus ventricosus, assembly GCA_018398815.1. Lineage (NCBI taxonomy): Eukaryota > Metazoa > Mollusca > Gastropoda > Neogastropoda > Conidae > Conus > Conus ventricosus. The sequence goes on along the minus strand of CM031609.1, from coordinate 19,993,032 downwards.
ATCTAGCCGGAAGTGGGCTGAACAGGGCGTTCTTGATCTGATCATAGGCCCTAACTCCGCCACACGTATACGCATCACGGCTTCTCTAGCCTTTCTTCTCAGCAAGACATCAGACGGGTGGCCATAGGGTCTCGCTCCAACTTGCACATCTGGCTTACACGCTCAAATTGGGCGATGAAAGCATCCACGTCATCGTTCGCTCCGAACGCTCAAGATGGACACCGCTTCGTTTCCTTTCACCTCGATCAACGTTCCTGTGCGCTGCTTCATCGGAGGCCTGTCTCTCCTGTATGTGTAGCTCGCGCCTCTTCCTCTAACGCAGCTTGCAGTGCTTGACTTCTATTTCGCTTATCGCCCTGGTCTGTCCTCCACTTCTTCCCGCTGCATTCCTTGCCATCTGGGACTCGCTGCTTTCCCTCCTCTTCTATCTTCTTCTGCTTCATGAGTCCTAGCTCCCTCTCATCCTTCATCTTCTGCCTCGCTAACTCCCTCTGCCTATCTGCTGTCCTCCTCTTCATCTTCCTCTGCTATCAGCTTTCATCCTCGTCAATCTTCCTCTGTTTCTTCTCTAACGCCCTCGGCCTACAGCTTTCCGCTTCGTCATCTTTCATCTTCTGCCTCACTTTTTCCGCCGCCTACAGCTTTCCTCTTCTTCATCCTTCCATCTTCTGCCTCACCTTCTCCTTCCCATCCGGAGCTCCAACTCTCTTCGCTCGCAGTCTTCTCAGCCTCATTAGGCACCAGTCCTTGAGACAAACTTGGTCGAGCTCTCCCCCAGCGAACCCATCGCCGTTCCCAACTTGGCAAACTGCGCATAAGCCCCCGTCCCCTGTTCTTGATCCACCCCCGCATCCGGTCATGAACCGAGGTTTGGGTAGCTGCCGTAGGGACCGGGGATCCGTGACACCGATCGGGGTCGTACGGCGGTGGCTCGGGTGTGTTTAGACATATGGTACCCCTTCCACCAACAGAGCGAGCACCAACAGTATCGTCTGAGCGCAAACTGAGGTACCGACTACACATGGGCCCCGGAAGCAACCAGCACAAGTACAACACACTATTCTCAAACGAGTTCCAGCAACCAGCATAACTCCACCCACAACTCGGATATCTCAACATATACCGTCAGCGGGGTCGAACCCACACAATATTACCAATGGCGCTGTTGGCACAAACCCAATTCACGTGACAACCGTATTCCCACCATCCACTGTGCATCTGCACCATCACATGGATAACCAGTGCACAGGCCCTCACTGTCTCTGGTAGGCCGCACCTCCCAATCACATGCACGTGCACCCCACAAGTTCATAACGCACTCCCAGCACACCTTAGTGTCACAACACTACCCACCTCGAGCTTTCTACTACCACAGTCAGCCGGGCTTACACTGCGCTTAACCCCCACAGGATATATCCGACACACAGCGTGCACAGCACGGGCTGGTATCACCTCACCTACTCACTGGGGTATACCACAATAAGGACACAACAGACGCCTGTAACCCTCCGGCACCTCACCTACACTGCACTGCTAGTCACTCACACTTCCAACTAACCCACTCATTAGTTATGAATCACTCATACCTCACTCACACGGTAAGCGCCAACCCATTCACACCAACACAAGTGCCCTGCCCAAGGCCACTTGAACCGCCAGAAGTGAACAGGGACACAACGTACCAACTCCCAGCGGTAACTGGTACCTCCCACCTACCACCCACTTACAGTTCAGCCAACGTAAACACAGACAACCACAACCCCCCTACCTCCCTCTAGCTACCGAGATCACCTCCCAGAACCACCTAAGAAGGTACCCCGCAATCTCCACCCATGTCACGGTCGCTAAGCCGACGCCCTACCACCCCTACCCTCACCATTAACACGAGACAGACAAACAGCACACTAACACAACTTTACAATCACGCGCACCTTTTTTGTCACACACCCAAACATACCATGGCGACCACCACTCACGTCCAATCTACAACCTCACACCGGTATCCCCCATTCTTCCCTGACCCACAAGACCCCTGCTACGACCCTGAGAACCCTAACCTATGCGAAAGCACCAGTTGCGGTATATCACGCTGCACCTAAGGACGCAAGGATAGCCCGCACTCGTGGTGGCTAACTACTGGGGCAAACAAACCCAAGGGACTCGTATATCTAAACTACTACCACCCACAACTTCTCCCCAGGACCCTCCCTTCTCTCGCTTTTGACCCGGACCACTATCCGCACGGTCACTGCGTCCCCTAGGGAGGCAACAAACAAGTCACCCGACTCGGTGCTGGCCACTACTTTCCCAAAAGGAGCACTAGCGACACCCTTATCCTACTCCCAACACTACAAAACCTCGCGCTACCCCACCCATGGGACAACCCATCCTGGCCCGGAGACTCCAGGCCTCGGCGCTGGCGTGGCCCCCTCACGGGCTGACACCTCCCCAGATAGACTCGGCACTCCGGCGCGACCGAGTGGCTTCCCTCGCAGACTGACTCCCTCGTCCGCGAAGACCGCCACACCCCGGCGCTGACCTGCTCCTTCGCGACTAACATCCTCCTCCGCGAAGACTCCACAACCCCGGCGCTGACCGTGGCTCCGCGTAGACTGACGCCTCGCCCGCGCTGGGCACGACACCAACGGCACACCAGACGCCCTCTCGCTATCCGGCTCGGAGGACGCCTCCTCCTCCCCTCCTCTGAAGGCCCCGCCGGAACCCGAGGGTGAAGAAAAGCCTGTGCAGCACACCCCCTCACAGACGCCTGCTCAAGGAAGAGGGCACAGTGCCGGACAACGCCCGAAGAGCACCAGTACCAGGAGGAGACGCCGCACAACGCGACTGCCGTGAGGGTCTTCCTCGCCCGGAAAAGCAGCAGGCAAACCGGGACACCGCCGCTGCACCTGCCGGCCACGCGTCAGCCGACTGGCGGTGGTCTGGCCCCAGCCTCAGACGGAAACAGATACCTGCTGACAACAACTGTAGGCCACTACGGTAAATGTTGCTACGACCCACGTCAGCAGCTCAGAGGCTACGGGTAAAGCTTTAATCCTTTATCTCCCGTCCTACTCCTCAACCCGCATGAGAGTGACCCCATTGAAGTTCGGGATTACACACCCCCAACCCGTTACCCGCTGTGGGGGGGGATCAGATCCATTTTCTGCCAACGACCCTTACAATAGCAGTAAAAATAAGCTTCTCGCTGAGCCAATCCACACGATTGCATATGAAATTTAGGAATCACATCCCAATTCTCGGATAATAAAACCAAATCTAAGCACTCCAACACGGGCTCCATGGGCCCCCTTAGGAAATACTAAATAAACTAGAAATGGGCCAGCTCACAAGGAAATGTTTTCCCCACATAGTAAATCATTAGTAAGACACATCTCTCAAAGAAACAACAACAAAAGAACAAAAAAAAAAAACTTATCAATTTTTTAACGGTGTCACAGTTCTAGCATATTCATACAAGAGAAGCGCTCGCAGCCACAATCCTTCATATTCTCTCCCTCTTATGCAGTGTCAATTATAAGCAATATCACACACATGCTTTGTACCGCCAAAATTTCCATCCGCACTCCCACTCGCATGTCATCGCTTGGAAGACAACCCAGTGGTTAATCTTGGTATGCAACACAAACCATACTTCATACAATATTACATGGCTGCACATCCTCCGTTTTTATGTCATCAACTGCTGAGCACCACCCGCCTTAAACTTTAACCAGACCCTGCTTTCCGACTACTAAAATGCATCAGGGACTGTCTCCCTGCAACCTAAGATTCTTTCTCCAACCCTATTTCTGGCACAAACACATACATATCCCTGCATGGGGTGTGACGGACTGTCATGTACTTAAACAAAAAAAAAACTTCTAACCAGATGGGATCACCGTCCTTACCAAACGGTTACGTCACAGATACAGTCTGCACGCGCACGACAACCCGCTCGAGAAACCATGACTCGTAACGAAAGTGGAAAGAAACCAATATGAATTGAATATTTCACGCCCGTACTCCAGTATAAACCATTCGACTACCACTTAGCCTGGCCCCACTGGCACAGTTAAACAATTCCAATGAAGTGCAGGTCGACTCCGAATCATAATCCATTTCAACAACCACTACTATTTAACCACTGAAATTGAGCACAATCCCGTTACGATTCACGCAGACACCTCTGCACCTGACTCACGCTATGATCCGCAACAAAATGCAACCTCAAATCACGCTTATGAACCCACTGAATTACACGAAACTAATCACAACCTATAGCTACAGCACCGTCCATCAACGGTTATTATATCAACCCCCACACTGTCTAGCCAAACTGGTCACATACAAATCGAACTCAGGAACCACTATGTTCACTACTTACGAATCTACAGAAAAAAGGTAACACAAACCGGCTGACAAGTTTCACTCTCAGAACCTAAAGACAATCAAACAGACAACCAGTATACGCAACAACCATAAACAACTAACATAACATGACCACTACAGTACAACTCGCCATAATACAAGACAACATACGAACAACACCACCATGAAGCCTCCTAACAAATCACAACCTGGGGAAGACAACGTTCAACCACACCAGTTCTGCAACTGGCTGAAGTGGCTGCCAGCAGAGACGATCACAAACCCCACAGGCCCAGGCACACCAGACCCGACGAGGACCTGGCACTGACTAGGACTTCGAAGTCACTCACTCGACTAACGCGCTGCCGCCGCAACTACAAAGACGCTCCACTCCGACGAACACCAAGAGGACACCGAAGTGAAGCGACCCCAACGCATTCCGACCTGGTCGGAATCAAGCAGAACACTACTCACAACAACAAAACAGCGATTGGTCAGAGCACGTATTCCCCCGCAAGCTGACACGCTGGACCAACGACCTATTGTTGCTCGGCAAACAACACGACCAATTTACCACAACTCACAAACTTGACAATACAACCAACAGCCGATATCCTGCCCCGCCTCTCTGGTGTAGAACCAAAGTAACAAAGGGTTACAAGCGGAATGACCCAACCTCCCGCTTCCCATCCCTTCAACAAGTGAAAGATGGGAATTTAAGAATAGTGTATGTCTTATTCCCCAGCCCCCTACCAGCCTAACCTTCCACCTTAACCAAAACCCCCAATCTACACTTACCAACGCACGCTCGCACACACACACAGACACAATGCAACACCTCTCTCATTTCGGAACTACCATTAACTCCAAACCATGACGGCTATGCACACCCCGATCGGGGGTGACCAGGGCGATAACAATATAATCAACCGACACTTTAGCTCTGGAGAAAACAACACTCACCTAAACTAACCAATCGGCACAATACTGTTGACTATGTAATTGCTGTGAGCCTGTAGGTCAGATTACAACCACAGTTGTTACTGGGTATTATGAAATTGTAGGACGTCTTAGCTGTTCTACTCTTGATTGCATATCTATCAACGAACCCCGAACGCGGCAAAAACAGATGGCAATTGTGCGCCTAGTAATAATCATTTGGTGTGGTCGCCTATCTGATTAACATTTGATTCGGGATACAAGGGAGGATAGGAACCAAGACATAAAAGACAGGAAACAATTTTGATTCTTTGCAGGAAAAAACAACAACAACAACAGACAACAACAACAACAACAACAAAAACAACGACCGTACATAAAGTAAAATAAACATATCCCTTCCCCTTAGAAAGAGAATGCTAGGCAACATTTTTATTTCTTTGTTTGAGACAGCCGAGTTGTCTTGCCTGAAAATTTAGTTACCAAAATGAATGGGAATGTTTTGTTTTCTCGCAGCGGTATGTCATGTAACGGCACTCTCTCTCCTCTCTCGCTCTCTCTCGCGCTTTGAACTTCTGGCGGTCTGTCCTGTCGGTCTGTCTATGTGTGTGTGTCTCGCGCTGGGTCTCTGTGTCTCTGTCCTGTCTGTCGGTCGTCTGTCTCTCTCCTCTCTCCTCTCTCTCCTCTCTCCCTCCTCTCTCCTCTCTCTCCTCTCTCAGGGGGTTTCTCATCCTGAACGTAACAATAATGCAATAGATGACTAATCATCTATTTCTTGCCACGAGGCCAAACAGTCCTTTTGCTTCATCCGACTTTTTCTAGACACGTTCCCTGAATTAAAGAAAACTTTACGAACTTCAGCTATCTCTCCTTCACCTCCACCTTCACCCCTTCCCCCCTCTTCAACTTTGAGTATCAGAGAGGCAAATGTTTACTACTGGTGTAGAATCATTCTTAAAATATCGTTTTTTTTTTCTCGGTGGGTGAAAATGAAATGGTTTCTCGTCGTGGCTAACACGATGATGGCAATGGAATTCACCAGCATAAAACCTCTCCTTCTCTCACGTAGAGATAGACGATGGGTAAGTTCGATTCAGGTTTGGTAAGGGTCAACGTGTCGTGGCTCTAAGAGGTGTGACAGCGGAATGGGTAATAACATCGTCTAATAGTCATAGAAGGACAGTAGAAGATCCTCTCTCTTCTCTCTCGCCTCTCTCGAATCCTCTCTCTCTCTCGCTCTTGGCCTGTCTGGCTGTCTGTCTCCATTCTCCTTTCTCTACTATCTCTCCTCTGGCTCTGTCTCTCTGTCTCTGTCTCTCTGTCTCTGGCTCTCTGTCGCTGTTTCTGATGTCTCTGTCACGTCTCGGTCGCTGTTTCTGTCTCTCTCTGTCTCTCTCTGTCTGCTTTCTGTCTCTGTTTTTCTGTCTCTGCATCGCTCTCTGTCTCGGGTCTGCCTGTCTGTCTGTCTGTCCTGGCTGTCTGTCTGTCCTCTCTCTCTCTTCTCTCCTCATCCTCTCTCTCGGCACATCTCTCTCTCTTCTCTCGCTCTCTCTCTCCAACGAATCTATGAAATGCAAATTCCTTGCTACATTTGCACAGAAAACGAATTACCACAGAGCGCAGCTTATAATGGGACTGGAAATAATGTGTTAGAAAAGATAATCTGCCGAGTAGTTAGTGTCCTGAAGCAATAAGTTCAGAACGGTGGTGTGTTGTGTGTGTGTGTGTGTGTTTGTGTGTTGTGGGTGGGTGTGGGGGGGTGTGTGGTGTGGTGTGTGGGTTGTGTGTGTGTGTGTGTGTGTCCGTGTGTGTGTGTGTGTGTTGTGTGTTGTTTGTGTGTGTGTGTGTGTGTGTGGAAGAGGGTAATGACAGGTTAGGGATCTGCAAAGTGTCATCATGACACAGCTTGTTGGCTAACTGTGACACATCTCAATCTCCTCTGTGCACCACGAGAGAGAGAGAGAGAGAGAAGAGAGAGAGAGAAGAGAAGAGAGAGAGAGAGAGAGAGAAGAGAGAGAGAGAGCGAGAGAAGTGTGTGTGTTGTGTGTTGTGTGTGTGTGTGTGGTGTGTTGTCCTGTGTCACCACATCAGCATTCCTGCGACACATAACAGCAGCGCCCATCACAAAGGCACCAGTCTCGCAACGCAATGTGGGGTGCCCCCGTTTGCAGTACGAATCATTTTGCTCTCCTGTCTCTGTAGCAAATTCACCACCCACTGATACCCCTAATGGTCTGAGCCTATGAATAATGCAACTCTGCTGTTTTGACCAACATGCACAGCAGTGTGACTGAATTTTGTGAACCTTGAAGAACACCCCGCTACACCCCCCCCTCCCCCCTCCTCCTCGTCATCTAAACAATATGAGATGGAAATAGCCATCAGTGAGCCTCGGGAAGTGAGAGAGGGCTAGGTCATACCTCGCACCATTTTGTTGATTAAAAAACAAATACTTCCACATGTTTCACAAAACACCCCCAGGATGGTGGCTGACTGCTATTTTTGTGATTTGAGGAACAACGAACCGAAGTTCTGTGGCGAAGTGGTGACACACGCCGGTTCCAGAGAACGATTAGATGAACTACCGCCCGTCTTTTCATTGTAAAAATAAGATCACCTTTCTTCAGTGTTGTGTGTGTGTTGTGTGTGGACAATGAACCGCAGTTTGTGTGAAAAGAGTGTGAAACAGATGCTGTTCCAGTAACGAAGAGGTACACGGCGCCGTCTTTTCATTGTAAATAAGTCTACCTTTTCCAGTTTAATAGACCAAGCAAATCAGATCTTTAAAAAATCAAAATTCGTTTGATGTGCACGCGGGAAGGAAACGATGCGGGGGGAAAACAACTGTCTGTGTTGCAGGCATATGGTTTTGTCCTTTCTCTAAATTGTCGACTGATGGAGCAACATTGCTTTGGCGGCGTGCCTACCGCCGGCATCTGTTCCTTTGGAACAATGTAGTCACTTCGCGCTGATCTCGAGTGCTTAATACATAGTACCTCCCGTTGCAAACGACGTTTGCACATGTCTGTGTAACAGCATGTGTAAGGACCCCTGCAGCAAATGACCTTTCATTGCGAACATGTGCCGACAAAGACCACAGTGGGAAAGTACAGCAGTTAGAGAGAGACAAGCAATATGAACGAGGCTGTGTACCATGGCCACATGGTTTTTCCGCAAGAAACGCAAGTCCATTCTACACAGATAAATCTGATGTGACGATTACGATTATGTAATAAATTCCGAAAGCTTTTTAAACCGCAAGAGCATCATATTCCATCCGTATCCAGAAACAACACAGTTGATAGTCTGATGCGATATACCTCCAGGAAAATCACCCTCTATGCACACTACAGTTGATATTAAATGCTCCGAGGTTCCAAAGAACAACATCTCCACAGTCTTAAATGTGAACAGAATCAACCAATATGCGAACCTTAAGCCTTGAAGACTACTGATGATCTGAATAGACCTGAGCCTCAATGATATCTCTTATCAGGCTGAAGCTAGGATACATCATAGCTCATAATCGAATACGTTGAGCATTGGAGAAACTTTCTCCTGAGTCTAAATCTCAGCACATTACTGTAGACGTCCAGAGAGCCTTGCAGGTCAGATTATAGAAACTCCACAGTTGTTATCCGACTGTTGTAAGGCTTGAGGGGCGTGCGTTTCTGTTCTCTTCTTACATCATGCCTGTTGACGAACGTGACCATAGGAAAAACAACGCCGTGCTACTAGTAATGAATTTTTTTGGTTTACAGTCGCCTGTCTGATTGGCATTCGGTTCAGACACAAGGAATGAATTGCTGCAGTCCGAAAAGGACAAAAAAATCGTTTCGTTTCTCGGGGAAAAAAAGAAAGAAGAATACGTAAGAAAACGTAGTTCCCCTCTCTTTTACTGAAAGAGGAACGCCAGAAAATGATTTCTTGTTTATTACCCCAGGCCCAGTGTGTTAAGGGGAGTGGAAGAGTTACTGTTTTTGTCGGAGATATACATTGACTAAAATAAAGAGTAGGTCTTAGTTTTTTTTTCTATTACAGCTTGCCATTTGAATGTATATATTCTTGCTTCTCTGTCTGACCATCTATTGTCCATGTCTTGCCTCTCCTGTACTCCTACTATCATATTTCCCACCGACTTTCTTGTTGAGGTTTTTTAGGTTGGTCTACAAAATCCATAAGAGGTTTGGATCATTTTCCCTCTGTCTTCTGTTAGGCGTGGCATCGTGCTTCTGTCTTTTGCTTTATTGTGTCTATAAAATCATAGTAGGTGGCAATTGCAATTGCTCTCCTCTCCGCTCTCACTCTCTCATCCTCGTCTCTCTCTCCTCTCTCTCTCTCTCTCTGTCTGTCTGTCTTGAGTGCTGTGTGGAGTACCATATGTGGTTGTTCTTCTGTCTGGCTTTCCCTCCTCTGTCTCTCTTTTGGCTCGACTCTCTGCCTCTGGCTCTTTGTCCCTGTCTCTGTCTCTGTTCAGTCTGTCCCTGTCTGTCTGTCTGGCGTCTGTCTGTCTGTCTGTCTCTCTCTCTCTCCTTCCTCTCTTCTCTCTCTCTCTCACTCTCTGCTCTCTCTCCATTTTGAACGCGACATCTCACAGAATTCCGACATTGATTTATCCGACAAAAGTCTAACAGTGTCTGGGTGAAGCAGGCAAGTATACGGCGCTAACCTCTTCTTTTCTCGCTTGTTGAGGGAATTATATTGAATGAACGCGCCGTTCAATCTGCTCGACAACTTCTCCCCTCCGTCATCTCCGATGCATATATTGGCATATTCATCTGCCGCTGCAGCTTGTAATGATTATAATAAAGGGCCTGCTTATTGATTGGCGTGCGTGGGGACAAATCATGGTGTATACAAGAGTGCAGAAGCAAGCTTGGGCCTTTTGCAGAACTGGTGTGTCTTACGAAGCTAAGCTGTGTCGGAGAAACTGATGGAGAAGGTTCCCCGTGTTTGTGTCTATGTTGCATTGAGTTGTTGTCCAAAGGGTGATTATTTGTACTGTTGTCGTTATTACTAATTTTTCTTGATACATATGTTTGTTTTTCTTCTTTGCAATGCATCTCTGCCCCCTTCGCTCCCTCCAGTCCTTGGGGTGTTTTTATTTACCCCCTCCCCGTCCCCTTTGCTTATTGTTTGCATCTTGTTTTGTTCGTTGATGGGAATGCGTGTTTTAGGTTGTCCATTCTTTTCTTTTTTAATATACGCATATCATTTACTCTATCTGTCAATGTAACTTATCTCTGCTCAATCTGGTCTTCGTATCCTTGTTTTGTCGCGGCCTTTTTCTTAACAATTAGAGTTTTTGTTAATAGCTCTTTTCTTGCCATCGCTTTTCCCCCTTATTCCTCCTCTCTCTCTCTCTCATCTCACCTCCTCTACTCTCTCCTCCTCTCTCTCTCCTTTCCCTTTCCTCGTGTTCTTTCTCATCTCTCTCTCGCTTTCTCTCTCTCCTCTCTCGTCTTTCTCTCTCCTCTCATCTCTTCTCTCTCTCTCTCTCTCCTCTCGCGTCCTCTCTCCTTCCCCGACCATATATCGATCCTCTCTCTCTCTGTCGCTCTTGTGTACTCTCCTCTCTTCACTGTTAATTTCTGTTAAAGAAGTATCTAGATAAGTCTCAAAAAACCGAATGATCTTATATACGTGAATTAATCGATTCCCCCGTCTATGTAATTCTAGTGTCTTTGTATTAATCTGGTTTGAAAATTGGACACCAATGGAAGAGCATAACTGCCTTTTAAAGCTAAAAATGTTATGAAATCTGTCAAAATGAGGAAAAGTCCAATGGGGCTTCAAAGTACGTGATGTTTTGATTAGTATGGCTCAGTTATGGAATGGGAAAACCAAGTGTAGGATGCATAAATTCTTTATAAGAGAGTTCAAACAAAGATTAATTCAGTGCGGTGGCAAAACTGGAATTGCAATCTAAATGACAGTGATAGATTTATAAACTAATAGGAAATTCAAGACATTTCATGAGCTGGAGACATGCTTACTGTTGGATTTGGACAGATTTACTCGGATACACACTAATAAGAATTAGATTTGGGATTTCTTAATTTATCAGTGCACAGTTTTAAGAAATAAAAAGAATAGTGAACGTGTAATGAAATGCCAATTGTTTAGATCTCCTACAGATGTTGAAATTCAACTGGGGTTGTTTGTTGTTTGCCCTCTTTTGGGTGCTTTAAAAGACATAGTTTAAATTCATCCTAAATATCATTATATTCATAGTGATTACAGGCTAACATTACCTTTACATCACGAAAGACAAAAGGAGTTAAAAAAGCTTGCCGTATATCTTTACAGACGCCATTAAGAGAAGGGAAATAGCTTATATCTTGAATTATCAAATTTATTGAGGTATGAAGTTGAATATGTTAATTGAGTTTATAAATGTGAGTAAGTTTATGATATGCTTTCTCGAATTTACATTATTTCCTTTTGCAAAATTGGGGTAGACAGATTTCAGTCTTGCATTTGACTAGTGCTCAGCAGTATATAGGATGCCCAGTTTCATTCGCATTTGTATCATAAAGATATATTATATTCATTGACCATTGCTCACAATGCCCCTTCAAACGGGGTTTTGGCCTTTTTGAATAAAATTAATGTTCTTTCTTCTCTCCCTCTTCTTCTTCCTCTCTCCTCTCTCTCGTCATCTCCTCTCTCTCTCCCCCTCTCGTGTTTCCTCGTTCCCTCTCTCTCTCTCACCCACCCCTGTCTCTCTCTCTCTCATTTTTTTCCCGTCTTTCTTTACAGCTTTCTGTGTTTGTAAGTCCTTCATTTTCCCCTTATTGAGGGACAGAGTGTGAAAAGGCCAGTCCGGTGGTTAGTATGCTTTTTCCCCTCGATAAAAGGGTTTGGATGTGTGTTCTTTCACTACGGTTTATTACGTATACAGGGAAAAACATGGTGGCATAATATAGTTTTCTTTACACACACCCACACATCTTTTTCATTATCAAAGCCAACATTATATTTCCAACTACCACATTCAGTATAACCATAATCGATGTCGTGCATGATAAAATTATCTTATCTCAGCCTAATTAGCAGACAAAAAAATGCGTGAAACACTCATTTCGTTTCTTATTACAAGCAATTATTTTCTACTTTAGAAAGAAGTTGAATTAAAGTCCGATTATCTCTCTCTCCTCTCTCCCCCCAGGTCTCTCTCTCTCTCTCTATCCGTCTCTCTCGCTCTCTCCTCATACACACAGCACACATATTATATATAAATACACACACACACACAGACAAATATATATATATGACATATATATAATATATATATATATATATCCTTACAATTAGTATGGGGGAAAACACAAGTGCAGGCTAACAATTCTTCCTCGTCATTACAGTGAAACTTGAAAAAGAGCTGAATGTAAAATAGAAAATGAACTAAAAAAAAAAAAAAAAAAAAATGGGGGCGGGGGGGGGGGGGGGGGGGGGGGGGGGGGGGGGGGGGGGGGGGGGGGGGGGGGTGGGGGGGGGGGGGGGGGGGGGGGGGGGGGGGGGGGGGGGGGGGGGGGGGGGGGGGGGGGGGGGGGGGGGGGGGGGGGGGGGGGGGGGGGGGGGGGGGGGGGGGGGGGGGGGGGGGGGGGGGGGGGGAAGGTAGGGTTTGACGGTTAAGAAGAAAGATTGGAACATAAAATTAAGAAAATATATTGTAAATAATGTAAACCCTCCACGCGAGGAACACCGCAATCCTTCCCAGGCAGATCCTATTTGATTGCCATGTTTCCCAGGTTTTTCGTCCGCTGATCGAACCATCAGGAGACACGGCTGATTTGTAGTCTGCGCTCTGGTCCATACAGAGGACATCACCAAAGTCCATAACTCTGTGGGTTCCACCACCACGGGTTCAAAAAAGAATCCAGACAGCACCCCAAAAGCAGCCAGCGAAGGGTAGGAAGTGACACAAAAAACCAAGTGTGGTGAGGAAAAAAAAGTTGCAGAAAAAAAAAATCAAGTTATGCAAACAGCAAACGTGTAGGACAATCTTGGAGCTACAATGCTTGAGGGTCCATTCAAGATCCAAGGGAATTAAAAGATAGGAACAGACTGAGTGTCAGCTCTGCTGAGTTCAATAGTAACCCAAAGATTGTCAGCGGCTAAGAACGTGGCAGAAAAACCTTTACTTGCGCGTTGACATGTTTGGTCCCATTTTTTGTGCCACTTCAGTTGCATTGCAGCGGAGTCTGACACCACAAACTAGGCAATTCGAAAAGTTGAATACACAGTTGAAGTCCGCTGGGAAGGCTTATTTCAAAACAGAAAGCGCATACCTATAACACTGCAAAATGAACGAACACCTAAACCGTCCTTCCACTGAAGAGTGTGCAGACCAGACAAGCAACGATCAAGTAGAATTATTTGTCTGAGTTTTTACTGTCATTATTTTTTTTTTTTTAGAACACTACCAAGCACCACTGTTAATTTAGAGTGTCACGTATTGGGGGGGGGGTGTTTATTTTTCATTTTCTGTTTCTTTTCTTGTTGCGTGCGTGGCGTGCTGGTACGTACCATGCATCGCGTTGAGTGTGTGTGTGTGCCCTGTGGAGGCATACTGCTGCTTGCGTGTGTGTGTGTGCGTGCGCGCGCGTGTGTGTATGTATGTGTGTGTGTGTTTGTGTTGTGTGTGTGTGTTGTGTGTGTGTGTGTGTGTGTGTGTGTGTGTGTGTGAGTGTGGATTGTGTGAGAGAGAGAGAGAGAGAGAGAGAGAGAAGAGAGAGAGAGAGAGAGAAGAAGAGAGAGAGTGTGTGTTGTGCGTGTGTGTGCGTGTGCGCGTGTGTGTGTACTTGTCGTGCGTGCGACCCTGTGGCGTTGCACGCGCGCGCGTGATCGCAATCAATTCACCAACACATCCATTCTTTGCTAAACTCTGATGCTGTTTTCTCGCTCATGTACAGCCCCCAAGGGGAACACAAAGGAGCGGCTGTTAAGAAGCGACATAGACATTCATGACTTGCGTCATGTTTATATAGCCGTGCAGAGTAATAACCGTTCTTCCTTGATCGTGCCGCTGAAGATGGCTGATAGTCTTTGGAAATGCGAGTACAGCTAAGCAACCAATAATGAAATCCCCCTAAAAGACGGAGCTCGTCCATACGTGCGTTCAACTGTAGATTGACAGAGCAAGCTACAGGTAACACCCAGAAAGTAACACTCCAAGGCCATGAGAATGTTTTCCAATTAAATATAGACGTAAGGAATCCTTACCTTCTAAAGAAGGTTTATGTTTGTCGCTGATGGTGTAAGTGCCCCGAGTTTTTTTTCATCCAGACAAGGTACACACTCTTTGTGGTCTATTAGCAGATAGAGAGATGAGTTCCCAAGCCTGATAATCTGATGGCAACGAGAGAGGGGTGTAGAATCATACTTGAGATGACGACGTCGATAGCAATCCTGGAGAATACATAGTTTTGTTGGCTGGTTGTGGTGCGTGTGGTGGTGTCCTGTGAAATCAGATATAATCATGCTTTTAATTTTGAGTCTATTTAAAAGACGATAATAAATCTTAAAACGCTACATAGATTTTAATCACATAATGGTGCAAACGTTTTTCCAATTGCGGTGTGTAACCTGTACGTCCGACCCGATAGTTGGAGGCCGTGGGCTTTTTTTGTTTTTCTGTCAAAGACAAGTTGCGCGATCGTGCCTTTTATGGATGTAGTCACTTTGTTTTACTTGTCACCTTGTTCAACGCGTCCCTGTTTCCTTCTTTCCTGTCCAGTTCTTTGCCTGTTTATTGCTTTTCGTTTGCTTCATTTGTTCTTCTACTCTCCTCCACCTCCTCGTCGACGTCGTCCTCCTCCTCCTGTTAGTTGTTTTGTTGTTGTTGTTGTTTGTTGTTGTTCAGTGTTGTTTTGTTGTTGTTGTTGATGTGTTGTTGTTTGTTGTTGCTCTTGCTTCTTCTTCTTTTTCTTCTTCTTTCTTCTTTTTCTTCGCGCTTCTTCTTCTTCTTCTTCTTCCTTCTTCTTCTTCGTCTCTTCTCTTTCTCTTTCTTCTTCTTCGTCTTCTTCTTCTTCTCATCTTCTTCTTCTTCTTCTTCGTCTTCTTCATCGTTCTGGTCCGTGGTCCGAGGTCGTGGTCGAGGTCTTCTTCTATCTTCTTCTTCTTCCTCTTCTCTTCTTCTTCTTCTTCTTCTTCTTTCTTCTTCATCTTCTTCTTCTTCTTCTTCTTCTTCTTCTTACGCGTCCGGTCGGTCGTCGTCGTCTCGTCGCGTCGGTCGTCGACGTCGTCTTCTCTTCTTTCTTCTTCTTCCTGCTTCTTCTTCTTCTTCTTCTTCCTCTTCTTTCTTCTTCTTCTTTCTTCTTCGTTTCTTCTTTCTTCCTTCTTTCTTCTTCTCTTCTTCTTCTTCGGGCTCCGGCGTCGTCGGGGCGCTTTGCGTCTTCTTCTTCTCTTCTTCGTCTTCGCTGCTCTGCTGCAGACGACGGTGCCCCGCGCTTCTTCTTCTCTTTTCTTCTTCTCTTCAGGTCTTCTTCTTCTTCTTTCTTCTTCTTCCTTCTTCTTCTGCTTCTTCTTCTTCTTCTTCGCTAACGTCTCCATTAACGTCACTCTCCTCTCCAATCTTTCACAGCTCAACCTTGTCTCCTCGTCCGTCTCCCGGTGGTTCTTCTTCCCTTCTCCGTCCCTGGTCATTCCATCCTCACAGGTTTTGCAACACGTGTTTTCGTTTAAGAGCAACTTTGTTTCAATTGACATAGTTTAAAAAAAAAAACGCTCGACGATATCCGTCACATCAGCTGGCTGCTCGCCCTATTCTATTCTCCTCTCTCTCACTCCATCGTTCTCTCTCTCTCTCTTCACACACAACAACCACACACACACACACACACACACACACACACACACACACACACACACACACACACAACACACACACAGCATCACACACACACACACGCACACACACACACGCCAACGCACGCCGTGCACCATCGTCACGCGCTGCGTAACTCACGCACGACGCACGCAAGGAAGCACGAGAAAGCGGAGCGGCGGGGGGGCGCATCATGTGCACGCACACACGATGTACACTCAGCACACACACACACACCACACACACACACACCACACACAGCACACACCCACACACACAAACACATCACAACACACACACACACACACCACACACACACATTTGCAACATGAACAAACTCTATCCTATCTCCCTCTATTTGCCGGACTATCTCTCCTTTCTTCCTTGTCTAATATCATATAGTTTGTGAAAAGACTTACATTAAAGTACTGTCTAAGATCACATAGTTTGTGAAAAGTCGTTAAATTTAAAGAACTTCTAATACTACACACACATTCACACATGCCTACACACACTCACACACACTCACACACACAACACACACACACACACACACACACACACACACACACACACACACACACACACACACAAATCGCACGCACGCACGCACGCACTATCACGCACGCAACGCATGCAAGGAAGCACAAGAAAGCGAGCGCGCGCTCATGTGCACGCACGCACACACATGTACACACACACACACACCACCACACACCACACACAACACACACACACACACACACACACAGCACCTACACACACACACACTCACACACACACACACACCACACACACACACACACACACACACACACCAACACAAACACGCACACACACACACACACACACACACACACACACACATCACACACCCACACCGACACACACCCACACACACACACATTCGCAACATGAACAAACCTATCAATCTCCTCTATTTGCCTGTCTATCTCTCCTTTCTTGTCCTAATATCAAATAGTTTGTGAAAAGAACGTTCAATTAAAGTACTACTACTACTACCACACACTTCACACACACACACACACACACACACACAACACACACACACACACCACCCTCACACCCCACACACCACACACACACACACACACACACAACACACACAACACATTCGTTGAAGAGAAGAGAGAGAGAGGAGAGAGAGAAGAGAGAGAGAGAGAGCGAGATGAGAGAAGAGAGCAGCGAGCGAGAGAGAGAGAGAGAGTTTCATATTGCATGTTTGAACGACTGAAAAATAAGTGAAGGAAAATGAAAAAATGAAAGTCTCAATTTGTTGCTGCGCCAGTTGTTGTGTGTTGGGTTGCTTTAACTGCTGCAGCTGCTGCTGCTCGTTTGACGTAAGATGTTCTTTGTAATTTTTGCGCGAGGCTGCGAATTTCCGAAAACAAAGGAAACAGCCAACAAAGACAGAAGCACGCACACAGGGGACGGAACTTTTGCGCAACGAACACTCTTCGTTCAATATAACGGTGAGGCTTGTAATTTTAGATTGTGATTTTTTAGTTTGCAATTGTAAATTTTGATAACCAGTAAATCGGCTTGCTAACAAGCTCTGAAAAACAGAACCAAGAAACAACAACAACCATCAACAACCACGAGCAACATCACACCCACACACAACACACACACACATCACATCACACACACACACACACACAACACACACACACACACACACACACACACGACAAACACACACACACACACCACGCACGCTCGCCCGCAACGCACGGCACGTAAACACATAAACACCCAACACACGCACATGCACGCCAGCACACATACACATACGCACATAAACACACACACGCATGTACGCATGCAACGCACGCACGCGCGCACGCATGGACGGAACGCATATACGCACGCACGTACGTACGTACCACGCACACCGGACGCACACACACACACACACACACACACACCCACACACACACACACACATCACACACACACACACACACCACACCACACACAACACACACACACAACAATACACACACAACACAACACAACTTTTCGTTCGCACGTCCATCACTGACTCCAACTGCGCACTGCTCACGGGTAATGCGACACAAGCACACCAGACGCACGCCCCCCCCACCCCCCCCCCCCCCCCCCCCCACCCCCCCACCCCAATCCCCCACACCCCCCCCCCAAAACACCAAAGACACGACACCCGCACCCCCCGAACCCCCCCACTCCCAACAACAACGCACCCGCCTCACCCCCTGCGCCCCCCCACCCCCAACACCCGCCCCCCCCAACCAATATGAGCACAGCAACACACCACCCAAACCCCATCACCAGCACGCAACGCCACGCGCCCCAAAAAATGACACGCAACCCCCCAAAACAACCAACACGCACCACACCCCGCCAACAACACCACCTCGTCCCCCAAAAAACACCACGCACCTCACCCCACTGTCACCCGTAATAGGACGCACAAAAGCCCCCCCCCTACCCCCCACCCCCGCCTGCCCGCGCCCCCCACCCCACTCACCCCTATGGACACCCACCCCCGCCCTCCCCGCCCCACACGAGCACCCTCAGATACGCACCTACCCGAGGGAACCCAAAATGGGAACCAACAAGCACACGCAAGCACAACACAGCGCGCACGACACAAGGCCACGCACCGCCACCAAAACACAAAAACACAACGCAGCACCAACGCACCGCGCCCGCCCTGAGCACACAAGCGCCAAACAACACCAGGCACACTGACCCACGCCCACCACACACGCACCCCCCCCCCCACCAAACATACCACCCACCCAGCCCCCCTACGCCGCCCCAGCCACCACTCCCCCCCCCCCCGCCCACCTGGGAACGCAGCCCCCCCCCCCCCCCCCACATCAGCACAACACCTAGACACGCACCCCCACCCCACCCCCCCCTGCCCACAAAAACAAACACGGCAACAACCCACACGCAACACACACAAAACACACGCACCCGACCCCCCCCCCCCCCCCCCCCCCCCCCCCCCACCCCCCCCCCCCCCCCCCCGCCCCCCCCCCCCCCCCCTCCACCCACAACAAAGCACCACCCCCCTCCCCCCCCCCCCCCCCCGCCCCCCACGCACCCAGCAACACGCACACCTCACTTGGGGCCCACCCACCCCCCCCGCACCCCCCGCCCCCCCCAGCGCAAGAAAAACACAACAACGCACCCCCCCCCCCCCTGAGCGCCATAAAGATAATAATCCTTCATCCACCCCCCCCGCCACAGGCAAAACGGCACCCCCCCCCCACCAAAGCTACGCACCCCCCACCTCCCCCCCCCCCCCCCCCCCCCCCCCCACCTTTGTTAAAACCACCCCTCCCCACCCCCCCCCCCCCCCCGCAACCCCCCCCCCACCCCCCCCGTCCCCCCAACCCACCCCGCTCCCCCCCCCCCCGCCCCCCCACCCCCCCCCCCACCCTCGCCCCCTACCACCCCCCCCCCCCCCCCACCCCCCCCTTCCCCACCCCCCCCAAAACCCCACCCCCCCCCCCCCCCACCCCTCCCCCCCCGCCCCCCCCCCCTCCACCACCCAACACCCCAACCACACCCCAAACTCCACAAGACACCCACACAACAAAGAACACGAACGGGAACAAAACTCACAATCATAATACTACACGTACTACACACACACACACGGACCGTCACAAGCGACAACACACAACATTTTCGTCCACTACACACCCACACACACGACACCATTACACACACACACACACACCACGCCACACACACACACACACACACACACACACACACACACACACACACAAACACACACACACACACACCATACACACACACACACACACCCCAAAAAAACCCACAAGCACACACCAACGCACGCACGCCACGCATGCACGCACGCACACACACACACCAACACAACACACACAGACACACACACACACAGACCCACATGAACGGATGCACCGCGCGTGGCTCGCCGCGCTCACACAACACACAACACACACACACCAACACACACACCACACACACACACACACTACACACACACACACACACACACATCATCGCACACACACAGTCTTCTATCCTCTCTCTCTCTCTCTCTCTCATCTCTCTCTCTCTCGCTCCTCTCTCACACACACACACACACATACACACACACACACACACACACGTACACAAACCTAAGCAATACTCTCACACACACGACACGCCACATGTACACGCACACCGCCCCCCCCCCCCCCCACACACACACACACAGGCCGCCGCGCACACACACACATTCCCGCACACACACAAGCACACAGAAAAAACACAACAGGTAGCACATGCTATGCGTGCGCGCACACAACACAATGTTCACACACGTGCACACAACGTACACACACGTACACACACACAGACAACACAGACACACCCACACACACACACCACACTCACACACACTCTCTTCTCCGCTCTCTCTCTCTCTCTCTCTCTGTCTCTAGCTCTCCTCTCTCACACGACAAAAACACTCACACAAACATACACACACTGCACGCCATGCTCTCTCTCTCACAACATCACCCGCAACACATCATACACGCATCAAGCTTCCCCCCTTGCACACAGACACACACACACACGAGCAACGCGGGCGCGCCACACACACACGTTTCGCACACACACGTTTCGCAAACACCACACACACCACAGCACACACACACACACACAACACACACACACATCGACACACACACACACACACACACACACCACACACGTGTAGCGCATGCCCGCGCGTGGCCGGGCGCGCGCACACGCATCACACACACACACACACACACACTACTCACACCACACGCACACACACACACACACCACACACACACCACACAACACACACACACACCACACACTCACACACACCACACACACACACACACGCACACACTACACACACACAAACACACCCACACACACTCACACACACACACACACACACACACACACACACACATACACACACACACACAGCTCACACACACACACACACACACACACACCCACACACACACGCACATGCCATATCCACCTTCTATGATATCTGACATTTAAAGTCAACAGATGGTCTCTGCTTCTTTCTATTTTATGAGTTCTCCTTGTCCGAAGAAGTTGGTCAATTGAGATTGGAATCCTGACGACTGCCGCCCACGCGGAGTTTAAATCGAACGAACGAACGAACGATCGAACGGACGATCTTCTCTTCTCTCTCTTCTACTCTCTCTCTCTCTCTCTCTCCTCTCTCTCCTCTCTCTCTCTCCTCTCTCTGTCTCTCTCTCTCTCCCCTCTCTCACTCTCTCTCTCTCTCTCTGGACGTAATCTGATTTAAAACGTGACATGCAAAAAAAAGTTTGCATCACGGAATTAAATTGAAACTCATATACCATTTTTACGTCTAACCAACTACTGAGCCTCCTTTTCTTAGAAATAATTAAAGGAAAGTTGAAGGTTTATGACATCGTGCGAAAGTGCATCGTGATTGAGGAAGAGTGTGGTGTATGTATGTATGTGTGTGTGTGGTGTGTGGTGTGTTTGTGTTTGTGTGTGTGTGTGTGTGTTGTGTGGTGTTTGGTGTGTGTGTGTGTGTTTTTGTGCCATTTAACCTGAAAGTTTAGAACTTGAAGTGTTTTTTTTTTAGCCCAGGCAAAATTTGGATCCGGTAATTGCCAACCACGTGGCTGAATTATTTCAGGTCCTAACGGGTTAGATAACAGACGTTGAACTTGTCCGCAGTTACCTATGACCACATGAATATCGCATTTATCCAAGAAAATCAAAATGACAATTTTCTTTCGACTAGAAATGAAAAGCGTGCTTTCCCAGCAAGTCATCAGGTAATGCTGAAAAACAAGAAACAAAACTTAAACACACACACACATTCCACACACACACACACACACATCACACACCCACACACACACCTCACACACACAACACACTCACACAATGCTCCCAATTCACAACCCAACCCACGCATCCGCACACCACGCAACGCATGGACGCACACACACACCCCGCCCGCAAGCGAGCGCGCGCGCGCCACACACACACACACACACACACACACACACTCACCCACCACTCACACGCCCTAACCACACGCACGCACACACACGCACGAATGGGACGCACGCACCACGCACCCACCGCCACCATGACGCACCCGGACGCACGCACGCAAGCGCGCCGCGCGCGCGCGCACACACACACACTACACACACACCATCACACACACACACACACACACACAACACACACACACATACACACACTCGCACGCACGCACGCACGCACACACACATCACCACACACACCGACACACACAAACACACACACACACACACACACACACACAACACACACACACACCACACACACCCCAAAAACGCACTTACAAAAACGCACGCACACGCACATAAAAACACTACACACACACACAACCACAACACACACACACCACACCTCACATGCATGCACACACACACACACACACACACACCACACACACACACACACACACACACCACACACACACACACACACAAAACACACACAACACACATACACACACAACACACATACACGTACACACACCACACTACACACACACACTCACACACATCAACCACCAGCGACATGAAAAACAACGCAACATGACTACTATTCTCCTGTGAGGTCAGCATACTCAAACACAAGGTGGCCTGTAAAATTCCTCTGATAACGCGAGTATGAGACACATACTTCTTAAATTCCTTCGATAAAGTCCGAAAACAACAATAATC
>CM031609.1:19960061-19962561 GCA_018398815.1 Conus ventricosus | reverse complement strand
ATTAAACGTTAGCCCATGCGGTCGTGTCAGAAGTCACAACAGTAAACTCCGTGCTTTACGTGACCGGTTTAAAGTGGACAACAGCAAGCAGATATGAACAGAGAAAATAAGATCATTTGGTATAAGGGAAAAAACTGAACCATTCAAATGTATATACATGGAAGGGCGTTAACCACCTCTCACTCTCATTCAATGATAGACGCGGAGAGATCAATATATACCGAATATCACCTATCAGCGTCTATAATGGAACACATGCCACTAATATACAGTTTTGTTGTGTTTTTGTTCATATATGGAGATGCTACATAAGTGTATTGAGCATATCTTAGGTAGAAAATGTTTTTCTTACATATCTATTTTAGACCAAAGGAAACCCCAAGTCTGAAAAAAAAGCTTGCATCAAAATGTGACACTACACACTGGCAAAGCAGGCTCTAAACCATATTGATGCTTCTTTTATTAAATCGAGCAGATTTTGTTTTTATTATCTGACGGTACGACCTACTGGGCGGAACTCGTGTACACTTACCAACAAGGTTTCTAGTATTCTGCTGAACTTAAAGATGCATGCTTTCACCCCTGCTGTATACGATGCTTCAGAACACAGACAATGCATAGGATTCGCAATTCCTATTTGTCAAGCTAACTGTAACTCCTCTAAATTTAATTAGGACCACACACACACACACACACACACACACACACACACACACACACACACACACACACACACGCGCGCACGCACGCACGCACGCACACACGCACACACACACGCACACGCACACGCACACGCACACACACACACACACTCATGCACGTTTGTACACACGCATATATACATATATGTATACCCCTACAAACTTAAACACACACACACACACACACTCACACACACACACACACACACACACACACACACACACACACACACACACACACACACACACACAGAGAGAGAGAGAGAGAGAGAGAGAGAGAGAGAGAGAGAGAGAGAGAGAGAGAGAGAGAGAGAGAGAGAGAGAAGGAAGGAAGGAATTCTGTTTTACGTCTCGTCACACATATAGGTGATTGCAGACGTCTAAATAACATATTGTTTACAATTTAAGACTATAAAAGAAAAGAGGACGATGTGGTTACATGGAACAAAAATAAAGCATAGATGAATTGTAGGACAGTAACTATGAAAAATTAGATAAAAATAACTAAAATAATCTAACTTACGATTATGATTATAAAATGTTCCTTAATGGACTTCCCAAAAGGTTACTCGTTAATTTAACAAGAGAAACAACTGGCAACGAATCTAAAAAGTCAAACACATTAACATGCCCAGTGTCAGCACTTGGTATAACACCATTCAAAAAGGGTTTCGTTAGTTCACAATCAAAAATCACATGTTGAACTGAAAGATCCCCACGACATACGCACTTAACAGTCTGGCAATACTTGGTTCGTAGGGAATTACATAAAAGTCTAAAAGTCAGGCTAGAAACCGGTCGGCTAATTGACACAAAGTTTGACAGAGTTTGCTGACGAGGTTTTGATGAGGAACTGTATTGACTCCAGAAATCCCTCTCGATTATATGATTAATTTCCTTGTATGATAAAGGACAATCAACCTTAATACTACCAAATATATTCTTTGCTCCCCTTTTTGCTGCTCTATCTGCTTGATCATTAAAAACGAAGGAGGTGTGCGATGGAACCCAAGAAAATACAACATTAGTACCTTTCATGTAAAGACAGTGCAACATGTACTTAATCTCAAATAATAATTCCTCTCTTTGTGAATTTTCAAAACAATACAAACTTTTTAATACTGACTGTGAATCAACACAAAACAGGATATTAAATATTGAGACTGGCAAGGAAATTAAATAATTTAATGCCATCAGGACAGCAACTAGTTCAGCTGTAAATATGGAATGACCCTTACCTAAATAATATGATTTTTCAGCTTTGCAATCTGGAATTACAAAGCCAGATCCCGCACTACCATCATCAAGAACTGAGCCGTCAGTGTATACTTTCAAATAGTTAGTAAACTTTTCTTCCATGTCAATTTTGACAGATGCTGCTAACACATGCGGCGAAATCGCTTTATTTAGATCAGAAGAAAAAATGTTAACTGTTACTTCCGTTAGTTCCCAAGGGGGTACCGGCGGAACCAGTACGCGAGGCGCTACCTCGTATGGGTCAATCTTTGATGAATTAAAAAATCTTTGATGAATTAGAGAGAGAGAGAGAGAGAGAGAGAGAGAGAGAGAGAGAGAGAGAGAGAGAGAGAGAGAGATAGAGAGAGAGAGTACCATTTTCAGCTAGAGGCAAAATTCACAGACATAGATTACAATTCAGTGCTATTCGACGTACTGCCACCTTTGTCGAGGAGACGGGGGGAATCCATCTAAAGACATGACGAACGAGACAACAACAATGCTATTCTCAACTGGAATAAAACTCACAGGAAAACTGTAACGCAAAAAAAAAAAAATCACTT
>CM031609.1:19947266-19949766 GCA_018398815.1 Conus ventricosus | reverse complement strand
AGGCTAAAGAAGACAGACAGAGAGATTAAGGCAGAAGGGCCTGCTCAGCTAGACTCAGTGAATCTGATGTTCATCCCAGCTGGCTGTGTGGTGCCCAAGCGGCTGATGACAAGGTTCCCATGTGTTTTTCTGTACACACGGTCTCTGGGGTTTCTGCCACACTGCTGCTATCTTCGAAATGACTGTAGCTGTGATGTGGACCAAAAAAATTTTGGGCCCGGGACTGGGTTGTTGTAGCCCAGCTTCATCGACCTCAGGTGCTCTGAAAAGCGGTCGCCAATGGCGGTAGGCCCTCCCCATATACAGCTTGGAGCAGAGGGTGCAGGTCAAGTTTGTACACAAAGGTCCCTAAAACTGGCAGTTTAAACTGGACCTCACAGTGAATGTGCCGTGGGTCCCACGACTGAAGCTGAAGTGTCTATGAATGGGCACGTCTTGCATTTTTTGTCCCCACAAGGTCTGCACCCTGGTGAGGTTGAACGGGTGCCTGCGGTCTAAGCTTGGACCTCACAACATGTCACGCAGGTTTTTGTCCCTCTGAAAAGCAAACAGGGGTGGCTTGGAAAAGATTTGTTTGAGGTCTGGGTCTTGTTGGAGAACTAAAGTTTTCACGTGGGATTCTGCAGACGGGTAGGTTGTGAGGTTTGGTATGGGATGACTCCCAAACAGCGCGATCCTCATCCCTCCCGTTGCTTTTGGTCTCAGGGCTTCTGTGCGGCTGGTAGAGCATGCACGCTCAAGTGCTGTCTCCCACAAAAATCCTCTGGGTACTGGCGGGCTATAAAGAAGGTGGACATCCTCTGAGCCTCATTCTCAAAGTCCTCTCTCTACTCCCAAATGCGCCTGAGCCTTTGGAACTAGAATGTGGTATACTGTTCCTGTGGAGGATGGGTGGCTAGGAGTTGTACGGGAGATATGCATGTGATCAGGGGGCTTGGAGAAGACAGTGGGGGAGAGTTTGGAACAGTCGGGTGGACAGAGATGGAAAGGTCCGGGAAAGGAGATAAAATTTGGATGATTTTTCGGGGGTGTATCGGAGGCAGGGTGGAAGTTAGAAAATTGTTGGATGAAGTTTAACCCAAGTCTTCCCTTGGTCCCACCGACCACCAAGGCAGTCGTCAATAAACCGTTTGAACAGTGCCGGTTTTTTCCTGTGTAACGGCTGAGAGCTTGCCCTCCACGAAGCCTACAAAAAAGCATGCAAAGCTGGTCCCATCTTTGTGCCCATGGCGACCCCTTTTGTCGGTAGGTAGTGGCGGTCCTCGAAGGCAAACGAGTTCGGGGGAAAAGAACCAGTTCTGCTGGGCGGAGGATGGTAGGGATGTGAAGGTGTTTGATGTCACTCTTCCCCAAAGTAGTTTTTCAGCGCCTGCAATCCGTCACTAGGGGGGATACTGGTGTAAAGTGACACAATATCCATCGTGAAGATGTTCTCTCCCTGCTGTCATCTGGAAAGAGAAACCCTCTAACAGTCTCAGAGGGGTCGTTGGTGTCTTTTACGTACGTGGGTAAGGGGCCCAAACTAGGGTTGAGAATCTTGTCCAGGACATCAAAAAAATGATGACTGGGGGGCAAGCGCATGCAGAAACAATGGACGTCCAGGAGTGTCAATTTTGTGAATCTTGGGTAACTGCAGAACTTGAAGCTTTGAAAGATCTGAAGAAGAGGACAGATTTTGTCATCAAACCACTGACAAGGGAGGGGCCATAACAGTATGGCGAAGAGATCTCTATGTGGAGGAGGCGAGGAGACAATTGGGTGACAGGGACTCCTACAAGGGGATTATGAAATCTACAGTCAAGTCTGACAACACACTGATCCGAAAAACAATAAAATCGGCCATAGACCAAGACATCTTCCAACAGAAGCTTTAATGCCATCAACATGAACCTAAAGAACCAAACTTCTACCTGTTACCCAAGATTCACAAAATTGACACTCCTGGACGCCCCAAATTGTTTCTGCATGCGCTTGCCCACAGTCATCATTTCGAGGTCCTGGACAAGATTCTCCAACCCCTAGTGGCACTCTACCCACGACGTAAAGACACCAACGACACTCTGAGACTGTTAGGGGGTTTTCTCTTTCCCGATGAACACAGAGAGACACATCTTCACGATGGATATTGTGTCACTTTAACACCAGTATCCCCCATAAGTGACGGATTGCAGGCGCTGAAACACTACTTGGAGAAGAGTGACATCAAAACACCTCACATCCCTACCATCCCCGCCTACAGAACTGGTTCTCCCCCTGAACTCGTTTGCCTTCGAAGGACCGCCACAAACCTACAGACAAGAGGGGTCGCCATGGGCACAAAGATGGGACCCAGCTTGCATGCTTTTTTGTAGGCTTCGTGGAGGAGCAAGCTCTCAGCCGTTACACAGGAACACAACCGGCACTGTTCAAACGGTAATTGACGACTGCCTTGGTGTGTCGGTGGGACCAAGGAAGACTTGTTAAACTTCATCCACACAGTCTAACTTCCCTCCTGCCCCCG
>CM031609.1:19926348-19931348 GCA_018398815.1 Conus ventricosus | reverse complement strand
ACGTATGCACGCACATGGGCACACACACACACTCACGCGTGCATGGTACGCACGCACGCACGCAACCAAGAAAAGAAACAGAAAATGAAAATAAAAACCAAAACAAATACGTGACTAAAAAATTACATGTGCTTGGTAGTGTTCTAAAAAAAAAAAAAAACAGTAAAAACTCAGACAACTAATTCTACTTGATCGTTGCTTGTCTGTCTGCACACTCTTCAGTGGAAGGCGGTTCTAGGTGTTCGTTCATTTTGCAGTGTTATAGGTACTGCTCATTCTGTAGAAATAAGCCTTCCAGCGACTTCAACTGTAGTATCAACTTTTCGAATTGCCTAGTTTGTGGTGTCAGACCTCCGCATGCAATGCAACTGAAGTGGCACAAAAAATGGGACCAAACATGTCACGCGCAAGTAAAGGTTGTTCTGCACAGTTCTTAGCCGCTGACAATCTTTGGGTTACTATTGAACAGCAGAGCTGACCACTCAGACTGTTCCCTATCTTTTAATCTCCCTTGGATCCTTGAATGGACCCTCAAGCATTGTAGGCTCAAAGATTGTCCCCTACACTTTATACTGTTTGCATAACTTGATTTTTTTTTCTGCAACTTTTTTTCCTCTCCACACTTTCGTTTTTGTTTCATTTACTACCCTTCGCTGGCTGCTTTTGGGGTGCTGTTGGATCTTTTTTGAACCCTTGGTGGTGAGAACACCACAGTGTTATGGACTTTGGTGTGTCTCTGTATGACGCCAAGAGCGCAGACACAATCAGTCGTGTCTCCCTGATGAGTTCGATCCAGCGGACGAAAGACCTGGGAACAGGCAATACAAATAGATCTGCCTCCGGGAGGGATTGCGATGGTTCCCTCATGCAGCTAGCGAAGGGTTTACATATCTTACAATATATTTTCTTAATTTTATGTTCCAATTTTCTTCTTCACCGTCAAACCCCCCTCCCTCCCCCCCCCCCCCCCCTTTTTTTTTTTTTAGTTCATTTTCTATTTTACATCAGATCTTTTCCAAGTTTTCACTGTAATGACGGAGGAATTGTTAGCCTGCACTTGTTTTTCCCCACTACTTAATTGTTCGGCTATATATATATATATATATATATATATATTGTTGTGTGTGTGTGTGTTATTATATATAATGTGTGTGTGTGTTTGAGAGGAGAGAGAGAGAGAGAGAGAGGGGGGGGTAGATAATCGACTTACTTCAACTTCTTTCTATAGTAGAAAATAATTGCTCTGTAATAAAAACGAAATGAGTGTTTCACACATTTTTTGTCTGCTCTAATTAGGCTGAGATAAGCATACATTTTATCATGCACAGACATCGATTATGGTATAACTGAATGTGGTAGTTTGGAAATATAATGTTTGGCTTTGAAAAGAAAAGATGTGTGTGTGTGTAAAGAAACCATATATATGCCCACAAGTTTTTACCTGTATACGTAAAATAAAACGTAGTGAAAGAACACACAATCCAACCCTTTTATCGAGGGGAAAAAGCATAACCACAGACTGGCTTTTCAATCTCTTCTAAAACCACCGACAGGCCTTTTCACATCTGTCCCTCAATAAAGGGAATAATGAAGGAATTACAAACACAGAAAGCTGTAAGAAAGACGGGAAAAATGAGAGAGAGAGACAGGGGTGGGTGAGAGAGAGAGAGAGAAGAGGAAACACAGAGAGAGAGAGAGAGAGAGAGAGAGAGAGAGAGAGAGGGAGAAGAAAGAGGGAGAGAACTGAACAGAACATAATTTTATTCAAAAAGGCCAAACCCCCGTTTGAAGGGGTGTGAGCAATGGCAATGAATATAATATATCATATTATGATACAAATGCGAATGAAACTGTCATCCCAATATATGCATGAGCACTAGGTCAAATGCAAGACTGAAAACAGTCTACCAATTTGCAAAGGGAAATAATGTAAATTCGAGAAATCAAATCATAACCTACTCACATTTATAAACTCAATTAACAAATTCACATTCATACATCAATAAATTTGATAATTCAAGATATAGCTATTTCCCTTCTCTTAATGGCTTTGTAAAGATATACGGCAAGATTTTTTAACTCTTTTGTCTTTCGTGATGCTAAAGGTAATGTTAACCTGAAATCACTATGATTATTATGATATTTAGGATGAATTAAACTATGTCTTAAATCACCAAAAGCAGGGCAACAACAAAAAACCCCAGTGAATTTCAACATCTGTAGGAGATCTAAACAATTGGCATTTCATTACACGTTCACTATTCTTTTTATATCTTAAACTGTGCACTGATAAATTAGAAATCCCAAATCTAAATCTTATTAGTGTGTATCGAGTAAATCTGTCCAAATCCAACAGTAAGCATGTCTCCAGATCATGAAATGTCTTGAATTTCCTATAGTTTATAAATCTATCACTGTCATTTAGATGGCAATTCCAGTTTTGCCACCTGCAATGAATTAATCTTTGTTTGAACTCTCTTATAAAAGAATTTATGCATCCTACACCTTGGTTTTCCCATACATAACTGAAGCCATACTATTCAAAACATCACGTACTTTCGAAGCCCAATTGACTTTTCCTCAATTTGACAGATTTCATAACATTTTATATGCTTTAAAAGGCAGTCTATGCTCTTCCATTTGTGTCAGTTTCAACCAGTATCTAATACAAAGACACTAGAATTAATAGACAGGGGGAATCGATTCAATTCACCGTATATAAGATCATTCGGTTTTTTGAGACTTACTCCTAGATACTTCTTTAACAGAATTAACAGTGAAGAGAGAGAGAGAGACAAAGAGAGACAGAGAGAGAGAGAGAGGATCAAAATGGTCGGGGAAGAGAGAGAGAGAGGAGAGAGAGAGAGAGAGAGAGAGAGAGAGAGAGAGAGAGAGAGAGAGAGAGAGAGAGAGAGAGAGAGAGAGAGAATAAGGGGGAAAAAAGCGATGGCAAGAAAAAGAGACTATTAAACAAAAACTCTAATTTGTTAAGAAAAAAGGCGGAGACAAAAAAGGATACGAAGACCAGATGAGCAAGAGATAAGTGACATAGACAGATAGAGTAAATGAGTATGCGTATATTAAAAAGAAAGAATGGCCAACTAAAACACGCATTCCCACTCAACGAACAAAACAAGATTGCAAACAAAAAGCAAAGGGAGAGGGGAGGGGGTAAAAAAAACACACCAAGAAATGGAGGGAGCGAAGGGGGCAGAGATGCATTGCAAAGAAGAAAAACAAAGAAATATGTTATCAAGAAAATTAGTAATAACGACAACAGTAAAAATAATCACCCTTTGGACAAAAACTCAATGCAACATAGACACAAACACGGGGAACCATCTCCATCAGTTTCTCAAGTCACAGCTGGCTTCGTAAGACACCACCAGTTCTGCAAAAGGCAAGCTTGCTTCTGCACTGTATACACCAGTTTGTCACGCCAATCAATAAGCAGGGCCTTTATTATCATCATTACAGCAGCAGCGGCAGATGAAATGCCAATATCAGGCATCGGATGACGGAGAGAAGTTGTCAGAGATGAAGCGCGTTCACTTCAATATAATTCCTCAACAAGCGAGAAAGAAGAGTAGCGCCAACTTGCCTGCTTCACCCAGACATCTGTTAGACTTTGTCGGATAAATCAATGTCGGAATTCTGTGAGATGTCGCGTAAAAGAGAGAGAGAGAGAGAGAGAGAGAGAGAGAGAGAGAGAGAGAGAGAAGACAGACAGACAGACAGACAGACAGACAGACAGACAGACAGACAGAAACAGAGACAGAGACAGGACAAAGAGACAGAGGCAGAGAGTCGAAGACAAAAGAGAGACAGAGAGAGAAAGACAGACAGACAGACAAACACATAGGCACACAGACACACAGACAGCAGAGAGAGAGAGAGAGAGAGAGAGAGAGAGAGAGAGAGAGAGAGAGGAGAGAGAGAGAGCAATTGAATGCAACCTACTATGATTTTATAGACACAATAAAGCAAAAAGAAGAAAGAAGTTGGAAAGCTAACAGACAGACAGAGGGAAAATGGATCCAACCTATTATGATTTTGTAGACCAACTAAAACCAAACAAGAAAGACGGTGGGAAATCTGGAGTAGGAGTACAGGAAGAGGCAAGACATGGACAGATAGATGGTCAGACAGAGAAGCAAAGAATATTTACATTCAATGGCAAGCGGTAATAGAAAAAAAAACTAAGACTACTCTTTATTTTAGTCAATGTATATCTCGACAAAACAGTAACCTCTTCCACTCCCCTTAACACACTGGGCCTGGGGTAAAAACAAAGAATCATTTTCTGGCGTTCCTTTTAATTAAAGAGAGGGGAACTACGTTTTACTTTACTTATTCTTCTTTCTTTTTTTCCCCGAAGAAACGAAACGATTTTTTTGTCCTTTACGACCTGCAGCCCATTCATTCCTTGTGTCTGAACCGAATGCCATCAGACAGGCGACTGTAACCAAAAAAAAATCATTACTAGTGCACAGGACGTCTGTTTTCCTATGGTTCACAGTTCGTCAACAGGCATGATGTAAAGAGAGAACAGAAACGCACGCCCCTCAAGCCTTACAACAGTCGGATAACAACTGTGGGGTATCTATAATCTGACCTTCAAGGCTCTCAGATGTCTACAGTAATGTGCTGAGATTTAGACTCAGGAGAACTGTTCTCCAATGCTCAACGTATTCGATTATGAGCTATGATGTATCTAGCTTCAGCCTGAAAAGAGATATTCTTTGAGGCTCAGACTATTCAGATATCAGTAGTCTTCAAGGCTTAAGACGTTCGCATATTAGTTGCATTCTGTTCACATTAAGACTGTGGAGATGTTGTTCTTTGAACCTCGGAGCATTTAAATATCAACTGTAGTGTGCCATAGAGGTGATTTTCCTGGAGGTATATAGCATCAGAATATCAACTGTGTTGTTTCTGGATACGGACAGGAATATGATGCTCTTGAGGTTAAAAGCTTTCGGATTTTATTACATAATCGT
>CM031609.1:19913848-19921348 GCA_018398815.1 Conus ventricosus | reverse complement strand
AAAAAATCTATTTATACCCGGGTTTTTAAATGATTTTTTGTTTAAAGGTTTTTGTGAATTTGGGAAAAAGAGAGAAGGGTTTTATTTTGTTTGATTCCATATGCATTGATTTTTCCGTTCTTTTATCATGTGTAGAAATTTATAGCTTTACTAGGGGTTTGATGTGACGAATGCAGATATATGAATGAGATTGTAAGCAAGCTGGGGAGTGTTTTTGGGGCCCTGTGCGCTAGCCCTTTCCCTCCATGACATTACCCCGGGTTTGCCCAATTTATTGGCGACCCGGGCCGGATTTTGGCCCTTTTATTATTTTTGTTCAATTTCTCAGAGAGGAAGGGGGGTGGGTTTAAGTATTGTAATCCTAAGACAAGGGGGTTGCCCTTTGTTTTTCCCCAAGATTTTAAAATATTTAGGCTTGGCTTTGTTCCCAAGATTTTTAAATATAGGGGGGGGCTTTTCAGCCCCAGAGAACTTATTTCGCACAGATTCCCTATAAATTCCCCCCGCCTCATGTTGGGTCAGGGGGCGGGGCGTCTTAAAAAAATAATTTCGTTGCCCCAACCCAAATTATTATCACTTTTTGGGGGAAATTGTGCTATTACGCCCTTCGTGTCGGTAACCCAGTTTGGCTGTCGTGTTAAATTTTTTCCCCCAAAAAAAAAAAGAAAGAGATTTAATGGCGGAAAAAAAACCCCCTATTGAACAACTTGTGAGCGCGTCGTGTTTAGGTTACTCAGGAGTGATTTGGGCGACCCATTCGTTGAAAACAGCAAAAGAAAAAAGGGGTGAACGCGGGGAAAAGGGAAGCCGTGTTGCCTTTAGAGTTTTAGCATTAGCAGAGCGGGAAAGGCCCTAAAGCTAGCGAAACGCAGGAAACAGAGAAAATAAGGCAACGCGGGGAAAACAAAAAGGGTTTTAAGGATTCAGGTAATGTTTAATCAGGTAGGGAAACGCGGGAAACGGAAAGTTTTAAAGGGTTAAATTTTGAATTAGAGAAAGTGAGGATAAAAAGGGAGACCCCCAAGGATGGAGCTACTTTCCAGTGCTCTGTGCGCAGCTCCCCGCCCCCCGACCCAAGTTGCCAAATTCTCTAAAGGGAAACCCGGGAATTCGATTGGGGCATAACCCAGTCTTTTCCCAAAACTTTTTGCGCCCAGTGGGTTGGCCTTCAAAACGGGGCAGCATTTGTCGCGTTACGAGGGGTAAGGCATTAAAAAATTTTTTCACTGCGTTCCCAGCAGAACAACGTCTTTTTTCCCGGCGGGGAAGGAAATTGATGAAGGGATTTGACCTCACAGAGGGGGGGTTTTCAAAAGAAATTTTTTTTCAGAAAAAAATTACAAGCAGGTGAGCCGTACACCAGTTTGGTGACTTTCAAAGATCACAAATTTGAAATGGTTGGTTTGGGGAGGGTAAAAAGAAGGAGTTCCCCTGATTTAAAAAGAGCTAGTTTGAAAAAAACCAGATTTTGTCGGGGTTGCGGCCCTGATTTAAACCTCCCTTTAAAAAGAGGGGACGGGCCAGAGAAAAGCGGAGGGGTTGTTGAAGTTCGCGAGGTGTTAGAAGGCACGTCTGGGCCCAAAGGGTGGGGGAGAAAAGGTGCAGGCACGGTGGAAGATTTGAAAGGAAAATGGGGGGTTTTTCTAAAGTTGCCCCCCCCCCAAAGTGGTGGGGCAGAAGGAAGGGCACGGGGGGAAATTAGGG
The DNA here is from genome assembly GCA_018398815.1 of Conus ventricosus. NCBI lineage: Eukaryota > Metazoa > Mollusca > Gastropoda > Neogastropoda > Conidae > Conus > Conus ventricosus. The sequence continues at coordinate 19,919,644 of CM031609.1, read as the reverse complement.
TTTCTTTTTGTCACAAAAAGGGGACATGTGGCGAGGGATTGTCGCTTTGGGGTTTCCCGGGAAGGCACCCGCCTTGCAAGAGGGGGAAAAGGGGTTCGCCCCAAGGGAAACGCCTGCAGGGGAAAAACCAAAAGGGATTCAGTTAAGGGGGGGTGCAGCCTATGGTTTAGCAGGGGACAGCAGTCGGGTTGTCGGGATGGAGGGCACAAAGGCGGGAGTGGTTGTTCCCAGTGGAAAAGGGTGGTTTGGGCCAGAGGGGGTTTGGAAAAGTTTTACGAAACTGGTTGTTCTTTTGGGCGGGGTAGTACAAACAACGCGGGTTTCGAGAAAGGGGTTTTGCCCGGGAAAAAATCCGGGACCTGTACTCTAATCGATGGCACTGTGAGGGAGTTTCAGTTGCTTGATAGGTACGTCCCTTTTACTTCTCGGCGAGTTGTCTGCGTTGGTGATGGAAAAAAAACCCCTTCATGATTTGATCTTTGGAAATTTTCCAGGGGGAAAGGTTTCCGGGGGGACCCTGAGTTGTTGACTGCTACAGGGGCAGCAGTTCAAACACGGAGAAAGAAGGAAAAAAGGGTTTGGAAAAACCTTTTGTCGTTCGGAAAGGAAAGTCGGGCCCTTAGATGTGCCCCTGATGAGTTTAGGGCAGCGCAGGGAACAAGCCCCTTCGCTCGGGGAAGTCTTGGGAGTTGGCAAGAGGGGGAGAGGGAAAAAGGAGGGTTTGGGAGGTGAGACAGAAAATTTTTGTTTAAAGGGGGGGCTGTTGTTTCCCAGTGTTCACCAAGGGGAAAAAACAGGGTAAAGGGGACCACCCCCCAGTTAGAGGGGACCAGAGGTTTTCGTGACAAATGTCATGTCAGGGGGGGGTCACGGGGTCGCTTTTGGGGGGTTTTTTTTCGGCACCAGCAAAAAAGGGTTTTTTTAAAACCCAATCTTTGTGACTTTTTTTTTGGCCCCGGAGCAATGGCAGACAACAAAAGGGTTTTTGCATGTCATGTGAGGGGTGTCAAAGGTCCGCCACAAGAGGGGGGGAAGAGGAAGGGGCCTCTTAAACAGGCCCCCTTTAATTTCCCCCATTTGGAGGGTGGCTGTTGATTGATTGGCCCCAAACGGGCCCGTTCCCAAAGGGGGGCACAGGTATGTGTTTAAGGGTGGGGACTACGCGACAGATAAGAAGCGGTTTTTCCCTGAAGGGTGACCACAGGCGGTGAGGGCGGGGGACCTTTTTCTGCGTGGGTTTTTGGCCAAAATTCTCCGTTTTCCGGGGTCTTCACCTTTTTTATTTTGGGGGGGCCCAAACTTTCAACCCTTTCTCCCCAAACCCCAAACCCCCCCAAACCAATTTAAAATTCAAATTTTTTTTCAAACCCCCCCCTTAAAAAATTTCTTTTCCCAAAAATTTCCTACACAACCTTTTTCCCCATAAATAATTATTCCCCCCCTTAAAAAAATTTTTACATTTTTTCCTAATTTTTTTCCTTTTATAACATTTTTTATTTCCCTTTTCTTTTACCCCAAACCTTCTTTTTATTCACTCCCCTTACCTTCCATAAAAAAATTTTTTTCCCCCTTTAACCCCCCCCCCATTTCAACCCTTTTCCCCCAAAACCATTTTTCCCCCCTTTTCCTTTTCCCCCCCCCCCCAAACTTTTTTTAAACCAAAAATTTTTCAACTTATCCTTATTCCCACCCCAAAAATAAAAAATAAAAAACCTTAATTTAATCCTTTTCTTTCCAAAAAACAATTTTATCCTTCCCCCTTTTCCCTCCTTTTTCCCCCCCTTTTTTAAATTTTTTTTTCCCCCCAAATTTGTTTTTTTTAAATTTTCCCCCCCCCGGGGCCACCCCCCCACAAAAAGGGGGTTTTGTTTCCTGGTTTCCAAAAAGGGGAAGAGGGTTTCCGGGTGTGTCACTGTTTTTGAAGGGTAGACAGTAGGAGCAGGGGGAATTTTGGGGGCTCTAGAAGGTATAGGGCGTTCCCCGATGATAAACCAGGGAGGAAAACTTAGAAAATGTACGGTGGAAATTAACCCTGCAGAAAACCCCTACATGTTTAAAGCCTACCCGATCCCTATGCCACCCAAACAAGTGTCGGAAAGGGGGAGGTAGAAAAAATGTTTTGGGCCTTGGGGGGTTTTAACCCTCCAAAACCATCTTTTAGTGCACCCGTGTCTTAGTGGGAAAAAAAGGTGAGATCGATTTTGTGTGGGCTAAAGACGTTGAACAGTGTCACCAAGGCGATGCCCGAGGTCATACCCCAACATGGAAGGGCCCGTTCGCTCAGGCCCCAAGCAAAAAGCCCCCATTTCACCAGGATAGGGTCTAAACAAAGGGGTTTTGGCAAAAAGCCCCGAGTGGGACTCAAAGGAAGTCAAAAGCATTTTCCCCTCCCATGGGGCTATACCCGTGGGAAATACTCCCTTTTGGTTTTGGGCAACGCGCCTGCCGGGCTTCTCTCGGAAGATGAGGAAGTTATTAACGGGATTTTGGGAAAGGTTTGTGAATTTCATGGTGACATTCTGATAGCGTCCGAGGGCATGGGGGGGAAACTATGAGGCGCTAGGACAGTTTTTGAGAGGTTGGGGGAAAGCCCCAAACTCACAGCCGGGGCCCAACCCAAAATGCCAAGGGTTGGTTTTCCCGCCCGGAGTTCTAGGTTTTGTTTTTCCCGGGGGCGACACAAAGCAGCCCGGGAAAAAGGAAAGGTTGGGAAGATGATGAATTCGAGGCCCCAAAAACCCCAAAAAGAAAATCCGGAAATCTGGGAGGTTTTTTTTTGGGGGGTATAGGGAGTTTTTTTCCCCAAAATTTTTCTGCAATCAGAGTCCTTCAGGGAAATTTTTTAAGGAGGGAAACCGGCAGGGGGTCGGGAAAGGTTTAGACGCTGAGGGGCAAGCCCCCCGGGCGGTGTGGAAAGACTGGGTTCCCCTTCCCCTTTTTTAAGCTACCAAAATATGTCCCCAAAAACCCTTTTTTTTTTGCGGACAGATGCATCAGGTGGTGGGATAGGTGGGAGTATTTAGCAGGGGGCATGAAAAGGTCGAGTTTCCCCGTGAGGTATGCTGCAGGGAAAATTGACAAAAAATGTGGGAAAAAGGGTAGCAACGGTGGAGGGAAAGGGGGTTTAGCTTTTCGGTGGGCCCTGCCCCGGGAAATTCCCAAATAATTGTAGGGGAAAAAGTTTGTGATTGAGACAAATCACCAAAACCCCTCAAATTCCGCAGGAGGCACGCTGAAAAAAAGCAGGGTTCTGCGTTGGGCAATTTGGGATTGCAGCCCTACAGGTTCGGGTGCAGTACATTCCCCGGGGACAGAATGTCGGAGCCGGACTATTTTAAACCCTGTAGTCTAGCAAAAAACGCAAAATCAGAGGGAAGTCAGCATATCCGGGGTGCTTTGGGTTTTAATATGTGTTGATTCCCCGTTATGTTGGGTTTGGGTTTTGGGTTTTATTCCCCCGTTTTGGGTTTTGTTCATATTTTTTTGTGTGGATTGTTCCCCCTTTTTTTTTGTGGGACTTGTTTTATGGAAAGTAGTTTGCTTTGGGGCTACAGTCGCTTGTGTTTTTTTATGCATTATTTGCAATTGGGGGTGGGGGAAACCCCCCCTTTAAATGTAAAGGTTTGTTTATCTATTTATTGTGCTTTTTTATAAAAATTGTGGAAAAGGGGAGATGGCCAAAACCCCGGTAGGGGAATGCATAAGTGGCCGAGGTCGTTATAAAATGGTCGAAATAAGCAAGAGTGCCCGTCCAATTTTTAAATCTTTGGGGTGATTCCACTAATGATATATTTTATTTAAAAAATAAACCGTTGGTTGTAAAATATTTTTCAAACTTTTTCACGTGTTGCTGTGGTTTAGCAAATTCGGTTTTTGGGCTTTTTTGTACCCTTGTTTTGAGGGCAATGGGGCATGGTCTTTTGCAAGGGGGAAATTGTCACGGGGCAAAAAAAAAACTCAACCCCAAAATTGTGGTCAATCCCCCACCCGCCCGTTGGGGCTTAAACTCTTTAAAGCAAATATTTCTGGGCGTCAGGCGGACGGCCCCCCTGGTTCGGATCCAGGCAATTTTAAACAAAAGGGGGGGGGGGTAAAAACCTCATCCTCCCCAGAGGGCGGTCTGTCCAAGACGGGGGCTAATAGCTGACCCACGCATTTACCGTCGCCTCAGCCAATTTTAAAACTATTTTTGCTCTCGTGGAGACAGCACTTTTCTGTAGGGCGGTTTAAACCTTGGGGCCCCCCAGGTCTCCGGGAGGTTTGGTCAGCGCCGTGGCGCCTACCCAGACTATCTAAACCCCTTTAGAGTGACCCGTGTCCCCGAGTTAAGCCAAAACCCGGCGCCAGTTAAGTGGGAAAGGGGGGGGGGGGGTGTGTGGTGGGGGGTGAATTAGCTAATCCCAAATTTTAAAAGACCAAATTTACCACCACAGAGGTAAGGGTGTTTTAGGCGTGAATGTCTTTATTTGAATATCCAATGGAATTAGGGGAGGGGAAATTCGGGGGGTCGGGGTAAAATTTCTGACCAATGGTTATCGCCCCTTTTTTGGACAGAAAGGAAACACAATAAGAAGGTGGGAGTGGAGAACGGCTTTGGGGAACGAGGGGGAACCCAAAAGAGGACAGAGGAGAGAGGTCTGAGTGTAATCTCGGAGGGAAGGGGAAAAACAGAGAGAAAGAGGGAGGAGAGAAGAGAACCCAAATTGAGAGATTAGCATGAGATAGTCTGAAGGAAAAAGGGTTTAGGAGGATGGGGAGAGAGAGGGGGTTGTAAAATAATGAAGAAAAAAAGAAAGAAAGAAAAAAAAAAAAAAGAAAATAAACCCTGTCCTTATAAAGCGGGCCCAGGGAAAAGGGGGGAGAAAAGAGTGCAAAAGCTTTAATGGGAGGAAGAAAGAAAGGAGAACAGATCGTTTTTGATTTGTCAGTTCTATCCTCACTGGGGTTTTGACCTCCCTTTCTTGGCCAGCGCCACTTTCATCAGAGTTTCCCCCCTGACCCGGTTTCCGGGGTCCGCTTGACCCGGGGCAAACAGACCAACACCGTGCCGGGAGTTGTGTCGTGTTGTGAAAGTGCAGTGAAAGAAAAAGAAAAAAAAAGAAAAAGACAGTGAATTTTGTGAATTGTTAAAATCACCCGGCCAGGGTTAAAAAGAAATTAAATTTAAAACCCCGGGGTTTGTTAATGGTTTTTTTAGATAAAAGATTTTGTGAAGTTCAGGAAAGAGAGAATGTTTATTTTTTTTGTTTTTATGCATTGAGTTTGTTCTTGATTTATGGGTAGTAAAAATTATAGACTTTACTGTGGGTTTTATGTGACGAAAGCATGATTATGAATAGTTGTAAAACCAAAGCTGTGAGTGTGTTTGGGCTGTGCGCTAGTCCTTCCTCCACTGACATTACACCGAGGTTGACATACATGTGTCACAGAAGGCACTGATATATGTGTTCAGAGATAATGATACATGTGTCACAGAGGGCACTGATATATGTGTCAGAGATAATGATACATGTGTCACAGAGGGCACTGATATATGTGTCAGATATAATGATACATGTGTCACAGAGGGCACTGATATATGTGTCAGAGATAGTGATACATGTGTCACAGAGGGCACTGCCTCATGTGCCTAGCCGATGTTAATAAATGTGTCACAGAGGACACCGACATACATTGTCACAAACGACATTTTGCAGATCCTAATCTGTCCAGAGAACCAGCATTGCCCTACTCCAATCAACCCCCCCCCCCCCCTCCCCACACACACACACACCCACACACACACACCGCACCCTA
>CM031609.1:19908848-19911348 GCA_018398815.1 Conus ventricosus | reverse complement strand
TTCAAGACTGGTACAGCCTTTTAAACTTGAATAAGTCAGACAAATACATACATAGACGAACAATCTAATAGTGGGGGAAAAACAAGCGCAGGCTAACAACTCAACTGTCTTCATAGTAATGACTTGACAAAGATTTGGACTTAAGGAGGGGGGGGGGGGGGGTGCAAAAAAGAATCCAATAGCATCCCCAAACATTTTCAGCAACTTTTTCATCCCCACACTTTCGTTTGGTTTCATTTACTACCCTTCACTGGCTGCTTTGGGGGTGCTATTGGATTCTTTTTTTTTTTTTTCATCCTTGGCGGTGAGAACACCACGGTATTATGGACTGTGGTGTGTCTCTATTTGACGCCAGGAGCGCAGACACAACCAGCCGTGTCTCCCTGATGAGTTCCGACCCAGCGGACGAAATTCCTCGGAGCAGGCAATACAATATATCTGCCTTCAAAAGGGATTGCGATGGTTCCCGTATGCAGCTAGTGAAGAGTTTTCATATCTGTAATATATTTTCTTAATTTCATGTTCCCAGTTTCTCCATCTTCAAACTGCCCCCCCCCCCTTCCCCCCCTCCTTAAGTCCAAATCTTTGTCAAGTCATTACTATGAAGACAGTTGAGTTGTTGGCCTGCGCTTGTTTTTTTTTCCCCCACTATTAGATTGTTCGTCTACGTATGTATTTGTCTGACTTTATTCATGTTTAAAAGGCTGTGCCAGTCTTGAATAAAAGTTACTCTGTGTTAGGTTTTCTTATGAGAGCAAAAGTTACCCTCCTTGTTTACCGTTTATTGTTTACTGTTCCCTGCCTCATTTCATTTCCAATCCCCAAAACTCAGCATGATAAAAAAAAACAAGATAAACCCTGATCGCAGCTGCCATTCGTACATAAAAATGAGGTCACTGTCTCGTAGCATTCAGACAAACATTTTTATGGTATTGTGGTAGGGTTTTGCAATATTTTCCATCAAGCAACATTGCCATTGTGACAATTTTGGTGCCTGGTGCTGACGATATGCTGCAAAAAAACTTTTCGTTAGAGCACGGCCTATCTATGTCCAAATAAAGTCACATAATCATTCCAGATAAAGGGAAACTTTATAATGCGACGCCAATATAATATCGACTAGAGGGCATCCAAATCTGTTTGCTATTAGGAATTGTTCTCACTTCAAATAAAAGTTCTCAGGGTCTGCTTTTACTTTTCGGAAAAAAAGTCGGATGAAATCACCATATTTTCCCTCAGGGTTCACGCTCGTAAACCATCAATAACAAAAACCGAAGGCGTGCGTTGATGATGAACTCCTTCTTGCCCTGAGCGGTGCATTAATTCCATTGCTGTCGTTTTCGCTGAGCCATGGGGTAGAGTTATTGTCCTTCCAATTCCAAGCTGTGAATTAATGATGCAGTTTTGCCACATCAGTCACCAATTAGAGAAACAACAAAACGATATGCCTGTAACGCAGATAACTGACTTTGCGATCGTTATCCTGATGTGCACATCAAATCGGATATTTGATTTTTCTTTTCTTTTTCTTTCTGTTCGCTTGATCCATAAACTGAGACAGGAGAACTCTATTTTCAATGAAAAGACAGGTGTTGTTTCCTCCTATTTCTCCCCGAAACAGGCCTGTGTCACACTTCACTCAGAACTTCGGTTCATCGTATAATTCTAAAGACAGCAATCAGACCATCGTTTGGGTTCTTGTGAAAAATGGAAGAATTACACACAAAAATAAAAGAAGAAAAATAGAAGAAGAACCGGTGCAAGACGTGAATCACAAACCAGTACTCTCTCACTTCCCAGCTTTAGTGCGTGGCTACATTTCCTTACTGATGCACTGTGTCACATAGGACACTGTTGGGGGCCGGAATAGCTCAGTTGGTAGAGCGCCGGACTCGTGATCCTGGGGTTGCGGGTTCGAATTTCGGTAAAGGGGGATTTTTTCCTCGGAGTTAACATTGGTTCTGACTCCATTCCCCATACAGTCCTTCGAATGAGACTATAAACCGAGGGTCCGTGTGTGAACGCACGTACAACATCTTGCACACACGTAAAATCCCATCACCAACTTTCGGAAGACAAGGCCAGTTTGGCCGTTGGTATGGATGACACGTTACACATAGCATGCACCTTCCCCGAAGATGGAGTATGGCTGCCTTAATGGCGGGATTAAAAAAACGATCATACACACAAAACTCCACTGCCTGTCTATACAGGCATTGTCCGCAGGAGTATCAGCCTACGTACGCAGAAAGAAAAAAAAAGGACACTGTCATGTGCACAGAGGATACTAAGATGTGTCCAAGTACACCGATATACTCTGTCACTGATGACTCTTCCGGATGTTAACTGGTCCGAAGATCCATCACTATCCCAGTCCAGTTACCCACCCCAACCCCATCCCACACAATCACCTTTCACCTTCACTCAAAGAGAACCATCGCTACCAGGGCACTAAAATACCCAGGCAGTTGGGTTTTTTTTTTTACACATGATTACCAGT
>CM031609.1:19891348-19903848 GCA_018398815.1 Conus ventricosus | reverse complement strand
GATATGGAACGTGATTTTCTCCAGCGAGGATACAGCCCTGTGACCATCCAGGAGGCAAAAACCAAAGCCAGCCATGTTCCCCGACACGAGACTCTCAGCTATAAGACGGAAGACAGGCAACACAACCGAGTTCCATTCATCATCACCCACAACCCCTCTAATCCCCCATTCCGTTCTTGGTTTGCAGAACTCCAACCTCTTCTCCACATGAGCCAGAAAATGCGGAAGGCTATGCCTTCCCCACCCATACTAGCCGAAAGAAAATCGCGGTCTTTGAGAAATCTGCTCATGCCATCAGCTCTCCCGATTCCAGATGACATTTATGCTGGATGCTTCAAATGTACAGCTGAACACTGTGTGGTTTGTGAAAACCATCTAGTTGAGAGCAGAACATTCAGTAGTATGCAGACAGGAGAGACATTTAGCATCCGTCATCGACTGTCCTGTGACAGCAGCAATATCGTCTACATGCTGTACTGCACCAACTGTCAGAGTACACAGTACATGGGTGAAACTATGCTGACACTGAAAGATCGCTTCTATCTGCACAGGTCTAATATCAAGTTGAACAAAGGTGCATGTGTTCATGTCAACAATCATTTCAACTTACCTGAACACTCTCTGAAGAACATGAAATGCATTGTGGTGGAAAAGGTCCACAGCCTGAACAAAACCGCAAGACAGAGAAGAGAAGATTTCTGGAAGAATAAACTAAAGACAGTTTATCCTTTGGGACTCAACGGCCTTGATTCCGATGGACACTGATTTGCAGAGTGGAGACGGGGGAGTCTTGGTTAACTTATGGGGAGGGTGGGGCATGATGTGGTTGGGTGGAATTCTTTATGTGACCTGCACGTGTGTGTATATGTGTGTGTGTGTAAATACTGTTATGGAATGGTCCCTGTGGTAGAGGGACTTGGTTCTCTGGCGGTCTCGGTGGCAGAGAGACACGTAGGCTTACATGTGTGTGTGTGTTGTTGTGTGTGTGTGTGTGTGTGTGTGTGTTGTGTGTGTGTGTGTGTGTGTGTGTGTGTGTGTTGTAAGTGTGTGTGTATGAGTGTGTACGTGTATATGTGCGTCTTTTTTTTTTCCCCAACTTCCTCTCTTAATCTCAATTTTTTTTCTTTTAAATAGCAGAAACACTGACGTCATAGCTATGACAACTATGTTCAAATGCGTCAATACTTATGACGTTCTTACCTTGTTAATAAACAAGCCCCAGAAGAAGGCCGCATGGCCGAAAATTTGGCAAAATATTAAGACATTAAGTGCGTTGTGTTTCCTTTTAATGTATATATATATATATTTTCGTTTCTTTGTTTGTTTCTTTGTTTGTTTTGTTTTGTTTTGTTCTGTATTTGTCCATTCTGCCATTTTCTCTCCTCCCCCTTCCCCATCTCCTCATTATATACTTTTTTTCTTCCACACGCCTTTCTCAACAAACCTGAATGTTTCTTCTTTTCTTCATCTCCTTTCCTTCTTGTCCTCACTTTTTTTTTTTTCATGCTCTTTAATCTACCTCTTTGTCTGCCTGTCAGTCTGTCTCTCTATTTGACAATCTGTGTATCTCCGTAATAAAGTTCAATGTGCATCTTTCCATGCATGTCTGTTTCTCACTCCGCCTGATTATCTGTCTGGCTATTTGTCTGTTTGTCCGTCTATATAATCTGTATCACCTTTGTGGACATGCTTGTAACGTCCTGCTTTCAGAAAGCTGCTTTGGATGATCCGTGTGGGTTTTGTCTGCCCATTTTCGTTGGAGAGAGAGGTAGCTACGTGCGGCTTTATTTTGAAGTTACATGCATAAAACTGTTTGAGAATAGAAGAAAAATTGCATTCCTTGTTTAAGATTTATCAGTTAAGTCTAACCGCCTAAGCAACCAAGGACCTCTCTCTCTCTCTCTCTCTCTCTCTCCTCTCTCTCTCTCTCTCTCTCTCTCTCTCTCTCTCTCTCTCTCTCTCTCTCTCTCTTCTCACCACACACACACACACACACACACACACACACACACACACACACACACACACAGTGATTTTGTTTTCATGTTCATATTCAAAAGATTTCAAGGATTATTGCCCCCCCCCCCCCCTCAAACAAACACACACACACACACCCACACACACACCACACACACACACACACACACACACACACACAGCACGCACGCACGCACGCACGCACGCACGCACGCACGCACCACGCACGCACACCACACACCACACACACACACACACACGCACACACCACACACACACACACACACACACACACACACACACACATACACGCATGCACGCACGCACTTACACACACATACATATTTTCACCTTCCTTCAGAATGAGAACTATCACTGTCAGAACACTAAAATATCAGGTCAGTTATGCCTTGTGTCACATTATTACTAGTCTAATGTACAAGTTGCACTGTGTGGTGTGAAAACCTATCACTGTCAGAACACTAAAATATCAGGTCAGTTATGTCCTTTGTCACATTATTACTAGTCTAATGTACAAGTTGCACTGTGCGGTGTTCATTTTCCAGCGCAAGAGCAGCCAGGGAACTCTGCGTTTTTAAACCGATTAGGAACACAGAGAGAGAGAGAGAGAGAGAGAGAGGAGAGAGAGAGAGAGAGAGAGAGAGAGAGAGAGAGAGAGAGATGTTTTAATCACATATAGGCCTTTGCCCCTCATGATGGGGACTAATTGAACAATCATTTCACACAATGTTCTTTTATATATACAAATGATAAGGTTAAAGATAACGTTTTACGAGGTAGCAACTTGACGCAGCTGAAACGCTTTATACAAGAAACATGATAGATTTCTGATTGTTCTTTCATGTTTGCATGCCAAAAGTAAACTTAATCGGAACAGGTTTGGAAATCTATGAAATTTTGCCGGGATATATTGCTGTCTTAAGCTACTTAGTGCTGGGCAACGCAAAACAAAATGGAACTCATCCTCTTTACTTTTTTACACAGTGGGCAGATTAAATCGTTGTAATTGTGAGATCGGTATTGGTAGCAATGCACTGCGATTTCTGAGACGCCAAGTCTGAATCTTGTCAACATAATTTTCAAATGTCTATCTAAATTCAGTAACAGGTGAGTTGTCACTTCGGGAACTGTACAAAACATTCTGTGCACACTAAATCTATCACTATTCTTAAAATGGAAATCCCATTCCTGCCACTTACATAAAATCAATCTTTTCTTGAAATCATGTAAGAAAGCATTTATTTCCTCTACATCTTGATTTGTCCAAACAAATCCATATCCAAACGTATACAACTTACAACGGATATTTTATCACGTGAATCTAAACCGAGCAGCATCCTATAGTCTTTGCGTGGTAGTCTTGACTCGTTCATTCGAGTTAGTTTTAGCCAAAAACGAATACTTTTGACTGCTGAGTTGATAAATATTGAATATCGATTCGTTTCCCTATATATTAGATCAATTGGCGTTCTCATTTCAACCCCTAAAAGCTTTTTCAGGGCAAACAGATGTATTTTTCAGAATGTTGAGCAGCATTATCTAAACCCCATAACTCAGCCCCATACTGAACTATTGGTTGAATTTGTGTGTCAAATAATTTTTAATATAAATTGAGAGAATTGCATTTCAATTTAGACAGTTTCTGTAGAATACACAACAAAGCACTTTTAGCTCTGTTCACCTAATCCTGACATGCAACAGAGAAACTCATTCTTGTGGAGAAATGGATTCCTAAATACTTATACGCATTCTTGACTCGAATGGACGAGTCAAGACTACCACGCAAAGCCTGTAGGATGCTGCTCGGTTTAGATTTACGTGATAAAAATATCCATTGTAAGTTCATTCAACGCCTTCTTCCTTACGCTGAACTCTGAAGTAACCTGAAGCGATCAAAGGTAAGTGAATTTTCGTTGTTTTATTCGTTTATGTCTCGCTTGAAGAAGACCTAAGAGGTCGCAACGCGTTGTGTTTTGTCTTGTGACTCGTTTGTCCACGTTCTCTGGGCGGTTCGCTAACATTTATTTAACAACTATATTAGTTTTATCATGCTTACATTCAAATGCAGTGTTGATGCTGCCTGATACAAACTATTAAGTTGTGTCTGTAGACCAATTACAGTTTCCGCTATCAAAGCTATATCATCTGCCAGCAATAGGATAAACACTCACAGTCACCTTGGGTAAAGTAGCACCATGCATCCCTCTTCTGATCACTTCTGAGGCTAACTCATTTATGAATAATGAAAATAACACAGGACTAGTTACATCACCTTGTTTTACACCATGAGTACAATTATATAATCAGTTAATTTTGCTCCACATCGGATTCTAGCTTTTACATTTGTGTACATATTACGAAGACATCTAAATAACTTGCCTTTAATTCCATTTTTTAAGAGTATAGGCCATATTATATTTCTGTCTACAAAATCAAAGGCCTTTTCAAAGTCAATAAAAGCAGCATATAATTTGCGATTAAAGGAGAACTGTTTCTATACCATAGCTAATAATGTAAATACATGATCAATTGTAGAATATCCCCTTTTACATCCTGCTTGGTATTTGCCTGTTAAATTAAGTTCTTCAACATACTCTTGGAGTCTATTGTTAACATTTTTCTTAACAGGAACAAGCTTTTCACCCCCCCCCCCCCCCCCCCCCCCCCCCGCCCCCGACCTCTCAAAAATCCGGTTTTTACATTTTCAGTCAATGCATCCTTCACAGTGACAAGGTTCCTTATTTCTGTAGTTCCGTGTTGCACGATTACATTTTACACGACTGGGTGATAAGTCCGTATTTTTTACCGTCTATTAGCGGGTGGTCAAAAACCCTTGTAGCACGTTTTCCCTCGCTGCGTGCCTTCCTCAAATGAGGAGTCAGCTGCCTTCTAACTTTCCTGACGCGCAAAGAAAAGTCCTCACCGATAAACATCTGACCACCTTTCAGTCTGTATTTGGCTTTCAAAAGCTTTTCTTTCTCTTTGAAGAAGTTACACCGTGCTATGACAGGTGAGTTCGGTTTGGCATTCAGGCGACAAACACGGTCAAAATGAAAGTCCCCAGTTAAGTTTAGTTTGTCCACATCAAGTCTTTAACCACACCTTTAGGATCTGATGGAGTTTCGTTTTACCTGCGATGAAGTCCATAGAAAATTAAATTATTCCTCTTGGAATGTCCCTCGAGGTCATCCGTCTTACGTTCAAATTCCTGCACCTTCTTCCTAAGGTCTTCAATGTTGCCATGGAGACCGTCGTTCTGGCACCATAGATTTTCAACCTCCTCCTTTAGGGAGAAGATATCTCTTCCTGCAGAGTAGAACGACCGTCACGGATATCGTTGCTGTCGCCCTTCATCTCATGGAACTTTAAGTCCATGGTCTGGAGTAAAGACATCAGTTCCATGTTGGAGGGTCCATGGGCAGGCGTCAAAGTTCTGGGGGTGCTGGTGGGAATGCTCTCAGTGTCTACACTAGCTCTGCGTCCGACACTCGACAGGGTGCTCTGGCGCTGAGCAGTCTTAGCTGGTCCTGGTTTTGTTCAATGTCTCCACACTGCAGCAGAAAACTCCCCAAGAACAAAAGCACGCGGAGGCAACCTACGGCGACACCGCCCGCTGTGGTTTTCATTTTCAATGTCCGAATGGCGAATCGCTTCCTCACTCGCTTCAACATAAAGGCTATGTATACCGGGTGAAAACAGCCACATCTCACTCGAAAATCGATACTGGAAGACGGCATGGTACTTCATACAACTGTATGCAAGATCTTACAAACAAAAGTTTTCTCAATCCGCGTAATTAAAGAATTAATTGGGAGCAACTACATTACAGCCTTCACCTCTGAACACACAGAGAGAGAGAGAGAGAGAGAGAGAGAGAGAGAGAGTTATCATCCTGCCATTAGATCTACATTACTGCCCATGCTGCCGCCAAGTCGTAGAGGGAAGTCACGTTGTTTCGCCTGAACCAATTCAATTTCTGATCCAGAACGACGATCTCTATCTCTCCTAGAGGAAACGAGAAATTTTCTTTTGCAGATGATCACGCTATCTTGTTAGCAGCGCTGACAAACTCTTCTTTTCACCCACGATCGCAGGAAACAAAGAAAATCAATACCTGAAGGAATGAATTCTGCACCTGTAAAATTTGCTTCTCTGAATTCAGAAGGATGAGGGAGGGGGAGAGAGAAGAGAGGATAAACGATCGAAAAGTTTTCTTTGATTCGAGAAAGTAGACTTGAAAAGTAGGGGAAAAAAGACAATTGTTTCACTTCGCGACAAGAAATAATGAGATTAGTATCAATTGCATTACAGTTTATGGTCAGCATTCGAGGGAGGGGGGCGAGAGACAGACAGAGAGAGAGAGAGAGGGGGGGGAGGGAGAAAGGAACTATAGTAGATAGATAGATAGATAGAGATAAAGATATGTATACGCATATATATATATATATATATATATAATTTTATATATATATATATATTATATATATATATATATATATATATATATTATATATATATATATTATATATATATATATATATATAGATTAGTGTGGTTAAAATACCCAAAATGATTTTGATAGTACTCGACCCCTTGGGGAGCAACATTTCTTAAAATAGGTTTTTTAAAATAGAATCTACAAATTTGTTTCGAGCGCGTTGCGCTGTCATCAGGATATATATATATATAAATAACTGAATGGTGGTCAAAGCCAAAGGAAAAGTCAAAAGAGACATGATGATTCAGGAGATGAGAAAAGAAGAAGACCAAAAAAGACTCCAAAAGCAGTCCAGCAGAGCCAGCAAGGGCAATGGACAACTTGGGAGAATGCACTCCAAAGAAGTCTCACTTGGAATGACATTTGGCACATGGCCCCTCTCAGGATCAGCTTCATTCTCAGATCTGCATATGACCTTCTGCCCTCAAATGCAAACCTGGTGAAGTGGGGGAAAACAGACGATCCTGCATGCCCCCTCTGCCATGAAAAACAAACAGTGGAGCATGTTCTAAGCTCATGTAAAGTAGCCCTGGCTCAAGGAAGGTACACATGGAGGCACAACCAAGTGCTCAAAGAGATTGTACAGTAGTCCTGGGCCAGTACCAACACCACAAAAGGGAGAATCAGGACTCCAAAAGCACCCGCAACATTCTTCACGGCAGGAGGCAGCAAATCATGGCCAAGAACAACAGTGCCACTCGAAACATGCAGGCAGAGTCTGCTGGACGGGGCAGATGACTGGGAGTGCACTGCAGACCTCCCAGAATGGAAGAGTCACCCAGAAATCATCAGCAAGAGTGGCATGAGACCAGACATAGTAAGTCCACTCTAAGTCAACCAAGCAGCTGATCATGATCGAGCTCACGGTGCCATATGAAAACAGAATGGAGGCAGCTCAAATCTACAAGACTGAAAAGTATGCTGATCTGGCAAACAGCCTGAGGAGAGAAGGCTATCAGGCCAAAGTCCTCACTGCAGAAATTGGAGCTAGGGGATTTGTAGGAACGTCTGCATACAGCCTCATGAAAACAGCTCTCAGTTGCAGGGAAGGAAAAAAACCAGAGCCCTGAAAGCAATGGCAGAAGCGGCAGAGAGGTGTTCAAGCTGGATCTGGTCAAGGAGGAACAAAAGTGAACTTCATAAGGCTTAACTTCCCTACAAATATCAGGTGTCCCTGTGGCTCAGTGGTTAAAGCGCGAGTCATTAAGTGGAAAATGAGCATCTCCAGAGGGTCATGGGTTCGAATCCCAGCCATGGCTCATCCAAGATGGGGAAACAAAAAAAAAAGGGGCAGCAGAGGGACACCGGAGTCATGAACCGGGTGTGGCCCAACCCCCCTAGAGTGTCAGGAGATAAGGGCCGAAACACTTGCTTGAAGGGGGCTTCTCTTCTGAGGACTCTCTGCTGCCACGCTCTCCACGAGTTTCTTTCTACTGATGCATGGGTAAACCATTGACTTCCGGGAATAGGCAGGAGGACGTCCGGAAAGACCGGAGGACACTGGGAAAGACCAGAACCAAGGCTCTGTGGGCTGGCTCCCCACTTTGCCTTAAACATGTGGCTACGAAGAATAAAAGGAAAAGATGCTCCCAGGATTCACCGAAAGGGTGAGAGAATGATGAATCCATCGTGCTAAACCAATCACGACTGAAAAACCCAAACGGACTATGAAATGGACCAAATGGAATATCCATGTTTTGGGGGAAAGCGTTTCGCCCCACCCGGGGCATGAAGATCCACCAAAACAAAGGGGTTTGGTAAACTCATCTGAATGAGCACAGCCACTGAATCAGCAATAAGACGCAAAACCAAGGCCAGGATTTAAACCACAGTGCCAAGGCACCCACGCTGTTGTTGGGAATGAGGAAATTTTAAAGGGCCCCCTCGTGCCGGGGCGCCTAAAAACTAAAACCTCCAGAGAAAAACAAACTGAAGATTGGGAAAAAACTGGATGAAAAAAAATCTTAAAAGACTCGATGCACGATAGGGAAAAAACCCTTGAACAAAAACTAGCCACATATGGGGACATTGTTATCCCACATGTAGAGACCCCTATGGAGTAAAATACCCAAAGAGAAAACCCCCTCCAAAGAAATCCGACCCCCAAGAAAAGAGGGACAAGACAGAGTCCAAAAACAACCTCAAGAACAAATAAAGACCGCACGGCCAAAAAAACAAGGCTTGGAAAAACTGTGGGAAACCTGAAAAAAAAACACGCGCCTCAGCAAAGCGAATCTCGAAAAAGAGGAAGACAAAAAGAAGAAGCACAAGAGCGCTTCTTCAGGCCCCCTCCATTTTTGCCAAACACTGTTTGGCAGCCAAAATCGGGCCCTAATGGGGACAAAGGGTTTTTGAGCACATCTGAGGAAAACATACCTCTGACTCACAGAGCAAAGCCCACTCCATTCAAGGTCGGTGTGGGAAACCAAACCCCGAAACAGTTCAAGGGCAAAGCCCCCAAACTTTGGGGGGGGAAATCAAAAAAGTGGTCGACAAACCCAGACCCAAATCACCCAGGGCCCAAAAGGGAATACCTTCCCTTTACAAGAAATGTCCCAAGTGCGGAGTGGCTCCACAGGCTGCTGCATGGGTTTGGGAGAAACCAAAAAATCAGCGGCCAGGGGATGCGGCGTGTGTGTACACCCCAAAGAAAAAATCAAGTGACATCAGCCACAGGCCAATATCACTACTGAACTCAAAGGGGAAAATCTTCTTCTCTGTCGGGCGCAAGGCTACCAAGTCCTGATGGAAAACAGTACGGGATGTGTCAGCCCAAAAGGGGGCACCGGGCTGGCGGGCTGTGTAGAACACGCCACAATGATCGGGACCAATAAAAAAAGAAAAAACAGAAAAGAGAGATTTGGGGACGTTTTGGGCTTCTCGGCAAAGATATGGTCTGTCCCCCAGAGATTCCATTTGGCTCTTGAGATGTCCATGTCCCAAAAAACACCCGCGACATCTCAAAAAGTATTTTTCAATGGTTCTCAATGGGGTTCTTTCCCAAAGGGAGTACACAACGATTGGAAAAAATTGGAAAGGGGGGCATTGCAATGGGCGTGAAATTTTCCCCCAAATACGTTCGTGCTGGCAAGGAACCATCTTGAAACCCAAAACAAACAACGCGAACAAAAAACCCGGGGCGATGGTAAAAAGGCCTCCTCTAAAGGGCCTTCATGTGACACTAAGTGATTTCATCCAGAAACCGAGACACGGTCATGTCTGAAGGCGGGGAGACAAGTTCCCTCATCCAAATGCATTCAAGCCAAAGAAAAATCCGGAGTCTCCACTGAGGAAAGGAAAAGTGGCCGAATCGGGGTCTTCAGTTTTGCCAACCAGGCCTTTCCCAACAGTCACAGAAGAACCAGTCAAGAGCCTTGGAAAATGTTATGATACCTGAAAGACACCAAAGACAAAAAAAACCAAGCAGATGGCGGAAGAAGGCTTGGAGACCATTGACCATGTGGGGGTCCCCGGGAAATACAAGGTCTGGTGTCTCAGTCATACTGATACAAAGCTCCTATGGCCTTGAGATATACGACATCGCACCAGCACAGCAGGGAAAGGAAGCCAAAATCAACAAGTTCACAAGGGAATGGGTTGGTGTCCCACCCCTGTCTACTGAACGCGTGAAAAGTCGCCCGCAAAACTGAAAATACCCCTGAAATCCATCCTGGAGGAATACAAAGCAGGAAAATCAATTCAAAGCAGCTGGGAAAACTCAGAGACAAGGTGGTAGAAGCAATCAAGCCCCCGCTAAACAGGCAGAAAATGGAAAGTTCAAGAGGCGATGGATTCTGCAAAGAAAGTCTCAGCAGAAAATAACAGGAACACACAACCAACGAAAAGGGCTGGGGGGGACCAAAAACTGAATGGTGGTTTAAACCAAAAGGGAAAAACAAAAAGACATGAGATTCAGGGGATGAGAAAAGAAGGAAAACCAAAAAAAATCCAAAAAGCAGTCCACAGAGCCAGCAAGGGGGAATGGGCAACTTGGGGGGAATGCACTCCAAGAATCTCACTTGGAAAACATTTGGCACATGCCCCCTCAGGTACTTCATTCTCAGATCTGCATATGACCTTCTCCCTCAAAAGCAAACCGGGAAGTGGGGGAAAACAACGAACCTGCATGCCCCTCTGCCAGAAAAAAAACAGGAGCATGTTTTTAAGCTCATGTAAAAGCCCCGGGTCAAGGAAGGTACACAGGGGGCACAACCAAGGCTCAAGAGATTGTACAAGAGTCTGGGCCAGTACCAACACCACAAAAGGGAGAATCAGGGACCCAAAAGCACCCCAACATTCTTCACGGCGGAGGCAGCAAATCATGGCCAAGAACAACAGTGCCACCGAAACATGCAGGGGGTTTTCTGGACGGGGCAGATGACTGGGAGTGCACTGCAACCTCCCAGAAAGGGAAAGTCACCCAGAAATCATCAGCAAGGTGGCTGAGCCAGACTGTAGTCCACTCTAAGTCAAACCCAAACCTATCATGATCGAGCCACGGTGCCATATGAAAACAGAAAAGGGGGCGCTAAATCTACAAGACTGAAAAAATATGCTGATTTGCAAACGGGCCCAGGAGAGAAGGCTATCAGGCCAAAAATCCCCACTGCAGAAATTGGAGCTAGGGTTTGTAGGGAAAGTCTGCTACAGGGCCCAGAAACAGCTTCAGTTGCAGGGGAAGGGGAAAAAACCAACCCTGAAAGCAATGGCGAAGCGCAGAGAGGTGTTTAACTGGATCTGGGCAAGGAGAAAAAAAGGGGAACTTCAAAGGCTTAACTTTCCCAAATATCAGGTGCCCCCGTGGCTCAGTGGTTAAAACGCGAGTATTAAGTGGAAAAGAGCATCTCCAGGGGTCATGGGGTTTGAATCCCGCCATGGCTCGTCCCAAGATGGGGGAAACCAAAAAAAAAAGGGGGAGCAGAGGGACATCCGGGTCAGCCCCGGGTGTGGGCCCCAACCCCCCCGAGTGAGGGGATAAGGGGGCCGAAACACTTGCTTGAAGGGGGCTTCTCTTCTGAGGACTCTCTGCTGCCACGCTCTCCACGAGTTTCTTTCTACTATATATATATATATTATATATATATATATATATATATTATGTTGTGTGTGTGTGTGTGTGTGTGTGTGTGTGTGTATTTATACAGAGACAGAGAGATCATAAATAATATTATGAAAACGAGAGCAAATGTCACCCTTCCCACCCCCACCACCCTCCCCAAATGTTAGCATTAAAAAGCAAGACCAGACCAAATGCCTGTAAAAGGAACAAACTATTGCGGTCGCCAACAGTGTATATTACGATGAGGTCACAGTCTGGTCGATATAAACTGATCAGTTTCAATGCATTGCATTATGTGCAGCATGTGCAGTCGTCAAGAAGCGGAAAATGAAGTGGTACGGACATGTGTCCCGTTCAGCAGGCCTTGCAAAGGCAGTCCTGCAAGGAACAGTCAGAGAAAGCCGCAACAGAGGAAGACAAAGGAAGAGGTGGGAGGACAATATCCGAGAGTGGACTGGAATGAGCTGGCAGAATCTCAGCGAGCGGTGGAGGACAGGGACAGATGGAGGAGAGTGGTGGCCAGATCATCAGGGGGCCCCAACGACAACAGACGATGTCAAGGGATAGGTGAGGTTAAGTGATGTGAGTATGTGCACCTGGGGTTTTCCCAATCAAGGAATACCATATTATGTACAGCACAGGCGCACAGCGTTGTAGAGAGTGTTCGTTAGGGCACAGCTTCTCTGTATCCAAGTAAAGGTCACATAGTCATCCCCACTACTATCAGAAGAGGAAAGGCAGCACTAATATGATTTGACCATAAGGGACCTAATCCGTTCACCGTTGGCCATTGTTCTAACTTCAAATAGAGTCCGCTTTCGCTTACAAAAAGACGAATACAGTCACTATATTTTTTCCGTCTTAGCATTCAGAAATTTCGTTACAGAAAATAACCGAGGGAGTACCATTCTTGTATCGTTCCTGCTGCAAGGTGCATTAATTAAT
>CM031609.1:19871348-19888848 GCA_018398815.1 Conus ventricosus | reverse complement strand
ATGGACAGGCACCTAAAACATGTAACAGCAAAGTTCAGATTAGGAATATCTGCATTGGCCACTCATTATTTTAGATATCGCATATGTAATGATTATGATATGCTTTGTCCTTTATGTAAAAAATCAGTTGAAACCGAATTACACTTCGTCCTGTCCTGTCCAGCTCTCATGAGCATCAGAGAAAAGTTATTAAGCCCAAATATTACAGACAGCCATCCTAGTTTAAACTGAGCCTACTTTGTTCATCTACTTCTGCAGAAGTTGTTAAGAATTTTTCTTTGTTTTTGTACAAGGCCTTTAAGTATAGAGAAATTTTCACTTCTTGAAATTGCCCTTCAATTATTCTTGTTTCGTTCCGTAATTTGATTTCATGTAACTATTGTACTTGTGTGTTCACACACCCCTTCATTAGGGGCCTTGGCCTGTTATATGAATAAATCATCTGAATCTGAATCTGAATCTCTCTCTCTCTCTCTCTCTCTCTCTCTCTCTCTCTCTCTCTCTCTCTCTCTCTCCTCTCTCTCCTCTCTCACACACACACACACACACACACACACACACACACACACACACACACACACACACACACACACGCACGCACATGCGCGCGCGCGCGCCCGCATGCACACACGCATACACACACACACACACACACACACACACACAACACACACACACACACACACACACACACACACACATGTATATTATTTATATATATATATATATATATAGAGAGAGAGAGAGAGAGAGAGGAGAGAGAGAGAGAGAGAGAGAGGGGGGAGACAGACAGACAGAGAAACAGAGATACAGACATAGACACGGACTGACAGACAGGAGGAAAGACGGAAAAATGACACATAAAGCGCAAATGGTTACGATCCAATATGACACACAAAATTAAGAAAACAAAGGTTGTAGGAAAGCTAGAATAGGAATGCAGGGAGAGAGTCAAAAGAGACAGACAGGCAGACAGATGGACAAGCGAAGAATACATCCCTTACATGAAAAATAGCTAATGAAAAAATAAAACTATGATTCATTTTAGTAAATATACATGTCAAAAAAAAACATTAACCACCATCAGCACCACGAACCCTCCCCCTGTAAACTGAAAGAAAATAAAGAACCGCTTCCTAGCCTTTTTTTTTTTTTTACCTGCAAGAGGGTTTTACTTTATTTATAGTTATCCTTCTTTCTTTTTTTCCTCAGAGAAACGTAAACATTTCCTGCATTTTACGATCTGCACACACTCATTCCTTGTGTCTGAATAGAACTCCAACAGACTGGCGACTACACCAATAAAAACAAAATGAAAAGAATCATCACTAGTTAACAACCCCTCTTCTTTGCTCTGTCTCAGAGCTTGTCGGTAGACAGGAATTCGAGAGAAAACAGCTATACACACACGTCCTTCAAGGCTTATACAACATCCAGGTGAGTTTCAACTGCAGTGTATCGACTGACCATCATGTAATATGTCAAGGTTTAATCTCAGTCATCAAAGTACTTATCTATGAGTTGCAATGTTTCTAACTTCTGACTGAGAAGAGAAAATTGTTCAAGGCACAGGCTATTCGGATGATTTGCTTTGAGACTGCGTGGGCTTGTTGCTTCCTGAGTCTCAGAGAACTCAAGTATCAACTGCTGTGTGCCGAGCAATAGCCGGAAAGGATATTTTCTTCGAGGCTCACAGCATCCTGATATCAACTGCACTGTTTCTAGATACAGACAGCAAGATGATGGCCTTTACGACTGGTAGCTTTCTCTTGTACTTTTTTTCTCTTTTACTTTTTTTTTACAAAGCTTCATCGCCACAATAGATCTCTCTGTATGGAATTTTGACTGCTGCCCTACGGAGAGCACTTCGCCGCGGCACGACGATAGATATATATATATATATATATGTGTGTGTGTGTGTGTGTGTGTGTGTGTGTGTGTGTGTGTGTGTGTGTGTGGTGTGTGTGTGTGTGTTCGTTCGTTCGTTCTTTAGTTTTACGTCTGTTCACCCTTAAGTGATATTAGACGGGAAAAGGGGGGGGGGGGGGGGGGGGGGGAGGAAATAGGAGAAATAAAGGTATGAAAAGAGATTGTTTATGCATGCGTTGATATTGTTTAGAGAGTGTGTGGTAGTAAAGATTATGTGTTTTTCCTACATACATACACCTACAATTCTATATAATGATCAAGCTTTATATGGGATATGAATTGTTGAAAATGACAGAAATAGTAGAAAGGAAGTGAGGTTTACCATCTATATCAAACGTGACTTAACAATTAACAGAAGATTAGTATAACAACAATTGAATCCAACAATGTATTAACTATTCAATGGAAAAGACTAATAGGACAAAGGTGTAAAACTTCTGAAAAACATTTAAGAAGATGGAAGTCATTTAACACTTCCTGAACAGTTAATGGTATTTGACGAGTCAGTAAATCCCCTGTAGATTTCGTCATTAATTCTTTGATACTAGGACAGTGTAAAATCAGATGGCTAATGGAAATTTGATTTCCACATGCACATTTAATATCTTTCGAAAATTTTGTTTTTAAAGCATTTAAACGAATTGTGAACATCAGAGAACTAATATGTCTTGAACTTGTATCAGATATGTGCCTAGGAGCAGGCAATAACAAATAAATGTGCCTTTGAGAGGGATTACGATGGTTCCCTCAGGCAGCTAGTGAAGGGTTTCTCATATTTATAATATATTCACCCTATTTTCTTCATCTTCAATTTTTTTTTTTTTGTTTATTTTAAGTTCAAATCTTTGCCAAGTCATTACTATAACGACGGAAGAATTGTTAACCTGCACTTGTTTTCCCCCACTACTTAATTGTTCAGCATTATATTGTTTGGTCAATCAGTGGGAGATTGCATCTCTTAGGAGATCCAAGTAAAGGTTGTTCTATACAATTCTTAGCCACTCACAATGCTTGGGTTATTGAACAGCAGAGCTGACCACTCAGACTGTTTCGTATCTTTTGATCTCCCTTGCATCCTTGAATGGATCCTCAAACATAGGCTCGAAGATTGTCCCCTATATTTTATACTGTCGGAATAATGCTTTTAATTTTTCAGAAACTTTCCTCCTCTCCACACTTTTGTTTTGTTCCATTTTACTACCCTTCGCTTGCTCTTTTGAGCGTGCTGTTGGATTCTTTTTTGAACCCTTGGTGATGAGAACACCACAGAATTATGGACTGTGATGTGTCTCTATTTGACACCAAGAGCACAGACACAATCAGCCGTGTCTCCCTGATGAGTCCGATCCAGTGGACGAAAGGCCTAGGAGCAGGCAATACAAATAAATGTGCCTTTGAGAGGGATTGCGAGGGTTCCCTCAGGCAGCTAGTAAAGGGGTTTCTCATATTTATAATATATTCCCCCTATTTTCTTCATCTTCAATTTTTGTTGTTGTTTATTTTAAGTTCAAATCTTTGCCAAGTCATTACTATAACGACGGAAGAATTGTTAACCTGTACTTGTTTTCCCCACTACTTAATTGTTCAGCATTATATATATACAACAAACTAATAAATTCCAAGGATAAGTACCGAGCACTTTTTCCAGCAACTTACAGAGCAGCTTGGTGTTGCAATGACTGCAAGAAATATGAATTATAAACAAAGCTTGCTCTTATGTCTTAGGTTGAAGAAATAGGGGAGATAAGCATTCATATCTGCAGTGGTAGATGATTCTGCCTAACTAACAGTATGTGCTTGAGTGGGTGAATGGAAAAAAAATGCTTCTCACAATGAACCTTCAGCAAGCTTATAATCTCCAAGGGGAGACACCCCAATAGGGAGGAAACTCACTAACATATAACTCCTGGTCATATACCGATATTTCGAAACTTGGTGGTCTCCTCTCAGTGACCGCGGAAAATGGTAATTTGACTCCTCTGCCTTTTCAGTTTTAAGAAGAATGCAAATCCCAGAAAAAGGCTGGTGTGCAATACCGTAGTATGTTTGTTGAGTTTTGCAGTCATTGCAACACCAAGCTGCTCTGTAAGTTGCTGGAACGGTGTTCGGTACTTATCCTTGGAATTTATTATTTCTTGTATTTTAGTCCCTTGCAGATTCATTCCAAGAACTGGCCCTCAGCACTTATGCCTTAAGAGGATATCTTTTATATTTTTCTACTTTTCACAAGAAAATGTAGCTTGTTTTGCTCTTTCATGATTTTCTTTTGCTTCTTAGGGGGCACCTTTGGTTGGTTTTTGAAAACTCAACAAACATACTACGGTATTGCACACCAGCCTTTTTCTGGGATTGCATTCTTCTTAAAACTGAAAAGGCAGAGGAGTCAAATTACCATTTTCCGCGGTCACTGAGAAGAAACCACCAAGTTTCGAAATATCGGTATATGACCAGGAGTTATATGTTAGTGAGTTTCCCTCCCTAATGGAGGGTGTCTACCCCTTGGAGATTATAAGCTTGCTGAAGGTTCATTGTGAGAAGCATTTTTTTTCCATTCACCCACTCAAGCATATACTGTTAGTTAGGCAGAATCATCTACCACTGCAGATATGAATGTTTATCTCCCCCTATTCTTCAACCTAAGACATAAGAGCAAGCTTTGTTTATAATTCAATATTTCTTGCAGTCATTGCAACACCAAGCTGCTCTGTAAGTTGCTGGAACGGTGCTCGGTACTTATCCTTGGAATTATTAGTTTCTTGTATTTTAGTCCCTTGCGGATTCATTTCAAGAACTGGCCCTCAGCACTTATGTCTTAAGAGGATATCTTTTTATATTTTCTACTTTTCACAAGAAAATGTAGCTTGTTTTGCTCTTTCATGATTTTCTTTTGCTTCTTAGGTGGCACCTTTGGTTGGTTTTTTGAAAACCCAACAAACATACTACGGTATTGCACACCAGCCTTTTTCTGGGATTGCATTCTTCTTAAAACTGAAAAGGCAGAGGAGTCAAATTACCATTTTCCGCGGTCACTGAGGAGAAACCACCAAGTTTCGAAGAATCGGTATATGACCAGGAGTTATATGTTAGTAAGTTTCCCTCCCTATTGGAGGGTGTCTCCCCCTTGGAGATTATAAGCTTGCTGAAGGTTCATTGTGAGAAGCATTTTTTTTTCCATTCACCCACTCAAGCACATACTGTTAGTTAGGCAGAATCATCTACCACTGCAGATATGAATGCTGATCTCCCCCTATTTCTTCAACCTAAGACATAAGAGCAAGCTTTGTTTATAATTCAATATTTCTTGCAGTCATTGCAACACCAAGCTGCTCTGTAAGTTGCTGGAACGGTGCTCGGTACTTATCCTTGGAATTTATTAGTTTCTTGTATTTTAGTCCCTTGCGGATTCATTCCAAGAACTGGCCCTCAGCACTTATGTCTTAAGAGGATATCTTTTTATATGTTCTACTTTTCACAAGAAAATGTAGCTTGTTTTGCCCTTTCATGATTTTCTTTTGCTTCTTAGGTGGCACCTTTGGTTGGTTTTTTAAAAACCTCAACAAACATACTACGGTATTGCACACCAGCCTTTTTCTGGGATTGCATTCTTCTTAAAACTGAAAAGGCAGAGGAGTCAAATTACCATTTTCCGCGGTCACTGAGGAGAAACCACCAAGTTTCGAAATATCGGTATATGACCAGGAGTTATATGTTAGTGAGTTTCCCTCCCTATTGGAGGGTGTCTCCCCCTTGGAGATTATAAGCTTGCTGAAGGTTCATTGTGAGAAGCATTTTTTTTTTCTTCTTTTTTTTTCCATTCACCCACTCAAGCACATACTGTTAGTTAGGCAGAATCATCTACCACTGCAGATATGAATGCTTATCTCCCCCTATTTCTTCAACCTAAGACATAAGAGCAAGCTTTGTTTATAATTATATATATATATATATATATATATATATGTGTGTGTGTGTGTGTGTTCGTGTGTGTGTGGGGGGGGGAGGGGGGGCGTGTGCGTGGGTGGGGGGGGGGGGGGGGGCGCACGGTAAAATTGAGGTTTACAACAATACCTAAAACGCTCTACTATAGTTCAACCAAACATAGATGATATGCTGCCTTACTGGATAGGGAATAACTGAACAACAGGAGATCTCAATTAGTTTTCCAACGAAAATGAACTTAAAGCATTTTCTTTTGTCCACTCTCTTTTCTTTTTATTTATGTGTTTCCACTTTTCCTATTTTAATTGCGAATTTTTTTTTTGTTCTTTAACGCCAGAAGCAATTGTGTGATTGTATATATAACTAATTAGTTTCGGACACATATGCGTACATGACAAAAGGACAGACGAGTACATATCACACACACACACGCGCGCGCGCGCGCACGCTCGCACGCACGCACGCATGCACGCACGCACGCACGCACGCAAGCACGCACACACACACACACACACACACACACACACACACACACACACACACACACACACACACACACACACACACACACACACACACACACACGCGCGCGCGCGCGCGCGGACGCACGCACACCCCCCCCCCCCCCCCCCCCAACACACACACAAGCAAACACCCACGCACACGAGCACACGCGTGCGTGTGTTGCCATTTTGTCCAAGTCATGATTTCTATTAATACAGGATTAAAGGAAAAGGGAGAAGCAACCCGTGATGGAGACAACGCATGAGATTTACAGAATGTCCATAATTTATTAAAACTATATGAACAACAGAAAGACCACATGGAATTGATCAATTGCCATAGCACGGTAAACATATCCAGAAAGAAGGGAAGATGACATGAAACTGATCAAATGGCAGAGTTAGAAGACATACCTAAGAATGGGAAAGCTATGTGTGAGATTGAAGTTAATGCCCATACATTGGAACAACTACGCAAACAAAATAAACAGGGCACACATGATTGATCGAATGGCCTCACTTCAGAGTACATTCCCTAACAACAGGAATACAAATCATGGAATGAAATAGATCAATACACATCAGAACACGCTCCTTGACACTAGGAAGGGTAGGCATGGGTACCGATCAATTGACCATACTTTCCAAACAACAGCGTCAGCCTCAGCCTCAGGCCCAGAACTACAGAAGTAGTCGTTGGGAAACCTGAGGATCGCAGACGCAACCCTCCCTCTCCATCTGTCTCTGTCAGCAGCAGCCGGCAGCAGCTCACATGTATGGAGTCCGGTCCATTCTTTGATGTTCTCATGCCCGTTCTTCCGCTGTCTTCCTCTTCTTCTCCCGCCCTCGATGGTGCCTTGCATGATTGTTTTGGACAGACTGGTGTGTCGAGTGTTGTGCTCAAACCATATCAGCTTGCGTCTCTTCACAGCTGAAAGGAGAGGTTCCTGAGGTCCATCAAGGTTCTCAGTTCTGCTCCGTACATAGTTATTGGTCCTGTGCTCTATCCAGGAGATTTGAAGGAGTTTCCTCAGGCATTTGCTCTCGAAAGCCTGGATCTTCCTTTCAGTTTCAGCCGTCAGTGTCCATGCCTCGTAACCATACAGTACAATGGAGACCACCAGGGCTTTGTAGAGTTTGAATTTTGTGGAGAATCGGATGTTACTTTTCCACACTCTGTTCAGTTTGGTCAGTATCATTAATGGGATGGTTTAAGAGGCCATATCTTCCAACTAAAACAGAAGGATATTATGCATGGCTTTGATTAAGTGGCCATGCTTTTTTATACAACAATAAATGGAAAGGAAAGAAGGAAGGGTATGCACATATAGATCAAAGTGGCGTTGCCATGGAATGTATTCATAATCGATTTATACACAGACTGTATGTCAGAGGGATTTTCAGTGCCCTCCCACGATGCCAGAAGAAATCCCACACACAATCTTGCACAATATATTTTGTAATGAAACAATATACTTTATAAATGAAATCGTGAGCCCGTCCTATTCTTAGTCAAAAAGGCGGCTACATTATAGTAATCAATGGCAGGGCCTATGTCCTGGCAAACGGGGTCTGTCACAGGTCAAATGGATGCCGAGACTAGGATCCACTGGGAATCAATGGCGGATTTGGAGCCTAACAACTCTGCACAAGCAGACCGTTAATTCACCGACAGTGTCACTGTCTGACATAAGAAGCTATCAGTCTTGTTTTCAGCAACAATTCAGCGTGATTGCAATCCCGGCTCTCGTTCCAAATAAAAATCTCAACATTGTTTCAAAATAACACAACAACAACAACAACAACAACAACAACAACAACCAACAACAACAACAACAAACAGAATACAAGCCTGACGAGGGCAGGAAAATTAATTTCAGGACGAAGCGGTGCTTCTCTAATACTGTGACAAAAGGACTTCAAACAGTCATTGCTCCGTTTCCAGACAAAAGCACATCAAAGGAGGAATAGGCTCTATTCCTTATCAGTGGTAAAACAAATGCTTAAAAAAAGACAAAAAGAAAGAAAACACACACACACACACACACACACACACACACACACACACACACACACACACACACACATACACCACACACACGGGCTAACGGTGTTCTTCGGGAAAAAAAACAACATTAAACGGAAAAAAAAGAAGAAAGGAACACACACACACACACACACACGCGCGCGCGCGCGCGCGCGCGCATTCGCACGCACGCACGCACGCACGCACGCACACTGTCCTCATCCCCAACACCCATTGCAGCCACCAACCTTTTTTCTGACAGGAAAAAATAAAACAAAACAAAACAAAACAAACAAAACAAAAGAAACAAACAACGCCAGCAGAAGCCAACAAGTCAAGACACAAACTGGAATCGCTGGCGCTGTAACAGCTATCGATCGCTTGCTGTTGTCAACGGTCCTTCGCCCCGCAAACAAGCGGAAACGGAAATGACGTCAGCAAACGCCATGGTCGACGGGGCTGCAGGGAATGCGGCTGCTGAGAGAAAGGCTCGACTTGATAACAACTGGCTGCCATATGCGTCTAGTGGAAAGAGGTGACCGATGGCAGTCCACAGTAAGACTCATAGCAAGCGAACAGCCGGTTGATTGTTAGAGAATGATGAAATGATGGACAGGTAAGATAGGCACTACTAGCACTAAGTGATGGACAGGTAAAATAGGAACTACTAGCACTAAGTAAGGAATTGAAGACAAGAATGCCATGGACCGATGGCAAACAGGCGATGGATTGATGGATGTCAGCGATTGCTGTCATCAAGAGATCTATTGATAGTAAGCAAACCAGGAAGGAAGGGAACGATGAATTAAAGACGGTCGGATGATGGATCGATTGATTTCAAAGGGAGCAATGGATAGATGGCAGACGGAAAGTAGGGTCACAGAAAGAGAACACTGGATTGGAGACAGCAAGTCGATGAATTGACAAACGGAAGTGCTGGTCCAGACGATGAGCAATACGAGCACTGGATTGCTATTTGAAAATAACTGATTAAGAGAGAGAGAGAGACAGACAGACAAAAGAGAGAGAGACAGACAGACAGACAGACAGACAGACAGACAGGCAAACAGACAAACAGACAGACAGACAAACAGACAGACAGACAGACACCGAGAGCAATGTTCTCATAAAACGTGATTGATATTGCAATCCGATGATGGATTGATAGCAAGAAGAGTGGCGGAGTGATTGTACTAAGAGTGTGTTCTAAGACGATGGAATAATTATAGTCAAACAAAATGCAGTTATGAACTGAATGCAGTAAGGTAATGAATCGATGGAAATATAGTGATGGACTGATAAACAAGAAGATGAGTGATGATTAAAAAAAAAGAGAGGGAGGGAGGGATTGCAAAAGAACGAAGGGTTGAGGAAAATGAAAAGGTGGATCGATTTCAGAAAGATGATCGAGCGATGACAATAGAGCGATGGACTGACTGGAGTAGAAAGATGGATGAATGGATAGCCAGTAAAGGAATAATAGCGATACTTTGATCACAAGCAAGAAACGCACTAACGGCAAGCGAGCCATACACTAATGACAGTTAAACCCTGGATTCATCGCAATAAAATGATCGAAGGATGGCCAGCATGTAACGGGTTAAAAGCAAGCAGAGAAGGGATCGATGGAAGGCGGGCGGTGGAGTCATGACAAGCAAGTGACAGATGAATGTGAATCAAACAGCGAGTTAACGGCTAGCATGCAACTGACCGATGGAGGGTAAGTGATGTTCGGTGACAAACAAGCAACAGGGTGGTGGCAAGCAAACGATGTATTGGTAGGCAGGAAACGATGTATTGGTAGGCAGCAAACGATGTATTGGTAGGCAGAAAACGATGTATTGGTAGGCAGCAAACGATGTATTGGCAGCAAGCAAACGATGTATTGGCAGCAAGCAAGCAAACGATGTATTGGCAGCAAGCAAACGATGTATTGGCAGAACGCAAACGATGTATTGGTAGCAAGCAAGCAAACGATGTATTGGCAGCAAGCAAGCAAACGATGTATTGGTAGCAAGCAAGCAAACGATGTATTGGCAGCAAGCAAGCAAACGATGTATTGGCAGCAAGCAAGCAAACGATGTATTGGCAGCAAGCAAGCAAACGATGTATTGACAGCAAGCAAGCAAACGATGTATTGGTAGCAAGCAAGCAAACGATGTATGGTAGCAAGCAAGCAAACGATGTATTGGTAGCAAGCAAGCAAACGATGTATTGGCAGCAAGCAAGCAAACGATGTATTGGCAGCAAGAAGCAAACGATGTATTGGTAGCAAGCAAGCAAACGATGTATTGGTAGCAAGCAAGCAAACGATGAATTGGTAGGAAGCAAACGATGTATTGGTAGCAAGCAAGCAAACGATGTATTGGTATCAAGCAAACGATGTATTGGTGGCAAGCAAACGATGTATTGGTAGCAAATAAACGATGTATTGGTAGCAAGCAAGCAAACGATGTATTTGTAGCAAGCAAGCAACCGATGTATTGGTAGCAAGCAAGGAAACGATGTATTGGTAGCAAGCAAACGATGTATTGGTGGCAAGCAAACGATGTATTGGTAGCAAATAAACGATGTATTGGTAGCAAGCAAGCAAACGATGCATTTATTGGTAGCAAGCAAACGATGTGTTGGTAGCAAGCAAACGATGTATTGGTAGCAAGCACACGATGTATTGGTAGCATGCAAACGATGTATTGGTAGCAATCAAACGATGTATTGGCAACAAGCAAACGCTGGGGTAATGGATTCAGGGGAAAAGGGCAATGATTACTGGCAAGCTGGCAATGCATTGATGGCAAACAAGCGATAGATTGATGGAAAAGGAGCGATGGAGTGAACGACGAACAAAAGACACAAGCGATGAACTGATGGAACCTAAGCCATGGCTTTGATGGCAAGAGAAGCACAGACTGATGGAAACAGAGTGAAGGACTGATGGCAAGCAAGTGATGGAATTAAGGGACATAGTGCGATGGGTTAATGTAGATTAAATGATGCATTGATAAAAGAGAGCAATAGACTTATGAATTGATGAATTGATTGATCAAAACAACGCAATGGAATATTGGAAAACAATGATGTTACTGCCGGAAAGAACTGAAGGATAAATGGTGAACAATGGATGTTGGATGGCAATTAAACTATGAACTGATTGTAAGCGAGAGATGACTGAATGGCAGCTGTTCGAGAGATATTTGCAAAAAGAAAATGAACAACAGAATAGTGACAATACAGCAATGGATTGATGGAAAGGGATCTTTCGATTGACCGCGTTTGATTGATGGGGACTAGAGCGAGTGAGATAGACAAGTAGAAGCGTACGGTACAGTAATAACAACTGAGATAGACAAGTAGCGTGCGAACGGTACGGTAATAGTAACTTCATCTAGATACAGATGATGCCAAATAATCAGTCCCTCCCACCTGTCCTCTTTGCCACTGTGTGGAAAACCAGTCAGACTTTCTTTTGTTTTCTCTGAAAAAGACAACAAAAAGATGGAACACCAGTAAAACAAAAAATGTGGGGATT
This sequence comes from Conus ventricosus, assembly GCA_018398815.1. Classification (NCBI taxonomy): domain Eukaryota; kingdom Metazoa; phylum Mollusca; class Gastropoda; order Neogastropoda; family Conidae; genus Conus; species Conus ventricosus. The sequence continues at coordinate 19,876,922 of CM031609.1, read as the reverse complement.
AGTCTAATCTGAATGTTTGGGGTAAATCACTGCTATGTAGGTTACTTTCGCAGCAAGAAGGTTGTTCGGGCATATCATGGAAATCACCAAGATGCTGGCTGCAAGCCGTAGAAAACACACACCGAAACAACTGGTTCTCGTCTTGAAGCTGTCTTGTTAATAGATCAAATCAAAAGCCACAATAAGTGGAGGCAAAAAAGAAGACATAACGAGTAGATCCAGTAGAAAATGAAATTTCTACAGTAGAGCAGAAGATAAACGATTGCCACTTTATGAATTATTTCATCATGGGAACAAGAGTTATCCCGCTTGTTTGTCAATTGTTGTTGGTTTGTGTGTGTGTGTGTGTGTGTGTGTGTGTGTGTGTGTGTGTGTGTGTGGTGTGTGTGTGTGTGTGTTTTGTTTTGTTTTGTTTTGTTTTTTCTTTTATTTCTGAAAACTTATCAGTAAGATAACAATATCAGCTCAGACGCAAGAATAAATTCAGGAGCGTTCGCAGACAATCTAGAGGATAATGCTACAGAATATTCACAGAGTCAGAGTGCTCTTCTTGTATAAGAAATCGTGGGTGGACGTTATTTCTACAAGGAAATTCAATCAAAGCCATTACAGGCATCGGGACAGTAAAGCTTCTCCTTGAGTGAGAGAGAGGGAGGCAGACAGTACAGGACAACTGACAACAGACAGACAGAAGACAGAGCTCAACAGACGAGTAAGGAGGGAGACCGTTGAGGAGAGAGACAAAAAGACAGACAGACAGACGGACGACGAGGACAAACGACAGAAGACAAAGAGTTTACAACATAGCTGCAAGGAGGAGGAAGAATGTGACAGGAGTAGAGGACAGAAGATCAACCTTGTTCCATGATAAAAAAATCATAAAGTGCAGAAAATTTTTTTTCTTATCATGTAGGGAGGTGGGGAGATGGCAGGGGACACGTCAAAATCAACTGGGGACAAGGATAACAAAACTCTTACAATTCAAAACTTTCAACATAAGGGGACAACAACTCTACTAAAACAAACGAACAAAGGGACAACAACTCTTACTAAAACAAACAACAAAAAGTTAGCAATAATGAAAGCTCTTGGACAAACTCACTCATGATTCAAACCCATGATCATTTCAAACGCCAACGCCTAGAAGCAAACATGGGAACGGTCGCCATCATCCTATCGATTACAGAGTCGTAGACACGAATATTGTGCAGAAGCAGACTTGTTTCCACTGCGTATGCTAGTTTGTCACGTCAATCAAACAATCGTGGCCTTTGTTCTGGTCATTACTACAGCAGCAGATTAAATGTCAATATTCACGTCGCTCTGCTAACAAGGCATTGTGCTACGGATGGAAGCTGTCAGAGATAAAACGAGTTCAGTTTTTAATCCGAAGTAAAGAAAAGAAGAGCAGTGCTAAAACTGTCTGTTTGGATCAGACAGCTGTCAGGCTTTGCTGAGCAAAGCATGCGATGAATGTGTGAGATTTACATAGAAGACACACACACACACACACACACACACACACACACACACACACACACACACACACACACACCACACACACACACACACACGAAAGAGAGAGAGAGAGAGAGAGAGAGAGAGAGAGAGAGAGAGAGAGAGAGGAAGAGAGAGAGAGAGAGGGTGAGAGAGAGAAATACAGCAAGTGAGAAGGAAAGGCAGGCAGACAATCAGACAAAGACAGGACACACAGGAGCGAGCGACAGAGCAGAGCGACAGAGACAGAGCGACAGAGACAGAGCGACAGAGACAGAGAGCAGACAAGCATCGCTAGACAGAGATAGTAAGAAGCAGAGAGAAGACAGACAGACAGAGAGATAGACTGACAGAGACAAAGTTTGAGACGGACATAGACAAAAAGACAGAGACCAATGGAGACTACAGTGGACCAACAGATAGATAAATAGTCGAACATACAGGGGTGGGGTTGGAAGTAAGGGGGACTGAAAAAAGAAGGGATAAAGAACAAATATTTGCCACCTACAGCAATTTCTAATTTTGTAGACTGAAAAAAAAGAGAGCAAAAGAAGATGGAAAAAAACTAGAGCTGAGATAAAGGAGGAGAGCACAGACAGACAGGCGGACAGTTGAAAGATTTTAGATAGATAGATAGATAGATAGATAGATAGATATAGATAGATAGATAGACAGATAGATAGATAGACATATATAAAATATAGATACACACACACATATGTATATGTAGTGAACACTTAGACATACACTGGATTCAATAACCAATATATAAACCATACAAGAAACCCAACGACACACCTCTCTATGTACACATAAAAAGTAACCATCCACCATCTGTATTAAAGCCCATACCCCAGGGGCATAAACAAAGAATACAAACCTGTCAGGCAGTGAGAAAGTGTTCAAAAATTGCAGCAGTAAAATTTTTCCAACATACAAAGGGGGACGTGGATACAATTACAAAACAATAAACCAGATAAAAACCAAATTAAAGCAAGAAAAATAGAAAAAAAAAATCAAGGACAACCCCCCATCGAGGAAAAACTAAAAAAAAACAAGGGAAAGAATTCTTAAAAATCTTCACAACTTCTTTTCCAAAAAGAACAAAACTGCCAAAAATTTTTCAACAAAAACACGTAAAACTTGTTCATGTATCCCCAACCTCAAAAAAAATTGACATCAAAAAAAGAAAATAACCAGCAAGAAGGGTGCGAAAGGAACCCTGCAATTCACCAAAAAGTACGGTCCACTAAGAAAATAAAGCTTCACAAAAATTTTTGTTCCCAGGCTACTTGACACAAAAAAATGAAAAAAAAAATACAAGGGATCATGAAAACCTTCAAAAACCAAATGAAAACCACAAACAGTCATTCAAAAAAAAAAATACAAAAACCAAACTGATGGGCAAATACTTTTGGGAAACTTAAAGACGCAAAAATAAACAAAAATACCCTGGAAAATCATAAAAAGGGCATCCCCATACAGAAATATTTCAAAAGGTGCAACCTATGCCTAACTGAAAAATGGCTAATACTGTGTAAACCTCACTTAGCAACTCTTAACAGTAAAACAGAAATAGTAAATAACTGCAGGCACAAATGGAAATCGTTGTTAATGAACACACCCCGTACAGTAAAACCCGAAAACCCCAAAAAAACACGTGCAGCCAACACGCACGTGAAAACAGCTGCAACCGGGCCCCACACGCTATATAACACCGGCGGTGGGCAACCCAAACTCCATCCTGACGATAGCCAAGGCTTGAAACAAATTTGTCGAATTTTTAATACCTCTTTTAATACTTGTCTTATCTAATGTTTGCTCCCCAAGTGGGTGAATGGGGAAAAAAAAAATGCTTCTCACAATGAACCTTCAGCAAGCTTATAGTCTCCAAGGGGGAGACACCCCCAATAGGGAAGGAAAACTCCCCCCTTTGGGGACTATAAGCTTGCTGAAGGTTCATTGTGAGAAGCATTTTTTTTCCCTTCACCCACTCAAGCACATACTGTTAGTTAGGGAGAATCATCTACCACTGCAGATATGAATGCTTATTCCCCCTATTTCTTCAATCTAAGACATAAGGCAAGCTTTGTTTTTTAATTCAATATATATATATATTATATATATATATATATATATATTAAAAATATATATATATTTATATATTATATATATTTTAAAGTGCCTAAAAAAATTTTTTTAAGTGCTCAATCCCTTGGGGAGCAACATTAGTTAAAACAAGTAAAAAGAGGAATCTTAAAACTACTACAAATTTGTTTCGAGCGCGTTGCGCTGTCATCAGGATGGTTTTTTTGGTTTGCCCACCGCCGATGTTATATAGCGTGTGGCTCCCGTTTGCGGTTGTTTGCACGTCTGTTAAGTGACAAAAACTAATAGAAAAAAAAATCTTCCATCATGAAAGATAATCCTCTTCCTATGCAGCATAGGTTTTTATAAACCTTCAAAACGTTTCGAGATTTTCCCTGACAGGGTTGATTTCTGTTTTATTCAAAAATATTTTATTCTCGTTTGCTCCGTTTTTAAATCTCGTGCGACCTTCAGCACAATCATGCTTTGCACCTGAGTCGAATGGCATGCAACAGATAATCACATGACGAAGTTACCGCTATTACACTACACGTTTCTGTTGCCATTTTCTCAGAGCTCGTCGATATGATATGACCTAGGGGAAAGAACAATGATGCATTTCGTTCAACGCTCCGAGCATCCAGACCATCAGCTATAATTAGCAAAACTGAGAGGTGAGCTAGTAGATAGCAACTCAATGTGTCTAGTAGGGGGAACATCAGAGCTGAGACCATTTGAATATCAGCTAAAGTGAGTTTAGCTTCAAAGAGATGAGAAACAATCTCTGTACTACATGGAACCACCCATGAGAGTGCACAAAGTATAGAAGAGCACTGTGGTGATGCACAGTGATCTTCGGTTATGATTCCATGTAGCCCCAGCCTACACTGGGACGTGCTTTTAGATATCATGCTCGTCATGCCAAAGATGTGGGGGAACTAAAATGCCCGGACCCCGTTGGCAAGGCTGTCTTGAGTTCTGTTCCAAACATGCCAATGAACATTTCTGTTTCAAGGAACACTAACAGATGTGAGGATGAATGTAAGCTGTTTTTCCTCTGTCAAGCAGTCGCACTGATTATCTGTGATGTCCCATTGATTGTTTCACTTTGTTCACGTAAGAATGACCGCATACTATTGTATTGGCGTGTAGACTCATGTTCTTAAGTATAAGCCGAAGTGACTTTGCACTGTTTACATGTTGAATAGTTTCTTCGTGTACGCATAAGAGTGGCAATGTCTTGTCAAACTGACGTGTACATTATTCTTGCTCCGTGTACGTTAAGTGCGGCAACATCTTCTCAAGCTGACGTGTAAAGTGTGGATTTTCCTCTGTGCAGTTAGAATAACAATATTCTGCCACATGGTCCTGCAAAATGTTGTTTCTCCATTTACAATTATAATGATACACTCTATCACATTTTCGTGAAATCATTGTACAATGTGAAGAGACAACCATCTGCTCACATCGATATGTGACGTGTGTGCCACAGAAGACACTGACACATGTGTCACAGAGGATGCTGATAGGTGTCATAGATCACGTTGAGAAGCAGGTCATAGATGGACACCAGTATGCGTGTCACAGAGAACAGTTATATGTGTTCGCACAAGGCAGTGACAAGTGTATCATAAAAAAGAGACAAAATATGTCACAGAAAACAGTGACCTCGGCGTCACAAAGGACAGTGATACGTGTGTGACAGAGGATGCTGACATGTGTTACAGACCACACAGACATGTGTAGCAAGGACACCACAGATATATTATGTGGTCATGGAGGGAGAACAGCAACGTGTGTCGCAGAGGCCATTGACAACTACTGTATCACAAAAAGACAGTGACAACTAATGTCACAGAGGATGGGACACAACCGTCACGAACAACACCCCCAGGACCTGACCTATCCACAAACCCTGTCTTTCTGCATTCCAGTGACAACCCCATCCCCGTCTCCCTCTCTGTGCCTACAATCACAACATTGGCTATC
>CM031609.1:19841348-19866348 GCA_018398815.1 Conus ventricosus | reverse complement strand
GCTTTCATAGACAGGAAGTTCTAAACTTGTCCAAGTAGAAAACAGATAGCTGTATAAATACAAAAACTAATTAACACAGAGATATACAGTCAGAGAGAGAGAGAGAGAGAGAGAGAGAGAGAGAGAGAGAGAGAGAGAGAGAGAGAGAGAGAGAGGGAGAGATTGAGAGATGTGCAAATGCAGGCATTTGTAACTGCATACATAGAAAGATAAATGAAGACGAAGGCACTCCGAAAGATAGGTAAACAGGCAGAGAAATGAATACATGAAAAAGAGTTAGGGAGACAGGTAAACAGATTGGCAGACAGATAGTTTAGCGACATTGACGAAACAAAGATGTAAATGCGAGGGAAAAAGCGATGACATAAAAGAAAGGCATGCAAACATGGAGATATGTACAGAGAAGGATATGACAAAGCAAAGGTTAATATAAAGGGCAGAACGTGACAGAGTAGACAGACCGAAAATCCACACGCTGTAAATAAAGAAAATCGAAAATAAAGGAGCCTTGGGGAGGGAGGTAGTCGGTTAGTGACGCGTTGAATTTAAAAATAAGAAAAAAAAATCAAAAAAGAAATAGAGAGTGGGGGGGGGGGGGGGGGGGGGGGGCTAGAATCTAACTAAAACCAAAAGTTAACGATAATGATATTCAATAGCAATAACCTACCCTTCGACAAGGAGTCAAACTCATGACGAACTTAAACGCTGACCGCCTGGAAGCAGACATGGGAACCGTCTCCATCATCCTATCGATTACAGAGTCGTAAGACACGAATAATTTGCAGAAACAGGCTTGTTCCCACTGCGTATGCCAGTTTGTCACGTCAATCAATCATCGCAGCCTTTGTTATAGTCATTACTACGGTAGCAGATGAAATGTCATCATTCTCGTCGCTCCGCTAACAAGGCGTTGTGCTACGGATGGAAGCCGTTAGAGATGAAACGAGTTCACTTCAAAATAACCCGAAATAAAGAAGTGAAGAGCAGTGGCAAGATGCCTGCTTCGATCAGACAACTGTGTGAGGCTTTGTTGGGCATAGTCTGAGAGATGTTATGTACAGGAGAGAGAGAGACAGACAGACAGACAGACAGACAGGAGACAGAAAGACAAAGAGAGAAACACACACATTGACAAACAGACAGACAGGCAGATGGACAGAATGACAACCAGAAGACAGACAGACAGACCAACAAAACAGAGACAGAGACACCGAGACAGAAAGAGACAGAGAGAGAGGCAGACAGAGACAGAGACAGAACGACGAACAGACAAACAACCACTCGGACATACACAGAAAAGGGGTGAGAATGGGGTGGGAGGTGGGGTGGAGAGTGTTGAAAAACAAAGGTTTGCCACGAATGTAATATTGTGAAGTGAAAGCAACAACAACAACAACAAGATAAACAAAACAAATAAGACAGGAAAACGCATGTAGAAGAAATGGGGAGAAGAGAGACAGACAGAAAGGGACAGGTGAAAGATATGTATAAAACGACAAGAGCTGACTGAAGAATAAAACCTTCCTTTTTTATTGAACAGAACAGGGTCCTTTTCCTGCACAGTATTTCCTTTCTTTCTCTTTCAAGGCTGTTTTCTAGATTTTTTTTTGTCCTTAGCAGGAGGGATTTCTGTTTTACTTAACATAGTACATTGTTCTTGTTTGTTCTGTTTTCATTTCGTTATTCCTTAAAGAAAGAAAGAGTTTTTCTCCTTTTCATCGACATTCAGCACAGTCATTCTCTGTACCTGAATCGAATGCCGAGCTACGGGCAACCACACAATAGTTACTTACAACGTCTGCGTTGCTATTTCCAACAGCTCGTCAATAGGCATGACGTAAGCAGAGAACAACTACTCACTTCCTTCCAGGTTCAGAGCGTCAGGCCATCAGCTATGTTTTAGCCAGGAAGTGGGACGTGAGCAATCAAACAGTACCTGCGTGTGTCTAGTCAGAACTCAATCCATCGGGTTGCAAAGCGAGACGACTGCAGGCGGAAATCTAAACAAATCTTAAATAAATGTTAGCGAATCGCCCAGAGAATGTGGACAAACGAGTCACAAGACAAAACACAACGCGTTTCGACCTCTTAGGGCACCCGAGGAAGACCTCAGAGGTCGAAACGCGTTGTGTTTTGTCTTGTGACTCGTTTGTCCACGTTCTCTAGGCGGTTCGCTAACATTTATTTTAAGATTTGTTCAAACCATCTGGATATCTTTAGAGAGAGGAGTAACAAATCCTGCGATAAATTAATGATACTACCTTCAGGGGGGTAGATAATCAATCCTTATAACCACCAAAGGTGGTACATAAGGCCAGAGCACTTCGATGATGTGCGCCTTAATTGGTTATAGTTCCATGTAGCCCAGCCTAACTCAGGAAAAAATACTGTGGGATTTTGTTAGATATTGTGATATTCTTGCCGACAGAAAGGAGAACCCCTGCCTCATCAGTAGCACTGTCTTGGTTTCTAATCCAAACATCTCAATGAAGATGAATTTTCCTGGTTACACTAATAGATGTAAGGGTTGATGTGACCTGTTGTTCCTCTGTCAGCAGTTGCACTGACACCTGTACAGATATGTTAACTGCTGTGTCGCCGTGTGCAGTTAAGAATGATCACGTGCTGTTCTGTTGACGTGTAGACCTATGTTGCTATGTGTAAAGGTGACTTAACAATGTCCTGTTTCTTTCCCATGTAGGCAATTGTTTCTCTATGATTATACTCAGAGTGGCAATATCTTGTCAGATTCATGTTAAACTGTTCTTTCTCTGGGTACATTTAGAGCAGCAACAGCGTTTCATACCCATGGGCAAATTGTTACATCATTACATCAATGTTACAAACTGCACTCTGCAGGTCCTATTCAAAGATCTACTTTCCCCATCCAGTCAGTATCCCATCCCCATCTCTCCTCTCTGTCTACATACAGAACTATCTTTAAGAAGACGATAATACAATTACTTTCCTTCAACACATTCTTACAGCTGACATATATAAGTTGTGCTCTGTATAATTCGGTTTCCTTATTAGTCATTGCTACCATGTTCACGTCATTGGATCGATTTGAAACAAAAGAGAGAGAGAGAGAGAAGAGAGGAGAGAGAGAGAGAGGGAGAGAGAGAGAGAGAGAGAGGAGAGAGAGAGGAGGAGAGAAGGAGAAGGAGAGAGAGAGAGAGAGAGAGAGAGAGAGAGGAGGGACGATGGGTATCATGTCTAGAAATTACCTGCTATGTCATAGCCTTTACTGCCAGAAACGCAGTTCAACATCCGCCTATCCGAAACTTGATCGGATCTCTACGATGCTATCGCTCAGGAAAGAAGGGAGAGGTCTTTGCCGTTGATATCACTTTCCATTATCTTGTTAGCCACCAGAATAGACCTCATGTTTTACCTCACTCGCAAAAAATGAAGCTCCCACTTCTAAGGAAGGTTTTCTACGTCTTAGGATTTGCTTCTTTGAAATCAGAGATAAGATGTGTGTGTGTGTGTGTGTGTGTGTGTGTGTGTTGTGTGTGTGTGTGTGTGTGTGTGTGTGTGATGTGTGTGTGTGTGTGTGTGTGTGTGTAGTGTGAGCGTGTGTGTGCACGCGTGCGCGAGCGCGTGTGCGTGCGTGATGATGTGGTGCGTGTGTTGTGTGTGTGTTGTGTGTGTTGTGTGTGTGTGTGTGTGTGTGTGTGTGTGTGTGTGTGTGTGTGTGTGTGTGTGTGTGTGTGTGTGTGTGTGGTGTGTGTCAGTACAACACTTGTTAATCTGACAGTAAATGGTTTCAGTCAGTCATCAGTCGTGTTGTGTGTGTTGTGTGTGTGTGTGTGTGTGTGTGTGTGTGTGTGTGTGTGTGTGTGTGTGTGTGTGTGTGTGTGTGTGTGTGTGTGTGTGTGTGTGTGTGTAGAGAGTAGGAGAGAGAGGATGGGAGGAGGAGGAGTGGAGAGGAGTGTAGAGAGAGTGGAGAGAGGAGAGAGAGAGAGAGAGAGAGACGAGAGAGAGAGGAGAGAGAGAGAGAAGAGGAGAAGAGAAGTAAATGTGAAACCACAGACCAAATCTAGCGCACACAAAAATCAACAGATAACGCAATACTAAATAACAGAAGGTACAAACTGCACAAAATAGCATTATGACACTGCTTGTAGCATATATCTTTCTGATTTTTTAAATGTGTGTAGCTGGGTTTCCCAGTCAGGCAAAAGGACATTCTATCGAGATGTTGCAAACATGACCCATATCTATATCTAAACACATGTCACACAGTCAGTCCCGTTTGAGGGGGAACAGGAATGGAGATACCAATATGACCTTGACTGTAGGTAAGCAAAACTGTTCACAATTAGACATTGTCTAGGGCTAAACAAAAACAAGCAGTGTCTGCTTTCACTTTAAAAGAGATGGATAGGACCATCATATTTTTTTTTTCTTTTTAGCACATACTTGCAGACCACTAAGAAACGGAAGCAATTCATTGACACCGTTGTCCTTCTAAGTTGTGCATCAATGCTATGCTCATTCTTGTTCTAATCGGTGAAGGAATGCTAGTATCCTGTTTGCTCTACACCTAGAGGTAGTGTTGATATTCTTCTTGCCCGAAGCTATGAGTTGATGCAATTGTAACCACTGCTCTAAGCCATACATTAATAATTGCTGCTCTTGTCCCACTTGCTCTGAACGACACAGTTATTCTCTGAGTCACATGGAACAGGATCGCAGGAGATGGTGAAGAAAAAAGGCAACCACTGTTTTAAGAGTGTTTCTTTCCAACGGTATTGAACATCGCTTCAGAGAAAACAAATTCGTCAATTTGCTTCATTAAGACTCTTTGAATATTCTTGTCATTCCATGTAACAAAGCTCGGTAAATCGGAAGTTAATGTGCCCTTCTATTCAGGATCCACACGAGAATGATTCCTATAAACAAACCGTTTTCTTTCAAGATCATTTCGCAGGATTACAATTTTGTTTGCCGTTGTTTCTTTCGATGCCTCAATTCCATTAAAAGTGAAAGTCAGATCCATGAGAAAATAACATCTTGTGTACCCCTTTGACGTTTGCTCAGCAATTTGCACATCCACAAGCTAATTTCACCGTCCAACACCTTCTTTGGCGATCCTAAAAAGATAAAGATACTCGACTAACCACCTGGGTAAAAAGAAACAATAGCAGCAGCCTCTGCCGGTCTGCCCTGTCCTAAACTACTGACATTATATTACAAGAAAAGATTGCTTTTTATCGAAAGGATGGGGTGGTGGTTGGATGTGGACAAGGGGTGTGTAGGGTCGGAACAGAACTATGGGATGGCCAGGACAGATGGGAAGTAATACAGTCCGGGGAGCAACGAGACTAGCGACAGGGGGTGGGCTGACAACGAATAACGCACGATTACTTGGGAAGTTATGCCCTTGGCCTTGTAACTCCAGGATTGTCAACAATGACATTAACAACAACGACAAGGATTGATGTGCTAGTCTGCTGTCACACAAACTGATGCCTTACATCTACACACACACACACACAACAACACACACACCAACACACACACACACACACACACCACACACACACACACACACACACACACACAACGCGCGCCGCGCGCGGCCGCACACACACACACACTCACACACACAAACACACACACACACACCACACACACACACACACATGCACACGCACGCACGCACACACACACACACACACACACACACACACAAACACACACACACACACACACACACACACACACACACACACACACACACACACACACACACACACACACACACATGCGCGTGCGCACGCACAGTCATATGCCTGAACACACGCGCGCACGTTCGCACACACACACACACACACACACACACACACACACACACACACACACACACACACACACACACACACACACAACATACATACATACATACATACATACATACATACATACATACATACATACATACATACATACATACATACATATATACACACTGACGCATGTTTTCAAAAGATAGGAAGCAAAATCTTATTTGAAAAACAATACAGTTGGACCACATCAACAACAAGAATTGAACCTCTGATTAGAAGTCAAGGACAAATTTAAAGATCAATCGTCTTATAACGAACAAAGAAACTGTCTCACTCTTCTTATTAGTTACTGCATTGCTAGAGACCATCCTTTCTGCTGAGACAGGCTGAGTCCATGATCAGGCCCTTTATTAACATCATTACTGCAATGGCAGATGAAATGTCAATATCCACGTCGCTCCACGTAAAAGATATCCAGTCATGGATGGCAGCTGTCAGAGATGAAACGAGTTCGCCTCAATACCACTCGACACACAAGAGAAACAAAGACACGCAAACCTGCTTGCTTCAGTCAAACATTTGTCAGAGTATGTTCCTCAAAGCGTGTGATGGGTCTGAGATATAGATTCACGAGAGAGGGGGGGGGGGAGGAGAGAGAGAGAGAGAGAGAGAGAGAGAGAGAGAGAGGAGAGAGAGAGAGAGAGACAGAGACAGAGACAGAGACAGAGACACAGAGACACGGACACAGACAGACAGACAGACAGACAGACAGAGATCAACTTTGGTTTTGTAAATACCAGAAAAGAAATTGGAGGAAAATCTAGAGAAAGAGCATTAGACGAGAGCAGATATGGAGCGACAAAAGACTTACCAATTAAATGCAAACAGTTGATAGTAAACAAAATATGCTTTTCTCAACAAATTCAAATCTTTCTCCATGCCAATTGAAGCTTCTAAAAACTTGTTTTCCAGTTAGTTTTCCTCAAAGGGTAGCAGAAGGTGTTATATTTTGCCAAATAAGCAGACGCACTTTTGTTTTGGGTGTTGCTGTTGCTTCCTTGTTGTTGTCCTCAAACAAACAGTCTTTCTCGTCTTCTAAAATCTTCCGCATAACCATTCCTTGTGCCTGAATTCAATGACGTCAGATAAGTGACCGCTCTACGCAATCGTTAATGGTACGCTTTACGTCTGTGTTACCATTTCTAACTGCCCGTCGATAGCCATGACGTCACGAGTGAGCAAATGCGCACGCCTTTCAAGGTTTTGGAGAATCACCTATAGTGTTTCTGTGTGTTCTGACTCAAGAGTCTAATAAGAATGTACCTTCGGGAAATGTTCGGCCAGCTACTGCTGGTCTTCATCAGCCCCGACTGACTGGTAGTTGTGGTGGGTGTTGGTCTTCATCAGCCCCGACTGACTGGTAGTTGTGGTGGGTGTTGGTCTTCATCAGCCCCGACTGACTGGTAGTTGTGGTGGGTGTTGGTCTTCATCAGCCCCGACTGACTGGTAGTTGTGGTGGTGTTGGTCTTCATCAGCCCCGACTGACTGGTAGTTGTGGTGAGTGTTGGTCTTCATCAGCCCCGACTGACTGGTAGTTGTGGTGGGTGTTGGTGTCCTCTGGGTTGTCCTCACTGGTGGAGTGATGGGTGTTCAGCACACTCTTGTAAATGGGGGGCAGGTCATAGCCACACTCTCTGTTCAAACTTGGTTTTCTCTCCCTGATTTCTATCGCCTCTTTCACTTTCCTTTTTGTAAACTGTGATTCAGCTGCAATTATGGTGGCTTGAAGCTTGTTGGTATGGTGCGTTGTTGTTGTCAGATGTTCATAATATGCAGAAGAAGTTTTGGTAGTGTGTTCATTTAGCCTTATTTTCAAAGGCCGACCAGTTTCTCCAATATAGTCCTCACTGCACTCCTCACATTGAATGTGATACACTACACTACTTTCCTTTTCCAGCTATGTTCTGTCCTTGACTTTTGTAACCTGTGATCGTATTGAATTCACTGGTTTGTGTAACACTTGAACGCCGTGTTGGCTGAAAGTCCTTGACAGGCGCTCTGACATCCCTTTCACATAGGACATGCTGATAGTGATGGACTTCTTTTCGTTGGGATGCCTTTGTTTCGGTTTGGGGGTGTTGAAAATCCAGGAAGGATAACCGTTGGCTTTCAGAGCTGTCTTGACGTGGTGCTCTTCAATCAGTTTATTCTGTCCTGAGGTGCAGTGGGTTTTTGCTCTGTATAATAGAGTTCGGACAACTGAGCGTTTATGCTGAAATGGATGGTTCGAGTAAAAGTGTAGATATTGGTCAGTATGGGTTGGTTTGCAGTATACGGATGTTTCCATCGTTTCCTCGTTGGTGTTATGAACTTCGACATCAAGGAATGGGATCTGATGGTCTTGTTCAGACTCACAGGTGAACTGGATGTTAGGGTTGATGGAGTTGAAGTGTTCAGTGAAGTTGTCCTGCTCTGATTCTGCTATGCTGCTGAAAGTATCATCAACGTATCTGTACCAAAGGGAAGGTGGGCTCTGGGAAGACTCAAGAGCCTCTTTTACAAATTGTTCCATGAACAAGTTGGCCACAGTAGGTGAAACTGGTGAGCCCATGGCTGCTCCTTGGGTCTGTTGGTAGAACTCTTTGCTGAAATCACCTATAGTATCTTAGCTACAGACAGAAAGATGACGTACCTTCAAAAGTACTATGTAGATAATAGTGCATAACTCCTGCATCCCAAATACAACCCAGAAGACACATACCATTTGCTGGGACGACGGGAACAGGTCAAAATCTTCCGCTTGAGGACTGGACACAATCGCCTGCTCCACCACATACACACAAAATTTGGCATTGGACAGAGTGGAGAGTGCCCTTGTGGTGAGGGACCAGTGACAGCTGACCACATCCTTCAAGTCTGTACGACGTATGCAGCATCCAGGAGAAAGTACTGGCCAACACCGACAGCAGTGGAAGCCAAGCTGTACGGCAACCTGGAGGAACTGCGACGGACGGCAGCCTTCATCGAGGACACCGGGCTGCTCATCTAACGGGACGACGAACGAGGAAGAAGAAGAAGAATAGTGCAAAACATCATTGCCACAGCAAATTTCACTGTGTGAAAATTGTACCGCTGTCCTAATGGAGATAGTCAAAGCCATAGCACAACCCACTCTCGATCTTGTTCACCCTCCATGCGTTGTACTACTATTGGAATCCACCTGATTTGTTCCTACCCCTCACCCCCACTCATCCACTATCGACCCCCCCCCCCCTCCCTACCCCAAGTCTATTATCACCCTTTTCCTTCCTCTTCCGTTACGTCTGCAGACACGCTGCGTCTTCCATGATTATCCTCCATCCCACCCAGCCCCACTCCCTACCACCAAACTCCACTTCCAACATCTCTCTGTCTCCGGGTCTGTCTGTCTCTGTCTGTATCTCTCTCTCTCTCTCTCTCTCTCTCTCTCTCTCTCTCTCTCTCTCTCTCTCTCTCTCTCTCTCTCTCTCTCCACCTCTCTCACACACACACACACACACACACACACACACCACACCACACACACACACCACCTCTCTCTCTCTCTCTCTCTCTCTCTCTCTCTCTCTCTCTCTCTCTCTCTCTCTCTCTCTCTCTCTCTTAAAATCGTCTATTGATTTCACTGTCCCCTTCTTAGTAAAATTGTTTAACAGAATCTACAGTAACGGCTATTATTCCGTTGAATGGTGACACACAGTCATAGTTCCTCTATTTTAAAAAAAGGTGACTCTGCTAATCCAGGAAACTGCCGTGCGATTTCACTACTAAGCTGCGTCAGAAAAGTGTTTACATCCATTCTAAACAAGTGACTCTACAAATGGGCAGAACATGAAGAAACGATTTGTGAAGAACAAGCTGGTTTCCGCAAATTATATTCGACTATCGACCATTATTTTCTCTCTAATCACAATGATCAATACGTGTATTCACGAGAAACGCAAACATGGAAAACAAAACAGAGCCTTCATCGACGACACGAAAGCGTTCGATACAGTTAACCGAGAAAGTTTATGGAAAGTGCTAGAAAAAGTTAGAACATCTACTAAAATGTTCAATATGCTGCAGGAAATATCTAAATCTGTTCGATCGTGCGTTAAAAATGGGGCTCTGAAATATCGGAGTTCCTTGAACTTCCAGGCGGTCTGAAGCAAGGGTGCTTGTTATCTCCCTTGATCTTCTCCTTATAACTGAAGTGGCAGGAGAAGTGAATAGTAAAGGAAAACACGGCTTTCAATTTCTTACTTCTTTAAGAGAAATTTTTCTCTTGCGCTTCGCTGATGATATAGCTTTAATTTCATCTACAGCTTCAGGTTTGCAAAACCAAATAAACAATTTGCAGATAGCGTCTGATAAATTGGGTCTAAAAGTAAATTTGACAAAGACTAAAGTTACGATTTTCAGAAAAGGGGGTCATTTGTCCAAATATGAAAAATGGTACTATAAAGGAAAGCAAATTGAAGGGGTGAACAGCTACAACTATCTTGGTTTCATCTTGACAACTGAATTATCTTTTGTAACAGCGCTGGATGATTATTCAAGGAGAGCCAAATATAAAACAATAGAAATTATGAATACAATGTGGAATTTGGGTAGAATGGACTTAATAATCTTTTTTAAAATTATTTGATGCGATGGTGAAGCCAATGCTACTGTACGCAGCAGAGGTATGGGGTATTACACAATATAAAACTATCGAAGCGGTCCATCTGTTTGCCTGTAAAAAACTGTTAAGTGTGAGTCCTAAAACACCAAATGCAATGGTCTGCGGAGAGACTGGTCGCTATAGTCTGTATATAGACAGCACACTAAGAGCACTTAGCTATTGGTTCTCCTTACAACAGATGGAACTGAATAGAATACCCAAACAAGCATATCTTTCTTGATTAACATCTTTATGAATAGCACTGACGATAGAACGATTGAGATGAATAGCACTGACGATAGAACGATTGAAAATAATTGGACATATGATATAAAATGTTGTCTTGATAGATATGGATTTTCTAAAGTGCGGTTAGTGGGTGGGGGTCGGAAATGTTGATATGTTTAGGAAGATTTTTAGGCTAAGGATGGTAGACTTTTTCAGCAAGATTGGTTTAGCAAATTAAATTCAAGTGATCGCTTCAACACCTATTATTCATTTAAGTCTCTCTTGCAACCGGAACCTTATCTAACTTATTTAACTATTATCAAATTTAGAATGTATTTCACGAGATTTCGGCTTGGCTTAATTAAACGACTGAATATAAACAGCAGATACAAAGAAAATAATAAAGCATGTCCTTTTTGTAACCAACTTGAGAACGAACTCCACTTTCTGTTGAGATGCAATGCTTATGTGCCTTTCAGAGAAAAATACATACAGAAGCACAGACAATTTCAGAACGTGAACTCTATTGAACTAAAACAATTAGCGCAAGGAAGGCCTTCTTCCTTGCGCTGAACCCTAAGCGATCTGAAGCGATCAAAGCTAAGTGAATTTTCGTTGTTTTATTCGTTTATTTATCACCCGACGAAGACCTATGAGGTCGAAACGCGTTGTGTTTTGTCTTGTGACTCGTTTGTCCACGTTCTCTGGGCGGTTCGCTAACATTTATTTAAAATTTGTTTAGATTTCCGCCTGCAGTCGTCTCGCTTTGCAACTAGATCTAAAACAATTACTTGAAAATAAAGATATGCATATTACAAGAGATGTTGCTATATATATTTATTATGCACTGGAAAAAAAAAAGAGAACTCGTATCCTACTCAGTATGAATAATTAGTTACCCTCATAAATTAGCATTATTAGGACATCGAAAAATGTTCTCTTTACGTGTGCACTGCACCTCACATTGTTATAGGCCGGAGGCCTGAAACATTGAATTGTGTTCAATTATTCAATTCTTCTCTCTCTCTCTCTCTCTCTCTTTTCTCTCTCT
Organism: Conus ventricosus; assembly: GCA_018398815.1. Lineage (NCBI taxonomy): Eukaryota > Metazoa > Mollusca > Gastropoda > Neogastropoda > Conidae > Conus > Conus ventricosus. The sequence goes on along the minus strand of CM031609.1, from coordinate 19,854,593 downwards.
CTCTCTCTCTCGTGCGCACCACGCCAAGAGGCAAAGTTTTACCGTGAAAAAACTGGGGGGTGGGGGGGGGGGGGGGGGGGGGGGGGGAAAAAACCCACAAAATTCAAGGTACTGTTGTGTCTCTCAAGCAGGCTTTGCACTCATCTCGTGGCTGGGTTGTTTCAGCTGTCGGTTGTACTCAAATGGGGGGAACTAAATAGCTACGAAGAAGGCTAACCACTCTAGGTTGGAATATTTCGAGGTAGTATGGCTTCTGGCCTAAAGTTGATTGGGTCTGTATATATTTATACTAGCCGGTGTCCCTTCGCTGGTAATCTAAATACACCTTGGCTACCCCTCTTTCCATTAAAAACAATAAAAAATTGCTCTGGGTTTTTGGTTTTTCCCATTGAACAATTGCCCAGCCGTCCCCTTCCTATATACTTCCAATTTTGCGCCCACCCCTCTCCTCTCAATCTGTTTTCCAACGAATTCCTTGTTTGACTTTTGCACAGTCCATAGAGGGATGCCTGTACTTTGTAACTCCCCCTTTCTCAATTCCTTTTGAAGTGCCCAAATCCACTCTGTGGGCCGCCTAACCTCTAGTTTAGCGGTACACATGATGCAAAGGTCGTGGTTTCGAATCGCTTGGTCTTGGAAATTTCACGGATGTTTCATCTAAATGAAGGTTCCCCATGTCCACCCTGCCCCGCAGGTGTCAGGCTTTGTGACGGACACACATGCATTTGGGAGGTTAAATCCAACTCAAACATGGAAACTTTGTGTAAATATTTTCAGGGTTTCATGTTCAGGGGCCTCTAGGTATGACAACATTTCTGGTCCCCTTTCGAAAGGGTATAGTCAGTTTTCTCTTTCAGTTGTGATGCTGCACGTAGAACATTCCATGTGTAAAACACGTTTGGTCCCCCAAGGGATGAAATTCTGGCTCCCTGTTTGAGATGTCAGCGAAAGCTGGTTTCAGAAATAAAGCCGCAGAACTGAATGGCAGGGGTGTTCATGGTTCCAGAGAATCCTGGGGAGCAGCACGTTCACTTTGTGGGGCCACATGATATTTTCGTTCAAGTCGCGTTCTGGGAAGACACAGTGGGGCCATTGATCACCTTGGGGCCCTAATCCAAGAACATGGATCAGCCTCCCACTGGCCGTGCACTTGGGTGATGTCCTGCGCGTAGAGTCTCTGTGCCGTCGTTGTGTCAGGGGGCTTATCAATTTGACGGTTGCAGCCCTTTGAGACTTTGGCAACGGTGACCCACATTTTTCGAGTGTGGTGGACCTCCCGTTGAAATCTTCAGCTCCTCGTACGAACGGGTCCTTTCATAACGTTGATAGAAGCCAAGAGTAGCACTCTTTGGATGATGCTGTACAATCGCCGGTTTGCAGTGCCCTTTGGTTTCCACATACTTCTGAGTGGACCATGGAGTGCTCAGGGATCCAGTACTTCAAGCCTCTGCTGTAGGTCTTGGGGGAAAGGCTAAAGATGGCGTAAGGTTGCTTCTGGGAGCCTTGTGTTCTTTGCACTGCCTTGTGTGGATTGAATGACCCATTATCCATTCTCCAAATGGACACTGTCTCACCATGTGGTGGCTCTGCAAGGTCAAATCCAGGAGTCTCCGGCGTCGTGCTCTTCACTGGGCATTCTGGGAACATTTGATCTCAAAGACTGGAGGTTTGAGCTGCCCTTCCTGCCGAGTGGCTTGGATTTGAACGGCTTGTGTGCCCTTGTGGAATATTCGGCGTACTTGATTTTAGACTGCATATTTTCACTTGTGGGCAGTTGAATAATTAGGTGGTAAGGGTTGTAGGGACAACCCTGTGGTTGGACGATGATTTCTCTCGCCCAACGCACAGTCCCAGTGTTTCTCATCAGACTCCTCGCGTCTCCTGTAGGGGACCCAACCCCTGGTTGACCCTTTTGCCTTACAATTTTCCTACAATTTTTTTCGTAATACGTCACACGTCCGATGGGCTGTAACTTATGAACTTACCTATGCATCCAATTCCCTTGATTGCTCCAAAATGACAACTTGTAGGGGCCGCCAAATTTGGATAAGGCGCGACTCATGATCAGGTCTGGCTTCCAATCCCGGTTTTCAATTCTGAAATTTTCACGGATGTTTCAGCTCAATAACAGAGTTCACCCCGATGTCCACTTGGCCCCGGCATGTCAGACATGTACGGACTCCTGTCTGGCATTCTTGATTTTGGCACGGGATTGAACCCAACTAAACATGACAACTCTGTGAAAAGATTGCATTTTCACGATGTATATGTCATTGGAGGCCTCTGGTTGACAACATTTCTGGCTCCCGTTTGGCGCAAGTCATCAGTGTCTTCTGCGCTGTAATTGTGAGCTGCACGTAGAATTCATTGAAAACGGACGGTCGAATCTCCCCGGTTAATGTTTGCAGATGTTGTTCGCGACAAAAATCAGGGTTGCAGACATAGAACATTCGTGTTTTAAAACGGCGTCGATTACCACTCTAAATTTAGACAGTAACGGTTTTTTAACGTCAATTTAATTTCGTTCATATATTTGTCTACATTGACCGCATGTAAACTTCACCTGTATACCAATTTTCAAAAGGTCTCAAATTTAGAAAACGTTTAACGGTTTTTTAACTCATTTTAGTTTCCGTTGTTAAGTTGATCATCATCAGGTAAAACCCGTATACAATTTTTCCAGAAACGGTCTAAATTTATATAAATAACGGTTTTTAACGGTCAATTTTTAAGTTTCCGTTCGTGTAAGTTGCATATCTTGTTCGTGTAAACTGCACCTGTATACCGAATTTAAAGAACGGTCTAAATTTATATAATAACGGTTTTTAAACGTCAATTTTAAGTTTCGTTCTGTTTTTAGTTGCTATCATTGATCAGCGTGTAAACTGCACCTGTATACCAAATTTCATCAAGAAGGTCTAAATTTATAAAAGATCTTAACGTAATTTTTTACCTTCAATTTTAGTTTCCTTCGTGTAAGTTGTATATCATTGTTCCACGTTAAAAATGCATCTTATAGTCTAATTTGAAAACGGTCTAAAATTTATATAATAACGGTTTTTTAACGGTCAATTTTAAGTTTCCGTTCGTGTAGTGTATATATTATTCGCAGCTGTAAAAATGCATCTGTATACCGAATTTTCAAAGACGGTCTAAATTTATATAAAACGGGTTTTAACGGTCATTTAAGTTCCGTTCGTGTAAGTTGTATATATTGTTCAGCATTTAAAACTACACCTGTATACCAAATTTCATCAAGAAAGGTCTAAATTTAGAAAATAACGCTTTTTAACGGTGATAAATAACGGTCATAAAAGCTATGAATGACCCAGTGTTATCCACAGTATGTCCCTCTAGACTCATGCCAAGTTTGGTGGCGATCCGACGACTCCCTTTGCCGCCAACATCAGAAAAGATTGTATTTTGATCGTTTTTAGGGGCGGTACGTGTTGTTAACGGTTTTAACGGTCATAAAATAACTGTCGTAGAAACTGTCCAATGACCCTATGTTACTCGGCAGATGTCCCTCTAGGTTCGATGTACCTGTGCAATGTCACAACGGCCATTTGATGAAAAGCAGAGGAAAAAGATGTCTTTGAAACCGTTATAACAGTTTTTAACGGTTTTTAACGGTTTTCCTTTTTTAGAGATTAGTCCAAAACCATCCTCGGGTCACAACAGACGTACCTGCTAAATTTCAGGAAGATCGGGTTCTAAACAGTTTCTTTTATAGGGTTTGTGTTTTTAACGGTTTTTAACCGTTATAATAACGTTTTTTAACTGCCAAATAACTGTTCTAATTTTAGAGAAGTAGTCCTGTACCTGTGCAATGTCACAACGGCCATTTGATGAAAAGCAAGGAAAAAGATGTCTTTGAAACCGTTATAACAGTTTTGTACGGTTTTTAAACGGTTTAATTTTTTAAGAGATTAGCCCAAAACCATCCTCGGGTCACAACAGACGTACCTGCCAATTTCATTACAATCGGTTGAGCCGTTTTTGAGTCTATAGCGTACACAGACACACACACGCACGCACGCACGCAGACGAATTTGCAATTTATATATTAGATATATATATATTATATATATATATATATATATATATATATATATAGATATATATATATATTATATATATATATACACACACACAACAAACTAAAAAATTCCAAGGATAAATACCGAGTACCATTCCAGCAACTTACAGAGCAGCTTGGTGTTGCAATGACTGCAAGAAATATTGAATTATAACAAAGCTTGCTCTTATGTCTTAGATTGAAGAAATAGGGGGAGATAAGCATTCATATCTGCAGTGGAGGTTTTCTGCCTAAATAACGGTATGTGCTTGAGTATATATATAATAGTATATATATAATATATAATATATATATAATATATATTATATATATATATATATATATATATATACAAGTTTGTTGTAGTTTGTTGTATTTTTAGTCCTTGCGGATTCATTCCAAGAATTGGCCCTCAGCACTTGTGTCTTAGAGGATATCTTTTTATATTTTCTACTTTTCACAAGAAAATGTACCTTGTTTTGCTCTTTCATGATTTTCTTTTGCTTCTTAGATGGCACCTTTGGTTGGTTTTTTGAAAACTCAACAAACATACTACGGTATTGCACACCAGCCTTTTCTGGGATTGCATTCTTCTTAAACTGAAAAGGCAGAGGAGTTAAATTACACTTTCCGCGGTCACTGAGAAGAAACAACCAAGTTTCAAATATCGGTGTATGACCAGGAGTTATATGTTAGTAGGTTTCCTCCCTATTACAGGATGTCTCCCCGTTGGAGAATATAAGCTTGCTGAAAGCTCATTTTGAGAAGCATTTATTTTATTTTTCTCCATTCACCCACTCAAGCACATACTGTGTTTAGGCAAGGATCATCTACCACTGCAGATATGAATGCGTATCTCTCCTATTTCATCAATCTAAGACATAAACAGCAAGCTTTGTTTATAATTCAATAATATATATACTGACTTCCTTAAAAAAACGCGAAAAATTGAAAGGCTATTTTTCGGGTGAAAGGGGTGAATATACAATATTGAACCATTGTGGCAAGTTGTTTGGGTCCAAGACTCACGTGCAGTGAAAAAATTGTGTGAGCAACACATCATTCCCGGCATGGAGGGTCAACAAAAATGGCAAACTGGTTGCTGCATGTGAGGCACGTGCACACCATGCAGAGCAAAGTTAACCAGCGACAAGTACGCAGACATCCAGCTTTATAAAGCCGCGCTACAAGGTTCAGATAACGACTTGCCGTCTGAGCGCTACAGAGATGCCAAGACTACGAGCAGAGGAACGCAATCGTGCCCCAGGCCATCTGGAGGCTGGTGTGGATGCCAGGCAGGTCGCCAACATCTTTAACGTCCACATCTCAACCATCTATCGTCTGCAGCACCGCATGCGAGTCACTGGTACCACTGATGATCGTCCCCGGCCAGGCCGTCCTCTGGTCACCACACCAAGAGAGAGGATCGCCATTTTGTTCGAAACCCATCTGCGGGACAGGCGGCAAACAGCCGCTAACACTGCTCGACAGGTGCCTGGGAATCTCCAGCAACGAATCAGCCTCAACACTGTGCGGTGGCGTCTTCAGGAGAACGGGCTGGCATGTAGCGTCCTCACAGAGGTCCGGTACTGACACCAAGACACCGGGCAGGACAGGCTGCAGTGGGCACAAGCCCGAATCAACTGGCGCAGGCAGCAGTGGGGATGCATACTGTTCTCAGATGAGAGCCATTTTTGTATTGACATGGCTGACGGTCGTGTCAGAATATGGCATCGACCTGGTGAACGCTATGCTGACTCCTGTGTGGTAGAGCGGAACCCCTGGGGAGGCCTGAACGTTATGATATGGGGTGCAATTGGCATTAACCACGCCATAGGACCAGTCATCTTTCAGACATTGGTCCTGGTTGCGCACAGGGTGTCAATGCACAGCGCTACATCCACCAGGTGCTCAGACCCCATGTCGTTCCTTTTTTTGCGCAACACCCAAACTGGACATTCCAACAGGACAATGCAAGACCACACACAGCCAGGGCCACCCAATATTGTTGTAGAGACATTTATTATTCAGAGGGCACTGGTCTTTTTCGTGCAGTTACAATATTGTGTACCAAGCTACGGTAACAACAGACAGTGATAAGAAACATACATAGGGATCACGGCAAACCATTTTAAAACCAGATATGGAAACCATAAACAGTCCTTCAAAAATGAAAAAATAAAAAACCAAAGAGAACTAAGCAAATATAGTTGGAAGACTTAAAGATAAGAAAATAGATTACAACATATCATGGAAAATTATAAAAAGAGCAACACCATACAACAACATTTCTAAAAAAATGCAACTTGTGTACTACAGAAAAGTGGCTGATATTATGTAAACCCCATCTAGCATCTCTGAACTCTAAAGTAGAAATGATAAACAATTGCAGGCATAAATGGAAATCCTTGTCAATGCACCATTCCTAGCATGCCCCCCCTGAACGTGCCCCCAAAAGATAAAAATCTGCAGGTCACGTGCCACACGCGCAGAGCTCAGGCGCCCACACACCACACCATATAAACCGGTGGTGTGCCCAAATTGTATACACCCTGACGAGAGCGCCGGCTCGAAACAAATTTGTTGGTTTTAGTTTTTTCCATTTTAAAATTCTATTTTAAACTGGTATGTCGCTCCCTACTTGGTTGAGCATTTTTATCATTCTGAGTGGCTTTTTAACTCTAATTATATATATATATATATAATATATATATATATATATATATTATATATATATATATATATATAAAATAGATATATATGAGAGATGAGGAGAGAGAGAGAGAGAGAGAGGAGAGAGAGAGAGAGTAACGAAATAACAGTATCTGACGAAGCTCAATGACAAAAGTACTCGAAAGGTACCAGAAAATTCATCATTTCGAAGTAAAACCAGTTGACAGATTCTACTAAAACATTAACCAGAAGTGACAGGACTTACTACCCCGATGACTGAAACTGTCTCACCCTGTACTTAAATTGACGCTTATCCCCACTCAAAAAACATACACATTGCTGCACGTGCGCACGTGTTTAGAGACTAAAGAATGCGTTTAGACTGGAGACAAGTGCCTTTGTATTCATGGATAAAACAGTCTAGGTATTGTTATACTCTAAATCTTCGTATTGCCCAGTCTCGTTATCGTATTAGTGACAAAGACGCGTGGCTTTAGTCATTGCGGTGCTCATATTTCAGCGTGTGTGTGTGTGTGTGTGTGTGTGTGTGTGTGTGTGTGTGTGTGTTGGTTGTGTGTGTGTGTGTGTGTTTTGTGCGTGCGTGCGTGCGTGCGGTGCGTGCGTGCGTGCGTGCGTGCGTGCGTGCGTGCGTGGTGCGTGCGTGGGGTGCTTGTGTGTGTGTGTGTGTGTGTGTGTGTGTGTGTGTGTGTGTGTGTGTGTGTGTGTGTGTGTGTGTTGCCAGTTGTACACAATAAACATGATTAATTTCATCGCCTTCTTGTGTGTGTGTGTGTGTGTGTGTGTGTGTGTGTGTGTGTGTGTGTGTGTGTTTTGTGTGTGTGTGTGTGTGTTTCTGTCTGACTGTCTGACTGTCTATCTCTGAGGGTGAAAACGTTGTGATATCTTGAAGCAGGAAACGAGACATTCTTCAATTCACAACAAATGATGTCTTATTGGTAGAGCATATTACGGTTCCCTCCTTCTCAGAGTCAAGTTTCCAATCGGCCTTACCACACTAATAATTATTGGAAAAACCGGTTCAGATCTCCCAAGAAACGTACTAGCCTAGAGAAAGGCAGTCAATTTGGAGGATGCATGAACATTGATCTTTTGACGAGTGCACTATAGTTTGGAGAAAGATGAACAAGCCGCTTCATATCTTTGAATCAATGTATAGCAGCAGACACAGATAATATGTATTCATTTCTATCCTATGAATCATGCACTGTACTGCATGAAGAGAAGCCAATCCCTTGCATCAGAATACTTCTTGGAATACAGATCAATCGACCCTTTGATATCGACTGAATCTGTGCACTGCTCCACACGGAGATTCATCTATTCTAAATATCCTTTTTGAGTCACATACTGCTCTAGATGACAACGCTTTTTCTTCAGGAATGGAGGGAACTCAGTCGCCTTTGACTTACGAAGCTAATATGTTCCCTAAGATGATTATGAAACACATGGCAAAGGGAAGGTGAATGGGGAAAGAAAAGGATAGTAAAAAGAGGGAGTACGGATGAAAGGGAGAGGGGCCGGTTATGCTTAATTGGCCAAAGGATCCGGGATGCAAGGAAGTGTGATATAGCATTACCCGATAAGTGTTCAGAACTGGCGGTTTTCTGCGTGTAAAAAAAAGGCGCTGGATGTTTCCATAAAGCCGCAAATGGACCTGATGCCAGCTGTGTGACAGCCGCTCAGACAGGAGCAACAGCTTATATAAAGGCAAAATGGACCTGATGCCAGCTGTGTTGACATCCGCTCAGGACAGGAGCAACAGCTGTATATAATGCGCAAAATTTGGGCTGATGTCAGCTGTGTGACAGCCGTCCAGACAGGAGCAACCAGCTGTATATAAAGCCGCATAAATGGACCTGAGTCAGCTGTGTTGGGCAGCCGCTCCAGACAGGAGCAAAGCTGTATATAAAGCGCAAAATGGAACGATGCCAGGTGTGTGACAGCGCTCCAGGGCAGGAGGAAACAATGTATATAAAGCTGCAAAATGGACCTGATGTCAGCTTTTGGACAGCGCTCCAGACTCTCCAGCTGCATTTTAAAATTTACCATCCACGGAGGGATCAAGGAACATAGTTCGTCTGGTTTTGTTCTAAAAGTTGGACGTTCTTGGAGGTTGTCTTTGACTACAGCTTACAAGGACACTGCAGGGAAAGAACAGAAGGAACTAGTTGCATGCAGGTGGAATGGAACAGCGCGAGCAGCTTTGGAACAAATATTGATACAATAAATTAGACATCAGGCGTGTTGTTTGTTCTTCCTTGTCCATTTTCTGATTTAACATATTCCAAATTTTGAATTTCCCGAAAACATTTGTGTGTGTGTGGGGTGTGAAGCCAAGCCAAACGTTAATTTTCAATGGTGCAAACGAATAACTAGAATCTGTTTTCCCCCCATCAGTCATCTTCAAAAGAAATACAAAACGAAAATGGAAGGGGAAATGTAAACTCATAAAAAAAACCCAAAATCTGCAGGATGAAATGATTGCAAAAGAAATTGTGACTTCATTCGTTTAAGTACCTTCACGCGTGTCTGTGGCACTTTTGAATGACATCGTCGTTTTAACACTTTGAATTTTTAAAATGTCAAATCTAGAAACAAGAGAAACAAGCAGTCAGACAAGTAAAAGGATGATGAAAAAGAATGAACCCAAAATTAAAACAAATTAATACATGGACGAGTGTGTCGGTGAATGATAAACTAATAAACACATATAATGCTGAACAATTAAGTAGTGGGGGTGGGGGGGGGGGGGGGGGGGACAAGTGCAGGCTAACAATTCTTCAGTCGTTATAGTAATGACTTGGCAAAGATTTAAACTTTAGAAAAAAAAATTGAAGATATAAAAAAAATGGGGAATATATTAAAAATATGAGAAGCCCTTCACTACCTATCTGAGAGAACCATCGTAATCCCTTCAAAGGCACATTTATTTGAACTGCCTGCTCCTAGGCCTTTCGTCCGCTGAATCGGACTCATCAGGGAGACGCAGCTGATTGTGTCTGTGCTCTTGGTGTCAAATAGAGGCACACCACAGTCCATAATTCTGTGGTGTTCTCACTACCAAGGGTTCAAAAAGAAATCCAACAGCACCCTCAAAACAGCCAGCGAAGGGTAGTAAATGGAATAAAACAAACGTGTGGAGAGGAAAAAAGTTGCTGACAAACGAAAAGCATTATTCAGACAGTATAAAATGTAGGGGACAATCTTTAAGCCTATGCTTGAGGATCCAATCAAGGATGCAAGGGAGATCAAAAGATATGGAACAGTCTGAGTGGTCAGCTCTGCTGTCCAACAACCCAAGCACTGTGAATCGCCAAGAATTGTGCAGAACAACTTTACTTGGATCTCCTAAGAGATGCAAATGAATAAATAGAAAGTAAGGCTAGAAGGAAGCATAACTAATTGAACAGTTATGCTAGATATTCCGTTTTGCTCGCTAGATGAACTTTCATATTTTTTCTTTCACTGGAATGTGGTCTTTCCAGTGTTATTTGTATTCTATTACATGAATTACAGAGTATAAGAAACTAGATTTCCATAGATTATTTTAGGTCCGGAAGCAGATTACGCGTTTATGTCTGTGATGATTAGTTTTGAAATTGTCTCTAATATTCTTTCTGGTAGCATTTCCCTTTATAACGTTATGCATGCATGCAAACTTGTTAAAGAAGTGTATGTTGTAAAAAAAAAAGGTCAACCTTTAAGTGGTTTACAGTCATCCGTTGTCAGAGAAGTTGATTTGAACAATACTGATTCCATTGCTCCTCTACACATATGGTGAATCAGTTTTAAGTTTGGGTCACTGCAGCTGTCTAAAAAAGTTGAATAAGCAATCACTGATAGAATAGAAGATATGAGACAATTAGATTCCGTTGTTAATTTATAGAATTCCATGAACATCAACCATGTACTTCTCAACACAAATACCATAAATACATCAGTTTATTGATGATTAGCGGCTATGAATCTTTTCATATTCTTGCATCTAATCCATCCAGATCACGTGTTCCTCGAATCACTTCACTGGTCATAACTAAACAGAAAATCTGTATCTTTTGAATCTACATAATCTTTAAATGAAATGATGAAAATCGTCTTGAGTCAATCTGGCATTTCATATGTGTTAATCAGCAATGTTAGTAAATGTTTATTAACTAATATGCTGATGTATCTGTAATACTTTGTTGACTGTTTAATGCTGTTTTTGTTTCAATTTTGTCCAAAATCTTTGATCAAAATTAACATCTGTTTCAAACAGTTACGTTTAGATTGACTTTTCATGGGTGTTTACTTTGTTTCCACAATTCCTTATGATTTTTTTCCTGAGAGAGAGGAGAGAGAGAAGAGAGAGAGAGAGAGAGAGAGAGAGAGAAGAGAGAGAGAGAGAGAGAGAATGCGTGTGTGCGTTTGCGCGCGAGCGCGCGTGAACAGATCTGAGTCTGTGAGATTCAGTGCAATGTATAGAATGTATCTCTGATGTAAATACACACACCACACACACACACACACACACACACACACACACACACACACACACACACACACACGCACGCACGCACGCACGCACGCACACACACACACACACACACACACACACACACACACACACACACACACACACACACACACAATGTAGCTGGAAAAAAAGACTGGTTTATTGTGACACACTGAACCATTGCACACAGCAACCTTTACGAAGACTCGCCACTTTCATGGACAAAGAAGATAAAAGAACATGAAACATTCTAGATGTCAAAGATATTCAACACCTGTTCCAACCATCAACTGAACATGGCTACAGACACAGATCTTGCTGTGATAGGCCAGGCTGAGCACAGATATCATCAAGCCGAAAATACAACACACCACTGACCGACCGCCAGACAAGCATCGGTATCACTTGGTTGAAATATATACACAAACAACATTATCAAGACGTAACAATCCATCAAAATGTGACATCTCAGTTAAAAAAAAAAAAAAAAAAAGGAGAAACAAAAAATATTACAATGGCACTGGTTCCTATAGAGCTATTTTTTTTCTTTTTCAAGAAATAATTTAATAAAAAACATAATAATAAAAAAAGGGGGGGGGTGGCATAATCAGCATTGTCATATGCCTATTTTTCTTCTGATTCTTAACGTTTTCTTGTCTACTTCGGGTCTTTCTTGGGGCTGTTTTTGGCTTGAAGGCGTTTGAGTAGTGCAGTTGAGCAAACAGTTCTCAAAAGACTCGAGATGAGCTCAGATTAACGTAGACAATTACTTTGCCAGCACCAGTTCTGCATGCAAGAACCGGACACTTAGAAATCAAGTGCTTTCATTACTCCCTCCACTGAAAATGAATATGTCCTTTTCTTTCAAATTAGGTTTTTTTCTCTAATTTCAGACCAGCCTTGTAGATATGTGATAGAGGTCTCCACAATCAATCGATCTGGAAGTCGGGGAGGGGGGGGGGGGGGGGGGGAACTAAATATACAGATGGGGAAGCAATAGCTCAGCAGTTGTTCCTTTGCTGTTGATTTTGTCCGTTCCGAAAACAATCATGAAGAATGTGGACTTGGCAATTACCAGTCCTTTCCACTGATCATCCACAGGCCTTATGCTAACAATATCCAGTTCATCGTTTACTAGAGCAAAATTGCAATCGAAGCAGTCAAGGTAAGCCACCGTTTGCGTGGTCAAAAAGAAACCCTCGCATAAGTGGTGTCCAGGGGAAATGATACACTGTCCTCTATCTCAGCTATAAATCTGGTCGACTCGCCGCGCAGTGATGATAAAGACATTCGCGTAAAGGAACAGTCTAAAGTTTGTGAGGTAGCACGAAAAACACAATTAAAAAAATATATAACGTTTGCTATTTTTACTACAAGATTACAATATATGGTGTAAACAATAACTGAATAACCTCCACTAATGCCATATACATAATTGTTTAAGAATGTTGCAAGATAGTTTTGTGTAGCTGAGGAAGAGTGCATGTACAGCTGCATCATCCTTTCTACTTCCGCTTCCAACAGTTGTGTAAATCCTGCACACAGCAGACCACCGATCACCTGGAAATTCTTACCAGTCTGGGAATTCAAAACATCAAGGAATCGCACCCACCAGGAAACGGCCCAAACATCTGCGAACCCAACTCGCCAAAATTTCATACTGTAAAAAGCATAGAATCCCAAGCACGAACGACCCCCACGCCACTGCGTCCATTTCCACCCATACAGCCCTTACTATCCGGATCCCCTCCCACTGTGTCCATATCCACCCGTACAGCCCTCACTATCCGGATCCCCCACCCCACTGTGTCTATATCCACCCGTATAGCCCTTACTATCCGAAAATCCACCCTCTTCTCTTCACAAATTGTCCGCAACGCGAAATAGTCAGAGAGAATAGTTATTTAAAAAAAAAAAATAAAAAAAATAAAAAATGCTTTATCCGCAACGCGAAATAGTCTGAGAGAATAGTTATTTT
>CM031609.1:19816348-19838848 GCA_018398815.1 Conus ventricosus | reverse complement strand
ATTCAAGATCATAGGAATGTTGTGATCCCTCGTCCACAGTGTCACCATTGACGGTGATCTCTAAATAGGGCGACCATGATGAGAATGCAAGGATACTATCACGTCAACATGGGATCTCTAAGATCATACATCCTCTCGGAGATCACCACGACAATGTTATCAAGAATAGAGACCTCCAAGGTCACACAGAGACCTCTCTGAGATGATAAAAACAATGTGACCATAAAATGCTAATCTGCCAGATAATACACCTCTGAGATCACCAGGACAATGTCACCAAAGACAGGTGGTTTCAAGGTCACACTACCTCTGTAGGATTATCTGGACAATGTCACCATGCAGTACCGATCTCTTTGTGACCACCCACACAATGTCGCCTCGTGCTGAGAAATCACCAGAACAATGGTGTGTGGTCTCCAAGATTACAAATCCTCTGGGAGATCATTAGAATAATGTCACTGCAGAGATGACAAATCCTCTGGAAGATCATTAGAATAATGTCACTGCAGAGATAACAAATCCTATGGGAGATCATTAGAATAATGTAATTGCAGAGATAACAAATCCTCTGGGAAATCAATAGGATAATGTCACTGCAGAGATAGCAAATCCTCTGGGAAATCATTAGGATAATGTCACTACAGAGATAACAAATCCTCTGGGAAATCATTAGGATAATGTCACTATAGAGATAACAAATCCTCTGGAATATCATCAGGATAATGTCACTACAGAGATAACAAATCCTCTGGAAATCATCAGGATAATATCACTACAGAGTGTTGAGTTTCACCATCAGACAATATCCGTGACATTTGCAGGACAGCTTCACCATAGAAAGGTGATATCCATAAGCATTCGATCGCTGGGAGGTCATTAGGACAATGCCATGATAAAATAGTGATCAAAATCATAGACCATGGCGAGATCATCACAGGGGTTAGCGAAATGCTTCACACAGGCCTGAATATCTTTCTGCCACTAACTACGATCTTACTTATGAGATATCAGACATGGAAAATGAAATAAACCAAACAGATGTCTGAGCATCCCAGAAAAAGAAACTCGATGCAAACTAACCGAGACTCATATACGAATTAGTAACGTAAAAGGCATAAGTAGGGATTAAGATAATTCAGAAGGAAAAAAACACGAATACGTGAATGGGTAGGGAATTAATAAGAGTATTACCGTGAAAAGGATTAATTCTTGAATAATTATATGGTGTTGGTAGTGATAAATAAACAGATAAAAGAAAAAAATGATAATTAAAAAAAAAAACATTACACGACGTGTATATCGTCTTAAACAAATATAACAGTGAATTAATCACAGCATGATCGAAATAAACTCAGAAAATAAATAAAGAAACAAATGAACAAACAAATAAATAAATTAATTTAAAAAAAAAAAACATAAGTACATAAATGAATGAATAAATAAACGAAAGTGGTCACAAAGAAATGAATCAACACTCAAGATACTTTTAAGTTTTCAGTCAATGTACCATAACAATGCCCCCCCCCCCCCCCCCCCCGCCAAGCCCCCCCCCCCCCCCGTGACTTCCCCTCCCTCTCATTCCCATACCCAACACCTTTCTGATCTCAACCTCCTCTGTCCCTGTTTATGTACAGATCCCTGAAGGCCTTCAACATCAGCCACACAACATGGGAGCAGACTGCCCAGGACAGAGACGGGTGGCGATCTGTTGTCCGCAAAGGTGCAGAAACCTGTGAAAGTGAACAGAATTGCTGCAGCTGAGCAGCGCAGGATGATCAGGAAGACCATGTCAATCTCCAACTGCCGCACCATCCCCTGTCCGTACTGTGATAGGTCTTTCCGGGCGCAGATCGGCCTGACCAGCCATCTACGCACTCACCCCCGATCCACGATGACTAGATGGTCTTCGTCGTCTCGACGGACAAACAACAATATGTACAGATCATTGTTGTTGTTTTCTTCTTCACGCTTTTCCCCCTAAAACATTTCCCCTTTTTCTCTGAGAGTAAAATATAATCTCCAGAAACTTGTTTCCTTTCCTAACATTTTTTGCACGTTTTATTTTCGGACGCTGAAAATACATTTCATATAAGTATAAATATCGTATTCCCATACGGAGTCATAAGAAAAGATGAAACAATTTTTTCTATGGCTTTGAGACTGGGGAAAAAAACAACAGGCAAACAAGAACACAACAAAAAGGAAGAAAAAGAAATGATAAGATAAAACAAAAGAAAAAGAAGAATAGTAACAGCAACAACAAAAAGTGAAAAATTCGAATTTGAATGTAAAGTCTGTCATTCCAAGAACATTTTGTTTAGAAAATGTATACTTACCGTATGTGTTTATCCATATATTAGTGGAAGTCAGACTAAAGTCAATTGACTGGTGGGGAATGAAGAATATGTTGTATATCACATACACGCATCTACTAATTTATTGATGGCTGCTGAACGCGGGTGCATTGACTGGTAAGAATAAAGGAAGATGTGATTGTTGTCACGAGAGCCAATTTCTTGGAATGAAGACCACTCTTAGGTCTTCAGCAGACATTTATTCAACTGACTGAAAAGAAGATTGGCTCTGGAAACAAGTGAGATATATTGGTACTTACAGTGCAGGATTTACGAGTTCAATCTTCGTATGGCCTTTTGATTGGATATGTGTGGTTTTCCAATCCCAGCATATCCATAGAACAATTTCTTTAAAAAAAAGACCAATATCTGGATATAATTACATTCAAAGTCAAACGTTCAATCACCATGGCATGCATAATCGCGTATCTATAAAGGAAGTTATGAAGAGCAACCAGATTGTAATATCAATTTTGGGGAAGATTTCGAAAACTTTATTTCAGGTTTATTTCCGTAGTTAATACACAGTTTATTGAATAATGAAACGTCATGTGGAACGTATTCAGACAACTTGTAAAGGAAAACCTACCATCTGAAGCAGACAAAGTGCTGTTACAAGCAAACCTGATCATTTCGGAATATAGACAGGACAGATCAAACAGGTCACGCAATGTTTAAATCTGCGCAGACATTTCTCATTTGCTTACAATAATATGAATAATATGAATCATAACGAATCATAACGAATCATACTGTCGTTATTTGCCCGAAGAATTGTCGAATCTGACCTGCTGATGGTTCATTATGTCCAAGTGAAAATCTGTCAAAGGATGTGTGTGTGTGTGTGTGTGGTGTGTGTGTGTGTGTGTGTGTGTGTGTGTGTGTGTGTGTGTGTGTGTGTGTGTGTGGTGTGTGTGTGCGTGTGTGTGCGTGCGTGCGCGCTTTCATGTCCGCGCGCGCGTGTGGGTCCGTGCTTGCGCGCGCGCGCGTATATGTGTGTTTGCGTGCTACACTAGTAGCATGCTACAACTTGGAAAGATGCTTTGCCAAATAATCAAATACGTATTCCACTTTGAACTAGAATCTTCTGTCCCACAAGTAACTGAACAAAACCAGACAAGAATATCTAGATTTAAGTTCAGGCTTTTCCAGAAAAGAACCAAAACCACCCATTCAATACATTGTCAAGTTCACGTTGCTATCTTTGAGTACATGCGTTTTGATGAACAGTGAAAAAGAAAAAAGGAGTAAAAGCAACTTATGTTAGCATAACACAAAGTCATACATCTAAAACATTTCGCCTGAATTGGAGAAACAAGTCTAAATAACTCTCTCTCTCTCTCTCTCTCTCTCTCTCTCTCTCTCTCTCTCTCTGTATATATATATATTAGAGTTAAAAAGCCACTCAGAATGTAAAGTGTGCTCAACCAAGTAGGGAGCGACATACCAGTTTAAAATAGGGTTTTAAAATGGAAAGATTAAAACCTACAAAATTGTTTCGAGCTAAAAAAAAATGCTCTCCTCAGCTGAGGAGAGCATTTTTTTTTAGCTCGAAACAATTTTTTAGGTTTTAATCTTTCCATTTTAAAACCTTATTTAAACTGGTATATATATAATATATAATATAATATAATATATATATATATATATATATATATATATATACCAATCCATCTATCGTTATAGATAGATGCAGATAGCTAGATAGACAGATATAGATATAGATATCGATTTTGCGTGAGTCATGATTTCTATTAATGCAGAATGGGAGGAGAGGGATAGAGAACCAGTAATGAGAGAGAACGCATGAAATTTCTTTAACTGGCCGCCATATCTCAGTAAACATAACTTAACAACAGTAGATTATAAATGGGATGGATCTAATAACCTTACATTAACCAACCTATCTCAACAACAGAAAGATCACATGAGACTGATCAAATGGTCATACCTTAGACGCCATACTTGTACACCAGGAGTACGATGCATGGGATTGATGAAATGGTCAAACCTACGATCACTTACCTAAACAATGGAATTAGCATAAACATTCCCAAACAAATGGACACTATACACGGGGTCTATGAAATCACCGCACTTCACAATGGTTTCTGACAAACAGAAAGGTTAAACAACGGACGCCAATGAAACGATCATTCATTCTGATCAAGAACAGTACTAGAAGTAGGATTTACCATACAGCCATACATTAGAGCCTAAAGAAAAGGAATGTTATGCACCAGTTTAATCAAAATCCCAAACCTTGAAACACATAGCTTAAAACAAACAAACAAATAAAATGAAGGTTATGCACGCTAAAGACCAGTTGCCGTACCAAGTGTCAGGTTCCTAATCAAACACTGAAAATGATTTGCAGACGACGTGTATGTCAGAGGGTCTGAATCTCCCTTCTACAGCGCCAGAAAAAAAAAAAAAAAAACACCACCCAAACACACGTTGACACGATTTATGTTTCTTAATTAAAAACGGGGGGCTTTCTATTCCTGGACCATCAGCTGCATACTCATAGCAGCTAGCGGCAGGGTCTACTTCCAGACAACTGGGGTCTATTACAGGTCAAAGGGACGCCAGGGCTGAATTTATAGTTGAACTAGTAGTGGACGTAGATCCAACTAACTCTGCATAAGCAGATAGTTAATTCACCGCTACTGTCACGATCTGGTTTTACGTTCCCAGGCTCTGTGATGGCAACAACTCGACATGACTACAGTTCCGGGCTTCATAAGAAACAGAAAAAAAATCGCTATAAAATTGCCATAGATAAATAAATAAATTGATAGATAGAAAAGAAAGAAAGAAAGAAAGAAAATAAATTCGTAAATAAAGCCTCACCAGCGCATGCAAAATCAATGCTGGACGAAGCGATGCGTGGCTGCTAATAAGACAGAAAGTAGAAACTGTTATCAAACGGTTATTGATCTGTTTACAGACAAAGAGAGATCAAAGTGAATAGGTATATTGTATACCAGTAAAACAGGCCAACGGTGCATTTTCCGTACAAACAACTTTAAATGGAAAGAAAATAGGTCATGAATAAAGACAGAAAGAAAAAAAATCCATCGGTCATATCAAACACAGCAGCAGCAAAAGGAAGCAAAACAAAACCAAAACCAAAACACCGCATGCTGAAACCGACAAATCAAGGACACAAAATGGAATTGCTGGCGCTGTTAACAGCTATCAATCACTTGCCATTGTCAACCAGTCCCATTGCCTTGCAAACAAGCGGGAACGGAAATGACGCAGGCGACGTCACGTTAGATGAGACTGCAGGGAATAACAGCCAATGAGAGGAAGCTTTGACCTTCTCATCACTTGCCTGCGATGCGCCATTTGCTGGACCAGAAAAAAAGATGACTGATGGCACTCCACTGCAGGACTGATGGCAGGCAAGGAGCGAGTTGACTGCTAGACAGCGAGGGATCGGAGGACAGGTGAACGTGTGAGGAAAAATTTTGGTGGGAGACCAAAAAAAGTCTGAGTGAGCTGTACAGGTGCCGTGTTGTTTGTAAAGCGAAGAAGATTGCGTGTGACTAGACTACGTTCTTGCAAATCAGTATGACCTTCTTCAGTCAGGACGAAGATATCGATCGGTTAAATGCAGAAGTGTCAGATTTACAACAAATTTTATTCCCCTGTCCATTGATTTTCTGAACAGAGATGATGTTTAATTGCTTTTTAACTATGGATTACTGCTACATTTTGTTTATAAAGATACAGATTGAGCATACTGTTGCATTTAGATAACAAATAGTTGTCTTATTTTAGTTTAAAATCACATCTTAGAATTCATTGATCAAATGCGTTGTAGAATGTGTTTTTTATATAGTTTATTTTTTAAGTATACAGTCACCTTGAAATCCAAATTCTTTTATATGAATGTATGTCATATTGACAAAAACGGTGATGTGACAAAATCATTGTTTATTTGCTGTGAATGTGTGTGACCACAAACTAATTTCTCGAATTGAGATAATAAAGTTACTTGACTTGACTTGACTTGAGGTAAGTTTGGGTTTACCAGCTCTGAGCAAGGGTGTTGATGACAAATCAGCAATGGATTAACGCCAAGGAACCAATGGACTTATACATGTCAGAGACTGGTGTCAGCACGCGGGGTTGAGTAACAAACAAGCACGCAAAGAAGAGAGCGATAAACTCAGGACATAGAGAAAACGGGCGGGCAGGAAGAGCCATGGATAGAAGGCAACACACGATGGGTTGACGGAAAGAGTCTGCTGGATTGCTAATGGTCAATAGTTGCTTGATGGAAATGAGAGTGGTGAATGCAAGGAAATAGAGAGACGGGTTACTTGTAATCAGATGAGGGATTGATGAACCGTGAGTAATTGAACTGATCAGAACACGGCAGTGGATCAATGGGAAGCAGATGATAGCTGGTTGGGAAGAAACCGATGAATTGATGTCAGTAGTCAATGGAGGGATGGCAACCAAACAAGGGACTGATTGTGAGCGAGTGATGGGATAAATGATGTCGGTTGGCTGATGAATTGATAAAAAGTGAGAAAACAGAACCTGGGCTATCATCCGCCAATGGATCCATATCAAGAGAGAGTTGGACAGATGTCTGCTGATTGGTGGATTGATGACAAGTGAGTGGTAGACAGGCGGCCAGCGAACAGTGGAGGAATTGCACAATGATCCAGCTCGGGATGCTGCCTAATAATGTGTGTTCTTTTCCACAGTGTGGAGAACAGTATGGCGATCTGAATGTTCCGTTCTAATTCAGTTATGGCCCATCAATCAACAAGTGGAAATCAGCCAGGTCTGAATTTGTAAGGCGAAACACTGCTAAGTAGTTAGTGTTGGTAGGAGGATTGTCCTGAGACACCATAAAAATAACCACGAAGATGGCCAGAAATATAGAAACATTCAGTGAGACGATTGTTTCCAGGCTTGGGTAGTGTTGATGATACAGAACAGGGCTGGCTGCAATTCATGGAAACATCCAAACAAACAAAAGCAAGAAAACTAAGCAACTAAACCATGTGCGTAATGAAAGTCCAACAAGAATGTGCAGCGCAGAAGAATCAAATACGTTTTCTTTCTCTACTTTGACCTTTTTCCTCCATCGTTAAAAACAACTATTTTAATTTGAAATAACAGTTTAAACCACAGCAGAGAAAAAATCCATTCCCCAAATGGTTATTCTTAGACATAAACGCACAAGTCAACATTGCAACCAAAAAAAAATCACCCTTAATGTAATGTCAGTACCAAAGGATTTTTTTTGCCATTATAATGATGTAAACAGTGTTAAAACAAATACGTGTGTCTTTAAACACAAGCAACACGTGCACGTACAGAATGGAAGCTTCATCGGGTTTTCTAGTTTCTGGAGGTTCTTTTTTGTTTATATTTTTTCACTCCCTGGTATCGTTTTAATAATAATCAACAGCAAATTTATCTCGAAAAAGGAAATAGAATATAGGCTGCATCATTTAATGTTTTCCCAAATAACACAGAAGGTGTCAGTGTCAATTTTTGTCTGAAAATAAACATTTGAACTTCTGCACAGTGTTAAAACACACACACACACACACCACACACACACACACACACACACACACACACACACACACACGCGCGCGCGCGCGCGCGCGCACACAGAAAGAGAGAGAGAGACAGAGAGAGAGAGAGAGACAGACAGACAGACAGACAGACAGACAGACAGAGGCAGAAACAGAGAAAGAGAGATGAACTGACAAATTTTACATTGAGGTTGTTGGTGAAAACGTTAAAGCTGACAAACCTGGGCACCTAGTTATCACTAAAGCCATGTAAGGGTTGAGAGGTCTGCTATAATTCAATTATACACACACACACACACACACACACACACACACGCACACACCACACACACACACACACACACACACACACACACACACACAAAACACACACACACACAGAGAAAAAAAGTAAATAAATGATACCACAGTGAATTCGACGTATACGAAAATGCACAAATTGTCCCGTTCTTCAGCGCATTAACTATGCCATATTCTGTGATCAGGGCAGCCATTCGAATCAGCACATCGCCCAGTGACAATTATAACAGTTCAAATTTAGATAAATGTATTCAGCGACGGGGGGGTAATAAAAAGGGGTTTTCCCAAAAAAAAAAGAAATCCTCCAGGGGGGAAAACCCAAAAACCTTTCCCACGACCCCCCCACAAACAAACAACAAATTTTAAAAAAAAAAAACCACACAAAGAAAAAATTTTAAAGGGTTAATTTTAATAAAGCACAATCCTTTTAAACCAAAAAAAAATACCTTTAATTTATCAAACCCCCCCCCCCCTTTTTTCCCTTTTTAAAATTTTTAAAAAATTTAAAAAAATATTGTTTTTAAAAAAAAAAACCCCCAAGAATAATTTTTTTTATTTTTTTTTTTTTGTTTAAATTTTTCACTCCGGTTCTTTTTTCCCTTTTCTCTTTTTTAAAACCCCCCAAAATTTTCCCCCAAAATCAACGAATGAGGAATTTTTTTGAAAAAAAATTTTTTGAATTTTTAAAAAAAACAAAACCCAAAAAAACCCAAAAAAAAGGGGGGGGGGGCCCCCCAAAAAAAAGGGAGAAAAGAGGGAAGGGGGGCCCCGGGAGAAAGGGGGGGGAAACCCGGAAAGAGGAAAATGAAAATTTTACAGAGGGGGTAAAAACGAAGGCCCCGGGAAAATTTTATACAAAGAGAAGGGTTGAGGGCTGAAAAATTTTAAAAAAAAAAAAAAAAAAAGGACGCCCCCAAAAAAAAAAAAAAAAAAAAAAAAGAAAAAAAAGAAAAAAAAAAGGGAAAAAGGGAAAAAAAATTTGTGTTTTAGGATTCTGAAGTGAAGGGGGGATTGGGGAAGAAAATTTAAAAGAAAGAAAAGAAGGGGAATTTAAGGTGATCGGGGTTTTTTTTTTTTTTCCCCCGGGGTAAAAGATTTTTTGGTTTTTTTTTTTTTTCCCCCCCCCCCCCCCCCCCTTTTTTTTTTTTTTTAAAAAAAAGGGGGGGGGAAGGGGGGGGGGGGGGAGGGGAGAGGAAGGGGGGGGGGGGACGGGGGGAGGGGGGAAAGGGGGGGGAAAGGAAAAAAAGGGGGGGAGAGGGGAGGGGAGGAGGGGGAAAGGGAGGGGGGGGAAAGAGGGGGGAAAAAGGGAGAGGGAGGGGGAAAAGGGGGGGAAGGAGGGGGGGGAAACAAAAAAGGGGAAAAAGAAGTTGTTTGGAGATCCCGGGGTTTTCCCAAAGGAGGGGGGAGGAAACCCAATTCATTAAAAAAGGGGGGGAAAAAAAAAAAAGTTTCAAAATTTTTTGTTTTTGGGGGGGGCCCAAAAAAAAGGGAAAAAAGGGGGGGGGGGGGCCCCGGGAAACCAAAAACCCAAAAAAAAAAAAAGACGAAAAAGGGAAAAAGGAAAAAGGGAAAGGGGGGGGCGGCTTGGGGGGGGGGGGGGAAAAAAAAAGGGGGGGGGTGGTTGGGGGAGGAAAAAAAAAAAAAAGGGGGGAAAAAAAAAAAAGAAAAAAAAAAAACCCCCCCCCCCGGGGGGGGATTAAAAAGGGAAAAAAAAAAAAAAAGGGGAAAAAAAGGGGGGGGGGGGGGGGGGGGAGGGGGGGGGGGGGGGGGGGGGTTTTTAAAAAAACAAAGGGGGGAGGGAGAAAAATGGGGGGGGTTTTTTGGGGGGGGGGGGTTTGGAAAAAAAAATTTTGGGTCAAGTTTTTTTAAAAAGAAATTTTTTTTGGGGGGTTTTTTTTTTTTTTTTTTTGGGTTTTTTTTGGAGGGGGGGGCCCGGCAGGGCTGGACGTTTTGACTTAAAAAAAAAAAAGAAAAAAAAAAAAAAAAAAAGGGGAAAAACCCCCAAAAAAAAATATTAAAAAATATCCAAAAAAATTTTTTGACCCCCCCCCGTCACCATATTTTTGTTGCTTTGTGAAAGGCCCCCCCCCCTTTTTTCTGTAACCCGGGTTTTTTTTCATTTATCATTTTTTCCCCCCCCAAAAACAGGCCCCTTTTAAACGTTTTTTCCCCCCCCTTAAAAATTTAAATTCCCCATTAAAAATTTCAATCACCAAAAACAAAACCCCCCCAAACCCCCCCAAAAAAAATTTCCCCCCCGATGGTCAAAAACATTTGTAAAAGGGGGGGAGGAGAAAAAGGGGGAGGGGGAGGGGGGGAGAGGGGGAGGGAAAAGGGGGGGGAAAAAAAGGGGGGAGAGGAGAGAGAGAGGAGGGAAGAGAGGGTTTTGGGAAATTTTAAAGAAAAAAGGGGAAATTTGGTTAGGGAAGGGGGGAAGAGGGGGAGGAGAGGAGAGAAGGGGGGAGAGGGAGGAGAGGAGAGGGAGGGAAGGGTGAAAAAAGGAGGAAAGGGGAAAAGGAGGAAGAGTTTTTTTTGTTTTGGCCCCAAATTTTGAAGGGGTTTTTTAAAGATATTAAAACCAAAAAAAAAAAGGGGGGGGAAAAAAAGGGTTAAAAAGAGAGAAAATAAGCCTTCGTGAATTTTTTGCCGAAAATACAGGTAAAAGGATTTATTTTTGGACCAAAAAAAAGGAAATCTGGCGGGAAGGGGAAAAAAAAAGAAAAGAAACAGGAAAAAAAAAATGTTTTTTCTTTCCCCCCTTTTCAAGGAAACATTTTTTAAAAAAAAATTTTAAGGGGGGGAAAAAAAAAAAAAACCGTGTTTTTTTTTCAATCAATTTTTTAAAATTATTCAAATTTTTTTATTTTGGTTTTAATTATGCATTTAAAATTTTTTCAAAATTTTTTTACAAGGTTTGCCTCGTAAATTTTTTCCCTTTTTAAAAATTTGGGGTTTTTTATTTTTAAAAACCCGGCCAAAACAAAAAATTTAAAAAAAAAAGGGGGGGGGAAAAAGGGAAAAGGGAAAAAAAATTTTTAATGAAGAAAACAGGGTTGGGGAAGCAGGGGAAAAGGAGGGGGAAAAAAAAAGGAAGGGGAAAAAAAGGGAAATGGGGGGAAAAGGGGGGGAAAAAATTTTAAAAATTCAGAAAACGGGGTATTAAAAAGGGGGGGGGGGAAAAGAAAAGGGGGAAAAAAAAGGGGGGGGGAAAAAAAAAAAAAGGGAAAAGAGAGAGGAGAGCAAACGAGAAAAAAAGTTTCCTGAAAGGAAAAAAGGAAGAAGGGAAATTTTGTTTTGGGAAAAAAAAAAATGGAAATTCCCCAAAAAGAAAAAAAAAAAAAAAAACAAAATTTTTTTTTTTTAAAGGAGAGTGAAGAAAGGGCCCCCCTTTGGAGGGGTTTTTTTTTTTTTTTTCCTTTTTTTTTTTTTTTTTTTTTTTGGGGGGGGGTTTTTAAACGAAAACAAATGCCATTACTGTCCGAATCTCTTATTTGCTTCGTAAATATACAGGCTAATTTCCAAAGTGTATTCTCATTCCTTTGTTGACAGAAAGAATTAGTCTGAATTACATGGTCGTTGAAATTTGGTTGAATAATTTTATTAAGTCACTCAGGCAGGACAGAAAAACAAAAATTATTCATCTTCTCTGTCTATTACAAGTCGACACATCAGTTCATTTTCAAAACATTCTATACCGAGGCGATGACATGCGATGTCAGACAGGGCCACGTGTTTTCTGTTGTCAGTGCACATTTGATAAATCAATTCATTTTTATCCCAATGTAAGGTTCTAAGCTATATGTCGATTAAAGAGTTTATACTGAGCAAATCTATCACTATTATACATATGTTATGCCAGTCCTGCCACCTACAATCTATAATCCTCTGTTTAAAACAATTCAGAAATTCTGATATATTTTCTACACCCTGGTTATCCCAAACAAAACCATATCCATTGAATAAGAGAGAGAGAGGAGAGAGAGAGAGAGAGAGAGGAGAGAGAGAGAAAATGCGGGAATCTGATTCAGAAAACAGGAGAATTGGTAGAAAGCGGGGGGAGAGAGAGAAGAGAGAGAGAGAGAGGAGAGAGAGAGAGAAAGAGAGAGAAAAGAAGAGAGAGAGAGAGATGCTTGGAATCTGATTTCAGAAAACAGGAGAATATGGTAGAAAGCGAGGGGAGAGAGAGAGAGAGAGAGAGAGGAGAGAGAGAGAGAGAGAGAAGAGAGAAGAGAGAGAGAGAGAAGAGAGAGAGAGAGAGAGAGCAGATACAGAGAAACAAAGAATATATCCTGAAAAAAAAACAGCGATAGAAGAAAGAAACTTCTGCCTTTACTGAAAACATTTCTCAACGAAACTGGAAACTTTCCCCTGCCTAATTGAAACTTCTTTTTTTCCATTTAAAAAAAAAAAATCCATCATTTTTTTATTTTTCTGAAAGGTAGCAGCTGAAGATATTTTGTTTCACTTAACAGGCAATCGTTCTTTTGTTGACGTTGTTTTTCTTGTTTTTTTTTTCTTTTCCTTTTCTCTTGTTTTTTTGTGTGTTTTGTTTTGTTTTGTGTTTTGTTTTGTTTTGGGTTTGTTTTGTTTTGGGTTTGTTTTGTTTTGTGTTTTGTTTTGTTTTGGGTTTGTTTTGTTTGGTTTGTTTTGTTTTGGGTTTTGTTTTGTTTTGGGTTTGTTTTGTTTTGGGTTTGTTTTGTTTTGTGTTTTTTTTTTTTTGGGTTTGTTTTGTTTTGGGTTTGTTTTGTTTTGGGGTTTTTTTTTTGTTTTGGGTTTGTTTTGGGTTTGGGGGTTTGTTTTGTTTTGTGTTTTGTTTTGTTTTGGGTTTTGGTTTTGTTTTGGGTTTGTTTTGTTTTGTGTTTTGTTTTGTTTTGGGTTTGTTTTGTTTTTGGGTTTGTTTTGTTTTGGGGTTTTTTTTGTTTTGGTTTGTTTTGTTTTTTCTGAAAAAAACCAAAAAGGGTCTTTCCTGTTTTCTAGAATCTTCTGCAACGTTCGTTTCATGTGCCTGAATTGTGTGCAGCCAGACAAGGTATCACGCCATAAAATCGTTTCTGTTGTCTGTGTTGTTCTTTCCCCCGTGCAACTCGAAGAGATGACGTCAGGAGAGCACAGCCATACACATCCTTTACGTTATTACTATTACTCTTAATTATATTATTATTATTATTATTTATTATTATTATTATTATTATTTTAATCATCATCGCCATCATCATCATTATCATCATATTTATCATCCCCAAACATCATCATCTCACTCATCACATCATCATCATCATTATTTTTATTGTTGTTGTTGTTGTTGTTGTTGTTGTTTATATTATGATATTATTTTTATTATCATTATTATTTTGGAATACTTATATAGCGCCTATCCTCGGCTAGAGAAACCCAAACTCTAATCGCTTTACAATCCACACTCGTTTAAAACTACGGCTGCCTGCCTGGGTAGTGCCGACTGAAGAGCTGCCACTGGCGCTTCATTCAGTCGTTTGCCGTGTCCCTCCAGTCAATATCGTTCAGTATCGTTCACTCAGTTTTCCTTACTTTCTTTATTCTTTCCATTTCTCACGCAGGGTGTATGCTATGTGTCAGTGTCATCCATACCAACGGCAAACTGGCCTTCTCTTCCGAAAGTTGGTGAGGGGATTTGACGTGTGTGCAAGATGTTATGCGTTAGCGCAGACATGGAACCTCGGTTTATAGTCTCATTCGAAGGACTGAAAGAGAGAGAGAAGAGAGAGAGAGAGGGGAGAGAAAGAGAGGAGAGAGAGAGAGAGAGAGAGAGAGAGAGAGAAATATGTGTGTGTGTGTGTGTGTGTGTTGTGTGTGTGTGTGTGTTGTGTGTGTGTGTGTGTGTGTGTGTGTTCGTTGTAACAACACTAACAATTTCTCTGTTTCAAAAACATGTTGAAAGTAGGATTTACTTGTCTGTTTAGGATGTCAGTGGTGTCAAGTGGATATGACAGTGTTTGACTATAACTGTAAATAAAGAAACAACCGTTTTCATATCAGTGTGGCAGAATGTTTTCACTGTAACTGCACATAGAAAATCAACACATTTTCACTTCAATATGACACGATCTTGCCTCTCTATGCACAAACAGACAGAAACAAAAACCATATTACCCAATTCATGAATATATGATTATCTTCTAAAATCATGTGTGTGTGTGTGTGTGTGTGTGTGTGTGTGTGTGTGTGTGTGTGTGTGTGTGTGTGTGTGTGGTTTGTGTGTGTGTGTGTGTGTTGTGTGGGGGGAGGGGGGGGGGGGGACACAAAACAGGGCGGTCAAAAAGGACGTTAACAAATTGAAAACCAAAGGGCAGACCCATGCTCCCTTTAAAAGGTAACGGGCCAAATTTTCCACAGACTATGGGGAACCCCATGTCACGGGTTCAACGACACATGTGGGGAAAGAAGCTGAAAATTTTCCCTTTGCCCTAAAAACCCAATGTGGAAATAAAAATTTGTTGTCAACAAATATGTATGTGTTTTAAAACAGAAATGTGTCCCCGATTGTGGGGCAAAAAAGAACAGTGGGGGGTGTCCAGAAAAACGGAAAAAAGTGGCTCCAAAGGAGACAGGTTGTCACGGAGACAAATTTAAAAGGACACTAGTGTCTTGGCCAAAACGTCACTCCCACCAACAGCCCTGCAGGCCCTGCCCTTTTTTCCCAGATTCATTTTTTTCCCCCAATTGCGTAACAACCACTCCCTCCACTCTTTTTCCCTCTGCCCTACATGCAAAACTGGGGCTATCAGGAAATCACGACAACAAAGGAAGTGGGTTTTTTTTGTCTCTGAAATTTAAATTACAACTGCAATGGAATTTGGCCCTCTGCCCCCTTTTTTTTTTAATGTATTATTTCCGTGAAAAATGCTCCCGGGAAACTGAGCATGGGTTTATTGTTTTCCCGATTGGGGGGGAAAAGGAGAGAGAGAAGGGGAAGAGAAAAGAGAGAAAAGAGAGAGAGAGAAAAAAAAAAGAAGAAACAGCCCGAAAAGGGGAAGAAGAAGGGGGGGGGGGGGGAAAAAGAAGAAAAAAGAGATGAGAGGAGAAGAAGAAGAGAGAGAGAAAGAGGGGAGGAAGGGAAAGAGAGAGAGAGAGAGAGAAAAGGAAAGAAAAGAGAAAAAAAAAAGGAGGGGAAAAGAGAGAGAGAGAGAGAGAGAGAGAGAGAGAGAGGGGAGAAGATTGAAGAGAGAGAGAGAGAGAAGGAAAGAAAAGTGAAACAAAAAAGGGGACCGCCCCGGAAGGGGAATAGGAGAGAGGAGAGAAAGAGAGAGAAGGGGAAGGAGAGAGAGAGGGGAGGGGGTAGGGAGAGAGAGGGGAGGGGAAGGGGGGGGGGAAGCAAAAGGGACAACAACGAAAGACGAGAAAGGGGAAAGGAGAGAGGGGAGGAGGGGGAGAGAGAGAGAGAGAGGAGAGAGAGAGAGAGAGAAGAGAGAGAGAAGAAAAAACAGAAAAAAGGACAACAAAAAAGGGACCCAGGAAAAACAAGAGAGGAGAGAGAGGAGAGAGAGAGAGAGGGGGAATGGAAGAAAAGGGGGGAAATTTAATTAAAAAGGGCCCCAGGAAGAAGAAGGAGAAGGGAAGAGAGAAAAGAGAGAGATTTAAGAGAGAAGAGAGAAAGACAAGACAGCCAGACAGACAAGAGAGAGAGAGAGCATTTATTTGTTACCTGTTTCGGCAGCCCACTTTCCCATTACCTGCTTTTTTGCCCAAATTTCCACGAGGTCTTCCCGGCAACCCATTCTTTTTTGGGCCCCCTGGACCTTACGGAAACTTAATAAAGAACTCTAGGGTCTTTATCACCAAAAAGGGGAAAAAAAAAAAAAAACAGGGGTACTTTTCCGTTGATTTTAACTTTCCTTTATTAGTTTGCCACCCAAAAAACCCTTTAAAGATGTCCCCCAAACGCGCAAAAAAAAATTTCCCTTTCCTTGGAACTTCTAAGGAGAGAGGTCCACATTTTTAAACCGTGCTTTTTTGAAATGAGAGAAAGAAAAAGGCAGCAGACAGGAGGGGAGTGCAAAAAAAGGGGAGGGGGGGAGAAAAATAAATTCCCCAAAATTTTTTTTTTTCCTGTAATGTGGGAAACGTAGACTAGAAAAGAAAAGAAACTAAAAAAAAGGGTTAAATCACCGGAACGAAAAGCAAAATGAATACCCATTTCCCATTATCGTTTATGTTCAAAATTTAAACACAGAGAGAAAAGAGAGAGAGAAAAGGAAGAGAGGGGGGGGGGGTAGAGAGAGAGAGAGAGGGGAAGGGGAAAACAATAGAGACAGAGGACAGAAAAAAGGAACAGAGGAGACAGAGAGAGACAGAGAGAGTGAAACGGAAGAAAAAAATTTTGGGGAAGAAAAAGAAACAAGATAGGGATTGTTTAAAACCCACAATAACACAAAATCAAAATGCTAAAGCAGAAACCGTTTCATCTATATAATGAGATGGACGTCCTGTGGTTATTCGGACTGAACTTCACAGAAACGGGCATTTTCCGCAGCTTCCCTTTTTGTTTTCCAAAACATTGGGGTCTTTTATAGCACGGTAACAAGGGCCTTACTCTTGGACTGGAGACGCTCGGGCAAAAGCTGGGAGAACACAGTCTGCCTGTGTTTTAACAAAACCCACACCGTCCAACACAAACCCTAAGGAAAAGTCCGTCCAACCCCTTAGCATTTGTTTTAAGTTAAAAACAGAAAAGTAAATTTGTGTTTGTTTTCGCCTTTAAAAGGGTTGATTTCGATTGAAATATTTTTTCTTAGGGGGGTACCTTGAATAACAAAACCCGAAGCCTTACCCTCACGTTTTTGCGCCTTTTTCGCCTAAAACCCATGAACAACGAAAAGTTTCCCTTTTTAAATTGGGGCCCTAAAATAATTTCCATCCCCTTCCCTTGGGCCCAAGGGGGTTTTGGGAAAAAAAAAAAAAAAAAAAAAAAAAAGGGCTATTGTTTAGGGCCCTGCAAAAGGGTAGATGCAGTTTTTTCTCCCTTTTTCTAAGCGCCAGGGCTTTTTCTTGAGTCCCTTGGGATAGGAATTTTGGGGGGGTTAAAACGGAAAGGGCAAGGTATTTTCTTTTCCCCCACTTTTCTTACAAAGCTTTCTTTTTTGGGCGGTGTTGAAGATCAGGTTTTGGAGAAAACGAATCAGTTTACAGCTTTTTTTTTTTTTTTTTTTTTTTTTTTCCTTTCGCACTCTTTTTTTCATTTTTCGCCCTTTTGTACGTAAAAAGCGGGGGAACTCCGGAGCCCATGGGCCATTCTGTTCAGACTCCACGAAAGGGCTATCCCTAAACAACCCGTTTTTCCTTTGATGTTGGGTTTTTGGTTTGGTTTTCCCCTTTGTGTCCCCCTTAGGGTTTTTTTGTGTTGGGGTTATTTTTTTTTCCCCCCCCTTTTTTTTTTTTTTTTTTTTCTTCCCCCCCCCCCCCCCCCCCCTCCCCCCCCCCCCCCCCCCCCCCCCCCCCCCCCCCCCCCCCCCCCCCCTTTTTTTGTTTTTGTTTTTCCCTTTCTGGTCGATTCCTCACTCTTATAGTGAAAGTCGAGTTCCCTGAAATTTTGTATCAGTTGTTGCTTTTTGCGTTGCTCAGAAATTTTGGAAAAAGGATATTCACTACTTTCACCTTTTCGTTTTTGAAGTGTGCGGCGAGCAAAACAAAACAAAAAAAAAAACCCAAAAAAAAAAAAAACCCCGTGATTTCCCGTTTTTTTAAAAAATTTTTTCAAAAACCAACCCAGGCTCTGGAAACAGCAGCCTCTGTTGTTCTCCAGTGCCCAAACACTGACGCACATTTCCCGGGTAGGCAAAAGCTGGGAAAGACGAGGAGGAGGGGGGGGGTGGGGGAAGGGGGAGAGAGAAAAGAAAAGAGAGAGGGGGTAGAGAGGGGGGGAGGAGAGAAGAAGGGAGAGAGAGAGAGGGGAGGGGAAATGGGGGGAAAGGGGGCGGGTTGGGGGGGGTGAGGAAGAAGGGGGGGGGGGGAGGGGTGGAGGGTATTTTAAAGGGAGAAGAGAGAGAGTGGGGAAAAAGGGGGGGGAGTGATTTGGGGGGGGGGAGAGAGAAAGAGAGAGAGGAGAGGGAAGAAGAAGAAGAAGAAGAGAGAAGGGGAAGGAGGAAAGAGAGAGAGAAGAAGAAGGAAAGAAAGCGAAGACAGACCAAGGGCAGAAAGAAACAGAAACTTTCCTAAAAAAAAAAGATTTCTGAAAGAAAAAAAAAACAGAAAATGAGGAAAGTCCCAAAGCCCCCAGTACATAAAAACCCGTGAATCAAAACCTAAAACACTAATTTAGTTTAGCTTCCTTTTTGAAAACTAATTTAGTTACAAAAATCAACTCAAAAAATATAGGGAGACAACGAACCACCCCCCCCCCCGCCCAGGGGGCATACTACTTTAAAAAAAACAAAAAAGAGAGAGGGGAGAGAAGGGGAGAGAGGGGAGGGGAGAGAGAGAGAACAAAAACCCCCCCCCCCCCCCCCCCCCCCAAACCCCCCCCCCCCCCCACCCCCAACCCCCCCCCCCCCCCCCCCCCCACCCCCCCCCCCACACAAAACACACACACACACGCACACTCACTCGCCCAAACCCCCGCACGTGCTCATGCACAAAAAGAGAGGAGAGAGAGAGAAGGGGGAAAAGAGAGAGAGAGAAAAGAGAACCCCGTGCGTGCATACTACTTAAAACCAAAAAACAAAAAAAAAAAAGAGAGAGAGAGAGAGAGAGAGGGAGAGAGGAGAAAAGAGAAAAAGAAAAACATTCGTTGAGAGAAAGAAAAGAAAGACAGAGAAAAGACAGACGACAGAGACAGGGCAGAGACACAGAGAGACAGATGAAATAAGAAATTAAATGGAAAAACAAACAAACAAACAAACAAACAAAATCGACCCGAAATAAATCCCAAGAAAGATACACTCTTGACAGATTCAATCAAGGACAAAGATACTGTCACATGATATTCCCCCTTACAATGGACCATTCCATGCACTGCTCTAGTGACGATGAAATAAGAAATGAAGTAAAAAATAATAAAAATAAAAATAAAATAAAATAAAGACAAACAAACAAAATCGACCGGAAATAAATCCCAAGAAAGATGCACCTTTTGACAGATTCATACTGTCACATGATGTCCCCCCTTACAATGGACCATTCCATGCACTGCTCGAGTGACGTCATTCCCTTCACATACGGATACCTTACTGCACGTGCACACATATTCAGAACCAACAGAATACGCACCCGACTGCACGTGCGGGCACTTGCATCCATAGATAAAAATAATCTCCACATCGCCATGTTTAAAAAAGAATGTGACGTTTTTAGCCTAAAAACGTGTGCTCTTCTCTCTCTCTCTCTCTCTCTCTCTCTCTCCTCTCTCTCTCTCAAACTTTTTTGTTTTGTGTTTCTCTGTCTGTCTGTCTGTCTGTCTGTCTCTCTCTCTCCTTCTCTCTCCCCTCTCTTCTCTCTCTTGCTGTCTTCTCTGTGAGTGTTGTGTGTGTGTGTGTGTGTGTGTGTGTGTGTGTTGTGTGTGTGAAGCGGTGTGATTTTTGCACAAATAACATGATTTCAATTGATCAGTCCCTTGTACGAGTTAGTTATGAATGGAACGCTATCACTACAAAAATGTACTGGACAATATTACTCTCCTCTATAGCACAATGTCTACTTTGTCCATACCCTCCTCTCTCTCTCTCTCTTCTCTCTCTCTCTCTCTCTCTCTCTCTCTCTCTCTCTCTCTCTCTCTCTTCTCATGTACCTAAAACGTGTAATCCCTTAAGAGTGGAGTGACTAAACATTATAAACGTGCACTTTCAGACAGCTATGTTCCCACATTCTTAAGAAAAAAAGGCGAGTAAATGCTAAGAAAAGTAATGTAATGGAGAAACAAATACACAACCTTAAGGGCTCTCTCTCTCTCTCTCTTCTCTCTCTTCTCTCTCTCTCTCTCTCTCTCTCTCTCTCTCAAAAAAAAAAAAAAAAAAAAAGAGAGAAGAAAGAAAAAGAACGAAAATGAAAAAGAAAAAAAAAAGAAAAAAAAAACCCAAGCAAACAAAATAACAAAAAATAACAACAAAAAAAACGCGAATCTACACGCGGGTTTTGACATCAGATATAACGTGCAGAGGGACATGCACAACGTAAAAATTCTACCAGCCACTTAATCAGCGACCATGTATTTAATTTATGTCAACGACTATAATCGCTTAGATGCCTTACAAGTTCTTCCTTTACAATACGAAAACACTCCGTAAATAAACCGTGAGCGCGGTATTGGCGCATGTGTGAACAGATCAGACATACTGGACAGGAATAAGCTGAATAACAAAACAAAAATGAGCCTCTCGTAGACTACCTGAAATACTAAACCTTCACATGCTTACAAGTGTTCGGAAATGCCGTAACAAAAAAAAAAGGGATAGCTTCTCAAAAAGAGCCAAAGAAAAACAAAAATTTATCAAATTAAACAACGTACGAGTTGTGATCCAACCGTTATTGTTGGCTGCACAGCTCTCTCGGATGAAGTTCAAATATCCTCTGGTCATCCTTTGTATTAGTGTGGTGTACTGAATGACGATAAATACATGCTTTGGTGTCATAGGTGACCTTTCAATCGTATGCTGCCTGGATAAAGATAAATGTATCCCTGATGCCCTTTAAATCGTTGTACTGTAGTGGGTGAAGATACGCATCCTTTCAATTGATATCATATGCTAGATGAGCCTAATTATATACAGCCCTTGGCATCCTTTGAATCAGTGTCAGGCACTAGACCAAGACAGATATATCTATGCTTTGATAATTTCCCATTAATGGGCTGCACTGGATGTGGATGATAGCATATCCTTGAATATCCCTTGAAACAATTGTACCCCACTGGATAAAGATATATATATTCCTGTTGATGTCCTCGAAATGGGTTCTCCGCACTAAGCGGACATACAAATGAGCCTGTCTCAAAACGTGACAATAAGAACGATACTTCAAGGTACACATTTCAGACTGAAATTGAACATGGTCTTTGAAATGCTTCCAAACAGTCAGCAGAGTCTGATATTTGGAAGCATTACAAGGAACACTCCTACTCATCCTGATGATATTGTATGCCAGATAAATCAATTTCACCTGTGACATAAGACAACATGACAATGAAAATGCACTGATCAATCAACAAAAACAACCCGGAAAACAAAACAAGATGCAAAGCATAAAAACGTATTCCCACATTATCTTGAATACGCGTGGGGGGGGGGGGGGGGGGGTGAAAACGTCACAATCAAACATGCGTCATAATGTATGACGAAGTCAAACGTGCGTCATAATGTATTTCGTCACTCAGATATTCCATAAAGAAGAAAAACCGTTCTGGGCCATTATAGCCGTTAGGGACGGCTATTCTGGTAAAATAAAACATCGGGCATCATCCGTGACCCATAATTAACATACCTACAAATTTTCAGAAAGATCGTCCCAGAAGTTTTGTCTATAAGAACTGGGAGTACAAAAAAGCAAGACATGCTTGAAGGTATAGTTTTAGAGTGCTAAAAAGAAAATCTTTGAAAACCTTTATTCAAAATGATTTCAAATTTGAAAATGTTTAGACCCGCGGTTTGTCTCTTGTGTACTAAACAGGGACAAGAAAGAAAGAGCAATTTCCAAAACACAGACTTATTCCATCAAGACCAATAATTACTGCATGGCAATTGGTTTTTATACGATTATAACTGATCTCACACAATAGCATAACACACGAAATTAAGACCAAGGTTTTTCAAAAAAAAAGGTAGTGTATTGCATGAAGTCTGTCCATCGACACCAAGGCTGATTTGATCAATGTGTATACCGTGAAATCAGGCTGATTCAAACCATATAAAAAGAACTGATTTCATGTGTATATACATGCACAGAAAAAAAATAACCACCAAATATTCCCAATACATCTATTAACTTTGGGTTTTCCTCAGGAGGCGATAATCCCAAGATCTGAGCAAGTATTTTTACACACACACACACACACACACACACCTCTCTCTCTCCTCTCTCTCTCTCTCTCTCTCCTCTCTCTCTCTCTCTCTCTCTTTCATATCCTGTGAATCAATGCACAGCACAGCATGGAGATAACGATGCCATCTTTTCTCGTGTACTGTAACAATAAAAAGACAAAAATGCCCTATGGTGCACTGTGAATCATAGCACTATGTCGGATGTATGTTGATTTTCCTTAACGTTCTTCTTGAGAGCTGAAGAAAATGGGAAACGATCGAACAAAGTAA
>CM031609.1:19810036-19815348 GCA_018398815.1 Conus ventricosus | reverse complement strand
TTGTTTCATTTTTTGTCCGTGACAATGACCTTAACAATTCGTAAACAAATGAAAGCGTGTTCATAGTGTCTTAGGACCACAATTGTTAAAACATAAATAACACTCGTGAGGTATTTCAGCCCCTTTAACGTAATGGTCAGTGCAGTGTGGATTATTCAGATGCAATATTCAGTGACCGAAAATAAAACTACTCTACGAGCCAAACTGAACTCCTTTGAAGGTGGGGTGGGGGTAGGGGGTGGGGGGTAGACAGGAGGGAGGAGGGAAAGGTTGTGATTGAGGAATAACCGTAAACTGCCTAAATGAGCATCTCTGGGTTCTTTGCATCTCTTCTACAATCCGACGGCCAAACAGCTTGGACAGAGAGAGAAAAACAACAACAACAACAACAAAATTAAAGAAAACAAAAACAAAGGGAAAAGACCCGTTTGCGCTTTTCAAACACAGCTTTCTAAAGGGATTAGAATTATTCGAGGCCGGGGGAGTGGATAATATGAAGAGTGGGGAGGGAATCGCTACATTTGATGTCAGCTGCCTATTCAGCTACATACGAGTTATACATCATTTTACCACACACAAAAATCGATACTTTTGCTCTTGTAACATTGTGACTTTCCCAACCTGCCGGTTCAAGATTTGTGAGAACGAGACACTGCCCTTAATGCATGACTAGACACTTCAGATGATTTTAAATCGATAGCACAAATAGTAACATCACATGGTCTAATCTGCAAAAAGCACAAAATATGGTGTTCAAAAGGAGAAAAGCAAAAAAAAAAAAAAAAAAAAAAAGAACAAACAGCTTGAATCCCCCCCCCCCCCCCCCCCCCCCCCAACATTGCAATAATACGACCGGCAAATGACACAGAAATTCAAGGGTGTAAGACAGAACGACTGCGATATAATCTACTGCGTCAAGGGTAATGAAGCATTATTTATCTACCAAAAATAATACACGGGTTGTAACAGCACAGCAGAAAATATAAAAATATCACTCACACACACACACACACACACACACACGCGCGCGCGCGCGCGCGCGCATGCATGCGTGTCCTTAATGTCCGTTGAAGGAAACAAGCAAACTTAAGTAAATGACAGTCTACGAGAGGTGTATAAATGTGCTTCCACAGACCAGTCACGATATTATGATCTGGTGACAGTGCCTTCACAATCAATACGGATACGCCATGCTGGTGATTAACCACCGCGGAAGACCTATCCTCGACCATGTATACAACTCAATACAGTCCATTAACTTAAATCATCATTTTCGGGCCATACAACATCTGCATATATTTATGCAGGAGACAAAAAAAAAATGATTTGTTGATATTGAATCTGAAAAGCAAAGAAATGTGAAACGATGAATCATTATTGAATAAGGTGCGTTTATGTACAGTACTTACAAAGGTAGCGTGCTGATATTGCATCTATCAAACAGTAGTTGACCGCCAAAACTGTTGGCACATTATAATATCAGGTTCTTTTCAATCTTCAAGCATAGGCTCAAAGTTTTCCTTTTACAGTGATTGACAGAGACAGAGGAGCAAACCGGCAGACAGAGACCTACAGATTTGAGTAACACTGTGGCATGAAGTCTGAGGTAATGGAAACGATGTGCGTGCTTAAAGCCGAGTTTTCTGCAGGAAAATCAATACAAACGTGACAATACACAACGCAAGAAACAGACATGTTATGAAATACAATTTCAGATGGCACTTCAGGTACAACCTGTGCAGAACGCGTTAACTGCGACTGTAAGGAATGAAAACGCGAAATGGTAGAGTGGAAAACAAAGTGGATGTCAATGTTAGGTGCTAAATGCATCTGCCAGACGCTCAAACTGCATCTTTACCATGCTGTGTATTTTAAGAGAGTACTTAGCGCCTATCCCCGGCCAGAGACCAAGCTCTGAGCGCTTTACAGTTTGCATTCTCGTTTACAAAACAGGCTGCCTACCTCGGTAGAGTCGACTGAAGAGCTGTCTGCTGGCACTTCATTCAGTCGTTTCCCGTGTCATTCAGTCAGTATCGTTCATTCAGTTTCACAATTCTTCATTCTTTCGATTTTTCACGCAGAGTGCATGCTATGTGTAACGTGTCATCCATACCAACGGCCAAACTGGCCTTCTCTTCCGAAAGTTGGTGATGGGATTTTACGAGTGTGCAAGATGTTACGCGTGCGTTCACACACAGAACCTCGGTTTATTGTTTCATTCGAAAGACTGTATGGGAAATGGAGTCAGAACCACTGTTAACTCCGAGGGAAAAATATCCCCCTGTACCGAAACGGCCCGGCGGAGATTCGAACCCGCAACCCCAGAATCCCAAGATTACGAGTCCGGTGCTCTACCAACCGAGCTATTCCGGTCCCCGGAAACCATTATTCCAAACCTGACTTTCTTCCCGTTGCGGATGGGATGTGGAGATGATTCTAACCTTGTTGTGGAATCGGACCTCTAACCTGCAGAGCGTTAATGCCGATCCCTCGGGAGTGAGAGTTCAGACAACTTTGTCTACAGGTCAGAGAATGTTCATAGTTCTGGTATGTGGGAGGAAAATAATGGCTTACTCCTCTTTCTGTTGTTTATAGCCCAGCCGCTCATGAGGGGCCATAGCGGACTGCGAGATCGTAAACGTCAATTCGATACAAAACGGTGTGAATAAAACTATACCAGACTTTGAAAAAAAAATTTAATAAAATGAAATACTATCTATAAATTCTTTCTTCCGTAAAACATAAGATCACATGACAAATAGGATCTGAAAAAAAAATTGCAAATATCTGATGGATCATCTTTGAACATAATTTCCATAGATTCAGCAATGAACTCTCTGTATCTGACCTCATGCAAGTCCCAACAGTCTACAAGAAGGAGCATGCTTTATTGTGAGTGGTACCTCACATGGAATGCACCACGGAGCATCCTCCTCTTTCAGAGGACTACAATTATGAGTGGGTGCAGAGAGGATGGCCCGTGTGAATGGCACAAAACTGTTTCTTCTTTACGGCCACTGTGGAAGATGCTAAAAAAAATCTTAAAGGTTTGGACGGATTTGAAAGTTTTGTTGTTGTTGTTTCGAGCTTAGGATCGTTATGCCGGTCACAGAATCTGCGTAAATGTTTATTTGTGGCATTCGCGGCAAGTCAACTAGACATCTCATTGCTTCGCATGCCGATATGGGATACAAAAAAGGGAAAAATTATGTTGTAACGATCAGATTTGTTTGAGAAAGGCGTACAGTTCAGAAACATTCAGAAGTTGAGGGGGCTTGATATTACGGCCAGCAATGTCCTCCAAAGCAGGCAAGGAGTCCTAGAGAATGAGAAAGGCTTTCAGGTTAGATTCAGAAAGCAGTGGAGTGACTGGACCAATGGCTGGGAGCATAATTAGAAAGGATTTCCTCTTTTTTTTATCAAGTGCTACACACACACACACACACACACACACACACACACAACACACACACACACGCACGCGCGCGCACACACACACACGCACGCGCGCGCGCGCGCGCACACACACACACACACACACACACACACACACACACACACACACACGCACACACACACCAGAGAGAGAGAGAGAGAGAGAGAGAGACACACAGAGAGAGAGAGAGAGAGAGAGAGAGAGAGAGAGAGAGAGAGAATTCTGTAACCTTTCTTTTGAATAATAGCTGATTTACCGGTTGTCGTGTAATACTTAAAAACGAGAGGCGTATTCCTGTTTATTCATGCACTTGCGTTTCTGTTTCCTACCCCTCTGTGATGGAACTCGTTAGTGACAACATAGAAGTCCCACTGCAACAAAGCAACCGCTATCCCACCCCAATGCCCCCTCCTCCCTCTCCCCCCCCCCCCCCTCCCCTCCTTCTCTTTATCATTGTCTTGCAGCTAACGTGCAGGTGTTGAAAATTTTACTTAAAAAAAACCCAAAAAACTTCTATAGAAATAGAAATGTCCATTGCAACGAGACTTAGGGCACACACTGCACGTGAAACCTCGTGCTGCACGCTTATCTCAGAACAAAATACTGTGTCCCCCGCCTCCCGTGTCACTTTGCCTTAACCTGCTAGAAGAGAGATGGTCACGGGTGGGTTGGTTGTCTGTTCGCTGCATTCTACGAGTGGTGGCGTCCAAGGGTGGAGCTTTAAGCACACATACACACACACACACACACACACACGGTGTTTCAAGCGCAGGCCAAACGTCCGTGCAGGCAGTAGTCCGACCTCGTCGCACAGTGGAAGATAAGACATGGACATCGACGGTTACCTGTGAGGGCACACCAGTCGACTGAACGCTTCTCTCGCCCACAGATGGTTGGTGAACTACCCGCGCAAGCGAACAGCACAGTCATGTTCTGAAACTTAAAGACTGATCTAAAAACGCAGCTTACCACCAACCATGTTTTAGGAAATTCACATAAAAAGGTTGATAAAATGAGGTTGTCAGTGTGCAACAATGATTTAAAAAAAAACAAAAAAACAAAACAAAAACTCTAGTAAATAATCAAATAAAGAAAGGAAGAAAAGAAGAAGAGCAGAAAAAAAAGAAGAAATAATCTAAGTAATAACAATAATAATGTTTTTACTTTTAAGCCATCCA
The DNA here is from genome assembly GCA_018398815.1 of Conus ventricosus. Classification (NCBI taxonomy): domain Eukaryota; kingdom Metazoa; phylum Mollusca; class Gastropoda; order Neogastropoda; family Conidae; genus Conus; species Conus ventricosus. Next base: position 19,810,734 of record CM031609.1, on the reverse strand, counting down.
TTACATCCACGACAAAAAGTGTATTGTCTACACACAGGTTAATTCTGGTATCAAACAAAATTTTCATATTCATGCGTATAAATTCTGTTGTATGCATGTTTGTTATGTATGCAGATCAAGAGGACCAGAAATAGCTGGAGGCAGAGCAAAACAAACGGAAATAAGAAATGAATGAATAAGTAAAAGAATAACTAAATAAATCTATCAATAGATAAATAAACAAATACATAAATAAAAAGACGAAATGAATATCCACACAAGCAGAAAATCCAACTTTAAAAAAATGTACAGGGAAATGATATACAGATAAACACAAACTATATAACACGACGGTCCATGGCACTTTATTTGTGATGGCCTTCAACGCACTAATCAAGGTGGGGAAGACCTAGCAGATGAGAAAGGGGGAAGAGTTGTGCAGTGGGTGTGGGGTCGGTAGAACTAAAAGGGAGAGGGACGTGTGCGCGGCGTGAGTGTGTGTGTGTGTGTGGGGTGTGTGTGTGGAGGTGGTGCGGGTGGTGGTGATGGGGTAGGAGAGAGGGGGGGGGGGGGAGGGATAAAGACCCGGAGATGAAGAAGCAAAGCATCATATTGTACTAAGGAGTATGTGTAATATTCTCTGTGGCGATGACTTTAAAACTTTGCTATAGTATCAATACTAATGATAGAAATAATAATAATTAATATAATAATAATAA
>CM031609.1:19790036-19797536 GCA_018398815.1 Conus ventricosus | reverse complement strand
GGTGATGGTGAGGAGGAGGAGGAGGTTGGAAGGTGGGTTGGGGGCGCGGGGGAGGGGCCTGTCTCCGCCTCCGATGAGGAGCGGCGTGGACTGCCAGCGTCCTCCCCGTGGCCCCCTCGCCTGACCGCCCACCGGAGGGGAGGCCGCGTGCTTCCTGGCTGGTCGTCCTGGAAGGGAGACCTTCTTGACGGGCCTGCCCGTTCTCGTGTAGGAGGCCGAGGCCTAGGTTGGCCGTGGACGATGGGGACAGGAGGCAGACCGGCGTCATGCCTGCCCGGGTGCGCGTGGATCTTGGGGACGGTTCACGGCCGGACGGGTGGACGGTGGACATGTGGCGAGGCATCTTGGATCCGGGCCGTGCCTCGGGGTATCTTGCACATCCAAACGATTCCCAGCGTCAGTTCTTATTGACCTCCCTCGGCAGGATTCATTAGACACACACTCACACATAAATGTATTTACCATGTCTGGTCAGTTTGGAAAATCTGTGCATATCAGGAATCATTTCGTTAGCGTTCAATGAAGGTCTTTGAGTTTGATTGAAACCTTCGGAGGAAAAAAAAAATGTATTAGTTTGGCAACGTTTCTTGACACAAACACAAGCCAGTAACTGTTACATGATGAAGTATTCAACGTATGAAACCGAAGAAAGGATGGTCCTGAGAAGGGGGGAATTGAATTGAAATTGTGGTGCCTATGTTCTATGCGACACATGGAAGGTTTTTAGGATTCTGAAAATCTCACATTCCACTTTGCTATCAGATATTTTCTTCCTTTCTTTTTGTTCTTTTTGTTGTATGGGTTCTGAATCGAAACAAATTTGATTATAATCTCTTTTCGATAATGCTGCCCATGTTTGGACTAGTTGTTGCTACATACATCTTAGAGATTTGTTTCTTTCCTACTAGCTGTGAATATTAATTGTAGTTTTTCTTCTTTCTTTTTTTTTTTTTTTACTCGGACCATTATTTTTGTCACTGGTATGGTATTTAAACTACGCCCTCTCGAGTTTGATTCTTGTTAGGTTTACCGTGTCATGTTCATATTTAACGGAGTATGAGGGATGGCAGGGACAGTAGGGGGGAGGGATTTTCTTCGCATGCTTCAGAGGAGCGAGGGGGGGGGGGGGCTACACAGAACACGGTATGCTCAGAGAGGGAGAGATAACAGGTATCTGAGCGCTCTGAGCTCTGGTAGAGAGGGATTAAGATACCAGCGCTCTGAGCTCTGGAAAGGAGGAGGGACTAGATACCAGCGTGTTTCATAAAGGAAGAAACATACAGTACCTGAGCGCCCGGGGACTGACCGCTATTTCACTACCCAGATGATCAGTTACAGGAGGATATACGGTTCCTGAGTGTTCAGAAATGGAAGTCGTTAGGTAACTGGAAATCAACAGGATGGATGGTATCTAATGTAACTGATGAGTTCTGGGAGGGAGGGATTTAAGGCACGGAGGGCCTCGATTCAAGACGTTCACAAGAGTTAATAGAGAATGGTTTATAAGTATCTGGGTTATCAGTAAAGGAGGGATATATGATATATGAGTGTCGGGAAAGGGGGATATAAGGTATTCTAACCCGGCTCATTTTAAAAGGGAATTTAAGGTTTTCGTAGTGTTCGGGTAAGGAGGTATATACGGCACCTGAAGTGCTCAAAAAAGGATGGAAGTAAAGTACCTGTTGTGCTTTGGGAAAAGGATAGTGATGTTCTTGTACCTGAATACTCATCAAAAAGAGGAACGTATTATTGTATTTGAATGCTTCAAGGAATGGAGTTTTACAAGATAAAGAGAGTTCAAAAGATTTCATATATATATATATATATATATATATATATATTTATATATATATCTTTATATATACTATATATATATTTATATATATTTATATGCCTCAGCACTTGGGCTTAGAGGATATCTTTTTTTATTTTCTACTTTTCACTAGAAAATGTACGCTTGTTGTGCTCTTTCATGTTTTTCTTGTGCTTCTTAGTTGGCCTCCTTTGGTTGGTTTTTGAAAACTCAACAATCATACAAGGTATTGCCACACCAGCCTTTTCTGGGATATTGCATTCTTCTTAAAACTGAAAAGGCAGAGGAGTCAAATATACACTTTCCGCGTCAAATGCGGAGATACCACCAAGTTTCGAATATCGGTATATGACCAGGAGTTATATGTTAGTGAGTTTCCTCCCTATTGGAGGATGTCTCTCCCACTTGGAGTATATAAGCTTGTGAAGGCTCATTTTGAGAAAGCATTTATTTTTATTTTTTTTTCCCCATAAACCAATCAAGCACATATCTGTTAGTTAGGAGATTCATCTGCCAATGAAGATATGATGCGTACTCCCCCTTATTTCTTCAATCTAAGATATAAGAGCAAGCTTTGTTTATAATTCATATTTTTGCAGTATTGGCATACACACGTGCTCTGTAAGTTGCTGCGAACGGTGCTCGGCTACTTTTCCTTGGAAATTTATTAGTTTGTTGTATTTTAGTCCCTTGCGGAATTCATTCCAAGAAACTGGCCCTTAAGAACTTGTGTCCTTAGTGGATATCTTTTTATATTTTTACTTTTCCACATGAAAAAACTAGCTAGTTTTGCTCTTTCATCATTTTCTTTTGCTTCTTTGATGGACACCTTTGGTTGGGTTTTTTGAAAAACTCAACAAACTATACTACGGTATTGCACACCAGCCTTTTCTGGGATTGCTTCTTTCTTAAACTGAAAAGGCAGAGGAGTCAAATTACACTTCCGCGGTCACTGAGGAGAAACACAAGTTCGATAATATCGGTATTTGACCAGAGTATATGTTAGTGATGTTTACCCTTCACTTTTGGTGGATGTCTCACCCCATTGGAGATTATAAAGCTTGCTGAAGGCTCATGTTGAGAAGCATTAATTTATTATTTTTTCCAATCCACCCACTCAAGACATATATGTTAGGCAGAATCATCTGCGGACACTGCAGGATGGAATGCGTATCTCCCTATTTCTTTCAATCTAAGATATAAGAAGCATGCTTTGTGGCTTATAATTCAATATTTCTTGAAGTCATTGCAACAACCAAGCGGCTACTGTAAGTTGCTGGAACGGTGCTTCTGGTACTTATCCTGGAATTTATTAGTTTGTTGGATATATATCTATATACTATATATATATATATTATTTATATATATAAAAGACACGCGGGTGCGCACGAGGGTTGGATATAAGGTCTCGAATCTCAGTAACTGGTGAGAGGGTGTAAGGTACGGAAATCAGGAAACGAAAGAGTAGGAGTTAGGCACCTGGGCGTTGTGGCAAAGAGGGAAATCGGGTACCAGGGTGCCTGGGAAGGTGGGATATAAAGGCACCCTGCTGGGAAAGGCGGATATAAAGCACCTGCTGGGAATAGGAGGGAATAAAAGCACCTGCTGGGGAATGGAGGGATATAAAGCACCTGCTGGGAAAGGAGGGATATAGAGCAACCTGCTGGGAAAGGAGGGATATAAAGCAACCTGCTGGAGGAAAGATGATATAAAGCACTGCCTGCGGAAAGGTAGGGATATAGAGCCGCACCTGCTGGGAAAGGTGGGATACAGAGCACCTGCTGGGAAAGGAGGGATTATAGAGCACCTGCTGGGTATGATGATACGAGACACACGCGTGCATTCAGGAGGGAGGGAGAGAGACGAGAGAGGATACAAGATACCTGAATATTATGTGGTAGAAAGGGAGCGAGGCAGGAACAGAAGGGAAACTGAAATGTGTTGCAGAGGGATGCGAAGGAACAGATGAAGGTGAAAGAGATAACATTAGGTATAATTATGAGTGCGTGCGAAGGGAGGGAGGGATGGAGGGAAGAGGGTTGGTGGGAGGGAAGTAGGGAGGGAGAGAGGGAAGGAGGGTTGGAGGAGGGAAGGAGGGTTGGTGGGAGGGAAGGAGGGGGGAAAGAGGTTTGGAAGGAACGTGAAGGGCGGGTTGGAGGGAGGGAAGTAGGGAGGAAAGTAGGTAGGGTGGGAAGGGAGGGTTTGGAGGGAGGGAAGTAGGGAGGGGAGTGAAGGAGGGTTGGAGGAGGGAAGGAGGTTTGGAGGGAGGGAAGAGGGAGGGAGGGAAGGAGGCTGGAGGGAGGGATGAAGTAGGAGGGAGGGAGGGAAAGGAGGGAGGAATGGAGGGAGGGTGGGAAGGAGGAGGGTAGGGAGGGAAGGAGGGATGGGAGGAGGGGAGGTCGGGAAGGAGGGATGGAGGGAAGGAGGGTTGGTGGGAGGGAGGGAAGGAGGGGTTGGAGGGAGGGAAGGAGGGCTGGAGGGAGGAGGGAAGCGAGGGTTGGAGGGAGGGAAGGAGGGTTGGAGGGAGGGAAGGAGGGTTGGAGGGGGGGTGGAAGGTGGGAGGGAAGGAGGTTTGAGGTGAGGGATGGAGGGTTGGAGGGTGGGAGGAGGGAGGGAAGGAGGGTAGGTTGGTGGGAGGGAAGGAGAGGGTTGGAGGGGGGAAGGAAGGAGGTGGAGGGAGGGAAGGAGGGTTGGAGGGGGGAGGGGGAGGGAAGGTGGGTTGGAGGGCGGAGTGGTGGGAAGGAGGTTGGAGGGAGGGAGGGAAGGAGGGTTGGAGCGGGGGGGGGGAGGGATGGAGGGTTGGGAGGAGACAGGAGTCTCCTGGAGTGTTGTGCGGAGGGGGACATGCGTCCCGTGCTTGTCTGTCCTTCTCTCCAGCCCCGTACGCTGTCGCAGGTGGTGGCATTCCCCGCTGGCGACTCGCTGTTGCCGTCGTCTGGCTGTAGCAGGAACTGACAGCACAAAGAACGAGAGACAATTATTAGACAGTTGCCATCACTGTCATTATGGGATAACATAGACTGGAAAGGCGTCCAGTCCACAGTCAAGACAGAATCAGGCGGTTTGACCAGCTAATGTTGTCTATATGTACACAGACAAAAGAAGTCCCGTCTTGTTGGTAATGAACATCAGAAAGTAATCATCTGTGATGTCTATTACCGTGTCCTGACAGCGAGGAGGCCCTGTCACAGTTCGTCAGAACCGGTCAGTACATAATTCGTCCATGTTTAGACACTGGCTAGACCTAGGTCTGTCCCATGAAGGGATGAGCATCAGACATTAATCATCAGCGATTTCTAGACTGTGCACAAGAGAGAGAGAGTGAGAGGAGAGAGAGAGAGTGAGAGAGAGAGAGAGGAGACGAGAAAGAACTAGTTATTAATATATATATTTAGAGAGAGAGAGTGCAGAGAGACGAGAGTGAGAGGACGAAGAGAGAGAGAGAGAGAGAATGAGAGAGGAAGTAGAGAGAGAGAGAGAGAGAGATCAACGGTCACACAGTAGGATACAACCAAGCAGTAATATTTATGATATCTATACTGTACTCCAGATATATTCCTGTCACAGTATGGTTGAACACCAAACAACAATCATATATGATGTCCATACGGTACACTGACGGACACACCAATGGTCCCGTCACGGTGGATTTGGCGTCAATTATCACCCGTGATGTCTATACCGTATTATGAGAGATAGAGTGAGGAGTGGTGAGAGTGAGAGAGTGAGAGTGAGAGAGAGAGATGAGAGGAGAGTGGAGTGAAGAGAGAATGATGAGTGAGAGACGAGGAGTGAGAGAAAGAGGAGAGAGAGAGTGAGAGAGAGAGAGAGAGGAGAGAGAAGAGGAGAGTGAGAGACGAAAGGAGGTGAGAGAGAGAGAGAGAGAGAGAGAGAGATTCCCGTCCTGTTGGATCTGCAACAGACAGTAATAGTCCTTGTTGTATTCCTCGTAACAGACATACGACCAGTCACAGATGACGAGCAACAGACAATTATTCTTCCGCGATGTCTGTGCTGTACACAGACAAGAGAGATCCCCTCACACTGGGCTATGATCAATCAGTGATCATCGTGTGATCTTTTTGTCACATGACAGTGTGAGTTCCCTCACATCGGCATGATCATCAGACAGCATCATCTATTTCATTAACTTAATAACGGATAAGGGCCTCATTATCACACATGCTACAAACCCTCTCAAAATCGTTTCTGTACCCAAAAGGAACCCGACAGTCCCACATTCACGCTTCATACACCTTTCCAGTGCACGGACCTTGTATTGACAGAAATCCTTCTTCACCAGGACCATACCCGACTGGAACAGCCTTCCTACTGAGGATGCCCTTAGCCCACCAATGGAGGCTTCAAATCCCTATTCTGATCCCTCCTCTCACTTTCCACCCACCCCCCCCCCCCACGCCCCCCGGCCCAGCAAACACTATCTCAAGCAATCTTTACTTAGTGCAAACCCCCTACAGTCTACACAATCATCAAATGATGACGCGAGTAGTCATGGGAAAGATGATCTTTGATGTCCATATTGTACACATGACAGAGAGGAGCTCCCACGGCAGTGAAACCAGCTTCAGGCCGTTTCACCATTATTTATGATGTGTAGTCTGTAAACAGGAGAGATGGTCCCGTCACTGTGGGACGAAACATCAGACAGTAATATCTACGATTCCATACTGTACCAGAGAGAGAGAGAGAGAGAGATGAGAGGAGATGAGAGAGAGATGAGACAGGGAGAGAGAGAGGGAGTGTGGCCTCGAGAGAGGAGTGGATTGGAGAGAGAGGAGGAGAGAGAGAGAGAGGAGAGGGGGGCCAGAGAGAGAGAGAGAGACCAGACAGACAGAGAGACAGATAGAGAGACTGTGAGTGAGAGAGAGAGAGAGGAGAGAGAGGGGGGTGGGGGGTGAGGAGCGGAGGAGAGAGTGAGAGAGAGAGAGGAGAGGAGGAGAATGAGAGAGGTGGAATGCCAGTACAGTGGGTTATAGTATCAAACACCATCATCTGTGATGGACTACTGTACACAGGACACAGGCAGAGTCCCGTCAACAGTCGATGAGATCAAACAGTAACATCTAGGAGGTATATATTGTACACAGCCCGAGACACGCGTCCCGTCACGGCTAGGATGAACATCAAAACAGTAAATCAATAGAATATTACTATATTCTGTACACAGAAAGGAAAGAGGTCCCGGCGACGGTGAAATCAGCATCAGGCAAGGTTTACCCATTAGGCTGGTGTGGACACTGTACACAGACACAGACAGAGCTCCCGTCACATTCCAAACAGTCATCCATCTTGATGTGGCATATTGTACACTAGGACGAGATAGGTTTCGTCATGGTACGAGACATAAACTGCAATCATCTATGATGTATGTATTTATATTGTACACAGGCGAGAAAGTGTCGTCGTATAATAGGATGGCATCAGACAAATCATCATCTTTGGTTTATATTAATGTTCAGTAGAGGAGGAGAGGAGAGGACGCTTCAGACGTTCATTAATATTTTTGTTTAAGGACATTGTCCTATACATCTTTGTGTCAAGGTGGAGAACAAGATCATATTTGCAGCGCCAGGAAAATAAGAGAGAAAAAAAATCTGGAATGAATTAAGGAAAGCTGAATAGCGTCAGTAAGTGTGGATAATCAAAACATTTCGAATAATGTAACA
>CM031609.1:19765036-19770036 GCA_018398815.1 Conus ventricosus | reverse complement strand
GGGTGGTGGTGGTGGTGGAGATGGAGGTGTGGTGGTAATGCGGCGATTGTGGTGGAGGTGCTGTTGTTTTTATCCTGAAGCCGCAGTTCTTTTTCGTTTGTTTTCTTCTTCTTCTTTTGCTTTCTGCTTCTTCTTCTTCTTCTTCTTCTTCTTCTTCTTCTTCTCTTCTTCTTCTTCTTCTATTTCTTCTTCTACTTCTCAGCCCTGACATGGTGGCCCTTTGTGGTCGGATGGGCTATAATCAACAATATCTCTTCTTTTTTTTTTGTTTCTTCTCGTACATCTTTACCAACATCGTCTCTTCCTCCTTCTTCTCCACTATTCTGTGTAGTTCTGCCTTCTTGTACTTTCTTCTTTCCACCTTTCTTCATCTTTCCTCTTTTCCTTCTTCTTAGTATCCGAAGGTTCACTATCCAGGTTTTCTTGGTTTTTCATGTTCTTTTCATGGCTACTTTCGTCTATGTTTAACATCTACACTCACCACAGCAGACTACTTTCATCCATGTTTAACATCCACACTCACCACAGCAGACGGAGATAATCAACCATCGCAAGGACTGCAAACGCTAAAATGAGCAACGAATATGCCTTTTGGTAGAAATCAAATATGAAATGAGGCAGGGAACAGTAAATAATAAACAGTAAACAAGTGGGGCAACTCTTGCTCCCACAAGAAAACATAACTCCAAAGGAATGCTGCCTACGACACCGAATCCGTCTAGCAGACATGACAGCACAGAGCACACAGAACAAACAAAAGGATTATCCAAGCTTTCCCATATACCCCATACCGAACTCATCTACACAGCAACAAGAACTGGAGAAATGAATGAATGTAAAGTAAGTTTTATTCGAGACTGGCACAGCCTTTTAAACTAGAATAAAGTCAGACAAATACAAAGACGGACAAGTTACTTTATATTTATTCATTTCTCCAATTCTTGTTGCTGCGTAAATGTATTCGGTATGGGGCATATGGGCAAGCTTGGAGCATCCTTTTTGGGGATGTTTCCTTGTTTGTTCTGTGTGCTCTGTGCTGTCATGTCTGTAGGCGATTCGGTGTCGTAAGCAGCGTTCCTTTGGAGTTATGTTTTCTTGTAGGAGCAAGAGTTACCCTACTTGTTTATGGCCTCGACTGGAACTCGCAATTTTTGTTGTCGTTGTTACCGCAGAAACGGGTGTGAGAACTGAACGTAGGAGTATAAAGCAGGCACACAGCGTTCTGAGACATGCTAGTTCGGTGCTTTGTTTAAGTCATCACCGTCCACTTGGCGCCATGCTTACAACGGCTTCCACGTGTTTGAGTCACAGCCGTCGCCGACGCGTTTTTTGTTGCGTTTCAGGCTGTGTATTGGGGGCTAATTGGACATTTGTTCCACTTTGTTTTCCAGGCAAAATGCCCGCCGTCTGTCTGCCTGCAGAGTCAGGATGTGTGTGTGTGTGTGTTTGGCTTTTGTTTTAGCCTGTCTCTGGCTTCTTTGAATCGCCCGGCGCCGTCCTCTTGGGCTTTGCACGCAATGTTGTCAGGACAGTCATGCCTTTTGTGTTCGCTGAAGTTCCTCCATCGACTGATGTTCACTCCGTCTGTCTGTCTGCTTCTGTCTGTCTGTCTGTCTGTCTCTCTCGTCTCTCTCTCTCTCTCTCTCTCTCTCTCTCTCTCTCTCTCTCTCTCTCTCTTGTACTTTGGACCTGGGATACCTGGAAATTTGCAATTGCTTTGGCTCAGAGGTTTTGCTTAAGCTTCCGACTCTTCTTACGTTGTTTCTGTCGTGTATGTTAGCTTTTTATTTTGCGGGCTTATGTGCCTAGTACTTGACATCGTTTTGAATTTTTTGGACCTTTACTGATTTTGAGTGACAACCGTTTTTGGTATTATTTAATCATTGTTGTGTTGCTGTTGTCTTAAAATATAAACTATACTTTTTTCGCTTTACTAGAAAATTTCTGTTTGGAGTCATCTTCAATCATCATGTCGCAGAAGCCAACAGATCTCAAGGGTTAACAAAATAAGGATTTAAAGTAGGATATCTAAATGCTTGCCATCTTTTTAAACAAGATATCTGATGTTCCTTCTATTTTGTCGAATTCAGACGATTGTTTTCATGTTTTTGGTTTTTCTGAAACTAGGTTAACTGATATTGTTTCCGACCATTTAGTCACTATTCCAGGTTATAATCTTATACGTAAAGATGCATCACGTTCAAATAAACTAGAAGCGGGATTAGTGGCGTATATTCATCAATCAGTGAAGTATAAGCAACGTAATGTGTTTGATAAACACTCTGTGGAATGTATATGGATTGTGAAGTGTGTCTAAAGGGAAATAGACCAATGTTAATAGGTATGTTGTATAGAAACCCTGATGAACGTGCTGATTGGTTCGACCGTTTTGAGTCAATGATAGAAGAAGTATTAGACCATTCTAGTGAAATAATATAATACTACTCGGTGATTTTCAACATCGACTTACTAAAACCATACAACACATGGAAAAAGATTATTGATACATACAACTTAACCCAACTAATAAATTCCCCTACGCGCAAAACATTGAAAACAGAAACATTGATTGACCATGTCATGTTACAAATTCTTCTAATATTGTAGAAACATCTGTACCTATTTTTGGATTGAGTGATCACTTTCCAGTTTGTCTAACCTGGTGTAAGAAAGGCGTGAAAATTCCTAGATCCTACCATAAATATATAATTTACAGAAGTTACAAAAATTTCAATCCAGATCTCTTTTTGTTCTATCTAATTAACACAAACTTTTCAGAGGTATATCAGCATAGGGACCCTGACGGAGCTCTGAATACATGGTATGATGCGTTTCTTGCGGTATTCAATAAGCATGCTCCATGCAAAAAGAAAAGAGTAAAACTCACAGACAAACCTCCATGGTTAAATGAAGAAATTAACGCAGCTAGAAATAACGTGAATATTTACTTCAGCAAACAGGAAATGATGAAAACTTCAAGAAACAGCGGAATAAAGTAAACTCGATGAAAAGAGCTGCTGAAAAGAAATACTTTAGCGAATTAATCGCTTCTAAATCTAACACTAAATCTATATGGAAAGCAGTAAACCAACTATCAGGAAAAAACAAAGCATCTTCAAAAACACTCCATCTACAAACCTATCAAACGACGAATTGAACAATCACTTTTCGACAGTTTCTGATTCGATTGTCAAGAAGACTACACTCATCAGAATGACTTGCTGTTACTTAAAGATTTTTGTGCGTTGAAAAATGTAAAATCATTTTCTAAGTTTAAATTCATAAGTGTTCATGAAGTATACCATGAATTATGTTCCTTAAGTCAGTCTAAATCTTGTGGATTGATGATTTGGACAATCGAATACTTAAAACGGCAGCTCCAATCATTGCGGAACATTTAACCTGTATTTATAATTTGTGTATTGAAAAATGTCATTTTCCTCAAGCTTTTAAGGATGCCAAGGTAATTCCTCTCTTTAAATCTGGTGACCCAAATGATGCTTCAAACTACAGGCCCATATCAATTTTATCTGTTCTGTCAAAAACCGTTAGAAAAGCATTTAAAGAAAATGATTCAGTCCCATTTTGATGAATATAATTTGTTTCATCCAAACCAAAGTGGTTTCAGAAAAAATCATTCTTGTCACACTGCACATCTCAAACCTAGTAGAACAATGGCACATAAATATTTATAACGACCTTGTTACTGGGGCAGTATTTGTTGACTTTGCTAAGGCATTTGATACCATTGACACAATCTCCTTATAAAAAAAAACTGGAATTATATTGTTTATCACAAGATGCAATCAATCTGATTTCATCCTTTCTAACCAACAGACAACAATTAGTTTTTGATGGATTGTAAAAAATCATCTTTTCAACCAGTAAACTATGGTGTTCCCCAAGGGTCAGTCCTAGGACCAGTTTTATTTTCTGTCTATATAAACGATCTTCCGTTAAACGTCTCATCTGACTGTGAACTATTTGCAGATGATAGTACAATGCATAACAAAAACAAAAACACAGACTCGGTGCTTGCAGATATACAAAACGACCTTACAAAACTGGAAACATGGATTAAACTAAATCATATGGCTCTACATCCTAAAAATCTAAGTTAATGATAATTACCACTAGACAACAAAACGCCAAAACTTCAAAACTGTCTTAAGCAAAATAAAATAAACGACAGTGTTTGTAGAAGAGGTTAACTGTCACAAACTGCTTGGTCTAACAATTGACAACAATCTTTCCTGTCAGTACACATTTCTGCACTCACTCGTAAACTTTCTAAGAAATTATTTCAGTTTAACAGAATAAAACACTTTCTCTCGATCAACACACTAGAAAATTATTTTTCCATGCATATTTACAACCAGATTTCGACTATGCATCTACAGTATGGGATATGGCTAGTAAAAAGTGTCTTAAACCCTTAGAAAGCATTTACAGGCGTTCTATCAAACTTATACTTCTAAAATCCTCTTCCCTACTAATTCATGACTACAAATCATTACATATTCTTCCGTTTCAATTGAGATGTCAATTCAATAAAGCAGTATTTTTCTACAAAATAGTTAATGGACTTGCTCCATCATATCTCTACGAAAAAACTCCAAAAGAATAAACTACGAGAAAAAGAGAGAATACAACTTCCCCGTCCTAGAACTGATCTGTATATGACTTTCTCTTATATACTCAGGCGTAAACAATGGAACGAAATTCCTGATGGCATTAAAACAAAGAATTCCTTGGCATCATTCAAAAGCTGCTACCATGATTACTTATTTAAGCTATTATAATAATTATTCCATTTTGCTTACTGTTCATGTAAATAGTATATATCTGCAATGTATTCAGTTACCTGATGATGACCCCTCTCTCTTTCATCTTTCTCTTTCTCTCTCTCTCTCTCTCTCTCTCTCTCTCTCTCTCTCTCTCTCTCTCTCTCTCTCTCTCTCTCTCTCGTCGCTGTCTGTCTGTCTGTCTGTCTGTCCTCT
>CM031609.1:19760036-19762536 GCA_018398815.1 Conus ventricosus | reverse complement strand
GAAAGAAGCGTGTGTTAACCCATAAAGTCTCCCTAGAGCCAGGGTACATGTTCCAACCATTCACCGATTGCAGTCTGTCTGTCTGTCTGTCTGCCTGCCTGAGTGGCGATGGCTACCCTGGGCGCTATTAGTCTGCAGGGTGCTGTCCATTTTGTTTCTAGCGAACCCCTCGGGGTCTGTGTCGCTCCGGTAGCTGATGGCTGGGCAACTGGAAGCACGCACTTTTATTTGCTTTCTTATTGATTTCTACTCCTTCCTTGACATGTTCTCGTATTCATATGTTTTTTTTTTAGCTTTTTTTTGTTCGTTTTCTTTTTTCTGTGAATGAATTAAAATGAGAACACCATTCTTTATATTTTGTGTTCAATGTAAGGCAGACAAATCACTGGACGTAATTTGTGTATTAGCCTAGGATATCTTGTGAGATACACCGAGGATATATCATCACCTGCGACTCTGTCATTAAAGATGCTTCCAGGAAGCGCCGTCATCTGCAGCACATCATCTCCCATCACGTATAATCCATTATGTATGGTGTACCGTCACGAGGAATGCAGCATGATGTCGATCTGATTGTCGCCTAATAACACGTCAACATCAACCACGTACTGTGATCTTCCAAAAACGTGGTCACCAGGGACGCATCATCATCCAGAACACCTCATCATCTAGGTCTTCACCCTCATCTTGGGCATATAACGAAGGACACCATCACCTAGGACTAAAGGTTGCTTTGCATACACCACTTTGGACAGCCGAACACAATAGCACCTTGGATAGGTCACCCATCTTGCCAGGTAATCACTTTATCGCCTGGGACACAAAAATTACCATGGCACATCATAATCTAGGACACACCATCTTTTAGGATACACTATCACCTATGTGTAAGAACGCATAATCACCCCAGGACATGCACCTTACATTGGATACCCCATCACCTAAACCATGCCCTCAACTAGAACACAGTCTACGACAAATCACCCCGAAGAGAAGCCATCGCTTGGGACATTCATAACATCACCTAGGGCACCAGCTTGGGCACCAGATAGGATCCCCATACTACCACGTAGGGCACCACCTAGGGCATCAGATAGGATCTCCATACCACCACTTAGGGCACCACCTAGGGCATCAGATAGGATCTCCATACCACTACTTAGGGCACCACCTAGGGCATCAGATAGGATATCCATACTACCATCTAGGGCACCACCTTGGGCATCAGATAGGATCTCCATACCACCACGTAGGGCACCACCTTGGGCATCAGATAGGATCTCCATACTACCCCTTAGGGCATCACCTAGGGCACCAGATAGGATCTCCACACTACCACTAAGGGTACCAGATAGGATCTCCATACCACCACTAAGGGCACCAGATAGGATCTCCACACTACCACTAAGGGCACCAGATAGGATCTCCATACCACCACTAAGGGCACCAGATAGGATCTCATACCACCACTAAGGGCACCAGATAGGATCTCCATACCATCAGTTGGGACATCGCCTAGGACGTCCAGGTCATCACCTAGGACATCGTCTTTGATCACACCAGCTAGGACACCCACTCCATCCTCTACAACACATCATCACCTGAGACACCTCATCACACTGGACATTTCAATCATGTCCTTCGGGGAGGGGAGCAGTGGGGGGGGGGGGGGGGTCGATCATGACATTTATTCTTTTATTTCGAAGAGCGGGGCACTCTGACGACGTAAATTGTGTGTGCGTGGGGAAGGAGGGGTGTGGTGGGGGTGGGGGTGGGGTTGACGGGGGGATCGAGTTGCGGACCCCACTCTGTCTCACACCCACAGACAGGTCTAACTCCAGTAAAACAAGTTGATATTGGCACTGGGGGAAACATGCACACCGTAAAAGAAAGAGAAACGCAGACACAGAGAAGGTGGCATGCAGTGGGGATTGGGGGGGGGGGGGGGAGGGGGAGGGGGAGTACTGGGAGAGAGGGAGAGAGAGAAAAATAAAAAGGCGGAGAGAGTGTGACATATCAGAGAGAGAGGAGAGAGAGAGAGAGAGAGAGAGAGAGAGAGAGAGAGAGAGAAATGCACACACACAGACACACACACACACACGCACACACGCACGCACGCACGCGCGCGCGCGCACACACACACACACACAGCACGCACGCACGCACGCACGCGCGCCGCGCGCGCCACGACACACACACACACACACACACACGCACGCACGCACGCACGCACACACGCACACACGCAACACACAACACACACACACACACACATGCGCAAAGATCAAGGGGAAACTTGGCAGGCGGTTATTGGACACATGAAGCCACGAGGACCTCAAAGAGAGGCTTGCATGTCGGCCTTCGCTGTCTTCCCTCCTCTTATTGGTGGAAGCCATGGAGATGGCATCCAATCAACAGGCCGCTAGTATTTGAGGTGTGAACACTCCACTGCTCTCTTCCCCCCAGCGGTTCCCTGGCGGGGAGGTCTTCAGCGTCAAGG
>CM031609.1:19685816-19720150 GCA_018398815.1 Conus ventricosus | reverse complement strand
AGATTCTCACTTGTACATGTCTCTATTTCATTTTTTTGATTCAACATAGTGATGCAATGGACATACTTTGTATTGGACCGCAAGTGGTCAACTAGCTACTGGAGAGTAGTGTCGTTCTCTGCTTAATACTCTGCAATCTTAAATGGAACAGGCAGAGAGTCCGGAACCTAACCTGTACAATTCCCTCCTCTATGCCTTCTGCCTATCATATTGTAAGAACAAAGAGGCAGTGGCCAACTTACGCGTCGTTGTATCCAACCTAACCAATACGACGGTTTCCCTCCTCTAAGCCTTCTGCCGATCATTTGACAGAACAAAGAGACAGTGGTCAACTTAGCGGGGGTTTGCATCCACTGGGACTACAGCGATCCACTGTAATTCATGGAACACGCAACGTGATTGGTAACCAACGCGTTGGACAGTTTTGTGAACCGGGTGGACGGTCCGGCATATTTAGAGAACAAGCAGAGACGGAGAGTGTTACAATTATTTGATGAGATGAGTGAAATACCGGGCCATGCAAAGACGCAGACAGTGATTTCGTTGTATACTCCTCTCTCTCTCTCTCTCTCTCCTCTCTCTCTCTCTCTCTCTCTTCTCTTCCAATGATTTTTAATTTGAGTTTTTGTTCTCCATAACCCCCCCCCTCTTCATAAGGGGCAGTGGCCTTTATATTAAGTAAACTATCTGAATTTTGAGTTTCTCTCTCTCTCTCTCCTCTCTTCAAATTCTTAAATTGTAGTTTATTCTCCATATCCTCCTTCAAAATGGGCAATGGCCTTATATGAAGTAAACGATCTGAGTTCTGAGTCTCTCTCTCTCTCTCTGTCTGTTTGTCTCTCTCTGTCTCTTTCTGTCTGTCTCTGTCGGTCTGTCCGTCTGTCTGTCGCTCTCACCCTCTCTCTCTCTCTCTCTCTCTCTCTCTCTCTCTCTCCTCTCTCTCCTCTCTCCTCTCTCCTCTCTCTCTCTCTCTCCTCTCTTTCTCTTACACACTCTTACACTGAACAGTATTTGTCCTCCAAGCTAACAGTCCACCCTGTTCGTGGGTCACGAAGAGTCAGTTATAACCTCACAGATCGAACAGTATGTGTACACTGGATTAGCGGTCCACGAGGGTCATAGAACACGCGGAGCGAATGGAAATCTTACATACTGGACAGTATTTGTCCTGTGGGTCAATATCGATGGAGCAAGTACAGAGAGGGGTGTACCTTCTACCAGCAGGTTTTTAAGTCGCGATATTGATGGAAACAAGCACACAGAGAAGAAGAGAGAGAGAGAGAGAGAGAGAGAGGAGAAGAAGAGAGAGAGGAGAGAGAGAGAGAGAAGAGAGAGGTAAGCTTACGTGTCTGGGCGAGTCTTACATTATGAAGTCGTAATGTGACGTGTTGACCATGTCTTTGTCCAGCAACGCTTTCAAGTGAACGACAGTAATTCTATTACGTACTCTAGTCTGGTGGGTCATTTCAAAACAAGATGTATGTAATCTAATGACTCTCTCTCTCTCTCTCTCTCTCTTCTCTCTCTCTCTCTCTCTCTCTCTCTCTCTCCTCTCTCTCTCTCTCTCTCACTCTCTCTCTCACACACCACACACACACACACACACACACACACACACACACACACACACACACACACACACACACACACACACACACACACACACACACCACTCACTCACTCACTCACTCACTTACTCGCTCGTTCACTCACTTACATTCACGCTCTCTGGCACACAGACATATATACACACGAACGCACACGCACAGTGACTGAAAGCTTTTTATTGTTAGATTCACCTTAAATTGTTCTGACATTTCACAAAATGAGGATTAACCGAGATGAGGATAATAAGCTCAAGAAATTGAATGAATGTCAAACATCAAAATCGATAAACATTTGTAGTGAAAAGAAAATGACAGTCTCTCTCTCTCTCTCTCTCCTCTCTCTCTCTCTCTCTCCTCTCTCTCTCTCTCTCTCTCTTCTGTCTGTCTGTCTCTCTCCTCTCTCTCTCTCTCTCTCTCTCTCTCTCTCTCTCTCTCTCTCTCTCCTGTGTATCTCTTTCTTTGTATATAGAGAGAGGAAGAGAGAGAGAGAGATGTTTGTAACGTCTAAAAGAAATGTTTGTCGTTATTTGTCCGTTCCATTTTGTTTAGTAAAACAAATGTTATTTGCATTTGGTTAAATTGCGTGTTTGTATGCATTGCTTTTCTTTCTTGTCACGTAGGCTACTCTTCTATACTTCCATGGATGGAAAGCAAACCATTCATTCAGACAGACGTACGAAATCGCGAACAGACATCGCAAATGGATACAGAGCAAGCCTACCGTATGTTCGTTTCTAATGGCGGAGCCTTCCCTCCTTGATAATCATACTCTATTCGATTTTTTTCATTTCAGGTGATGTGATCGATCAACTGACAGGGAAACACTAGCCCTCTGGACCAACCACCTCCACCTGCACCCCCACCACCACCCACCACCATGGCTCAAAGGCGGCCACCACCACCACCACCACCACCTTCACCACCACCGCCAACCACCACCATCCTCTCTCCTCTCCATCCTCTTCCTCCTCCTGGTGCTTCCCCTTCAAGAGACGTTGTGCCAGGACCTGCGTTTCGGGTCAAAGAGGAACAACCTGCCGGCACCGTGGTCGGGTCCCTGGCGGAGGGGTCCTGGCTGTCGGGAGCCGTGGCGGACGACGTCCTCTCCTCCCTGCGCTACACCTTCCTGGACGCCGGCTACGCGCACACCGACCTCTTCACCATCAACACCACCTCCGGGGTGGTGAAGACCACGCAGCCCCTGGACCGCGAGCAGCTGTGCGCCCTGTACACCCCGACCTGCGAGCTGCGCCTGGAGGCGGCGGCCCAGAGCTCCTTCACGCAGTTCTTCCGCATGGTGACGGTTGGTGGTGGAGGTGCAGGACTCAACGACCACGCGCCCATGTTCGCCGAGCCGCAGTTCCTGCTGGAGGTGTCGGAGAACGCGGCCATGAACCGGTCGTTCCCGCTGGTGACCGCCGACGACCAGGACTTTGGGCGGTACGGCGTGCAGGGGTACTCGCTGGCTGGACCTCAGGGGCTGCCTTTCGTGATCAGCGTCTCCAAGATGGGCGACGGCACGCAGCAGGTAGGCTGGCTGGAAGAGTGGGGGATGGGGGTGGATGGGGGTGGGGGGGGGAGTGTAGTATCTTACATGAACTATATACAAAAGGAATTTTCGTTTCACCATGGCTTAGTTATGTTAAAAGCATTTTATTTGAAACTGGTTTTGATTGTGTTTGGGAATCTCATTCATTCACAAACAGAAATAACTTATGTAAGTGTGTTAAAAAGGAGTTGCAAAATAATTATGCTCGTGATTGGGCGCAGTTCTCTTGAAAACAGCAACAGTGTGTATTCTATAAAAGTATAAAGACTGTCTTTGGAAAAGAACATTATATTTCTACCTTACCAGATATTTATTGTATACCTTTATTCAAATTTAGATGTAGTAACCATAAATTGCAAATTGAATTGGAAGACACCATAATGTTCCAAGAGAATTGCGTATTTGTCGTAACTGTGAAATGGGTGAAATTGGAGATGAATTCCATTGCATCATGGAATGTCCAAAATATAATGAACTTCGGAAAAAATTCATCCCTAAAAAATATCTAAAACCAAAGTCTGTTTTCAACTTTTGTAATTTATTTCAAAAAGGAAGACGCATTTGTTGAATATTAGTAAGTTTCTAAAAAATGGGAAGATTGTTTAATGAGATCGTTACAGTTCACCAGAATTCAGCATTTCGCAACTATGTTCACACATTGTTCTGAGTGAGTTTCGTATTTCTCTTTGTTACATTTGTATCCTCCATGCCCCAGCAGGGGTCAAAGGATTAAATTTGAATTGAATTGAAAAATTGTGTGTGTGTGTGGTGTGTGTGTGTGTGTGTGTAGTGTGTGTGTGTGTGTGTGTGTGTGTGTGGTGTGTGTGTGTGTGTGTGTGTGTGTGTGTGTGTTGTAGTGTAGTGTGTGTGTGTGTGTGTGTGGGTGTGTGTGTGTGTTGTGTGTGTGTGTGTGTGTGTGTGTGGTGTGTGTGTGTGTGGTGTGTGTGTGTGTGTAGTGTGTGTGTGTGTGTGAGTGTGTAGTGTGTGTGTGTGTGTGTGTGTGTGTGTGTGTGTGTGTGTGTGTGTGTGTGTCTGTGTCTGTCTGTGTCCATGTGTGTGTGGTGTGTGTGTGTGTGTGTGTGTGTGTGTGTATGTGTGTGTCTGTGTGTGTCTGTGTATGTGTGTTTGTATGTAGTGTGTGTGTGTGTGTGTGTGTGTGTGTGGTGGTGTGTGTGTGGTGTGTGTGTGTGTGTGTATAGTGCGGCGCGCGTGTGTGTGGTGTGTGTGTGTGTGTGTGTGTGTGTGTGTGTGTGTGTGTGTGTGTGTGTGTGTGTGTAGTGTGTGTGTGTGTGTGTAGTGTGTGTGTGTGTGTGTGTGTGTGTGTGTGTGTGTGGTGTGTGTCTGTGTCTGTGTCTGCTGTGTCCATGGTGTGTGTGTGTGTGTGTGTGTTGTGTGTGTGTGTGTGTGTGTGCGGGCGCGTGTGCGTGTGTGATTGTGTGCGAGCGCGCGCGCGCGCGCGCGTGTGTGGTCCCCGTACGCTGACATCTGACCGTTAGCTAACAGGAGTGTACGCTGCCCCTTGGCGGGTGTAGCCCACTCACAATATTTTCCCACAGTCGGTTGCATGTCACGTGTCGTCTTTGACACAGCCAGTTCCGGCTAGCACCCGGCTTCTGCCAAATTCCCACGCTCTGGAAGATGCTGTTTACCATACTTTACCTCCATGTGAGCTCTCTCTCTCTCTCTCTCTCTCTCTCTCTCCCTCTCTCATCTCTCTCTCTCTCTCTCTCTCTCTCTCTCTCCCCTCTCTCTCTCTCTTTCTCATAGTGACCAAGGATAGCGCAGGCAGAGGCACAGACCCCGTTCTCATTGAACACGCAAAGCAGACGATACCGTTGATACGCATTCATTCATCGCGGAGGGGGGGGGGGGGGGGGGGGGGGGGGGGGGGGGGGAGGAGGGCGCAATACTGTGCTTCATTCTAGGTATGGTCTTTTCTTTTTAAATAGACTACCCTTTCGTTGTGGTGAATTCCAGCTCAATGTATTCATGGCAATACACATGTTTGTGATGATGAATCAACAAAAGTGCCGAAGGTCAACGCAAAATGCTCTGGTTGGGATTGCTGTAAGGATACGGGTGTGCCGCTGTTAGCGTATGAGGCCTCAGACGTCCATGCTTGCGTGTGTCCGTGCGTGTGTAATATATGTAATAATGAATACTTATATAGCGCCTGTTCTCGGCTAGAGACCAAGCTCTAAGCGCTTTACAATCAACACTCGTTTACACAACGGGCTGCCTACCTGGGTAGTGCCGACTGAAGAGCTGCCAGCTGGCGCTTCATTCAGTTGTTTCCCGTGTCATCCAGTCAATATCGTTCAATATCGTTCACTCAATTTCCTTACTTCCTTCATTCTTTCCAATTCTCACGCCGGGTGCATGATATGTGTACGTGTCATCCATACCAACGGCCAAACTGGCCTACTCTTCCGAAAGTTGTAATGGGATTTTACGTGTGTGCAAGATGTTATGCGTGCGTTCACACACGGAACCTCGGTTTATTAGTCTCATTCAAAGGACTGTATGGGAAATGGAGTCAGAAGCAATGTTAACTCCGAGGGAAAAATCCCCCTGTGCCGAAACGCCCCGGCGGAGGTTCGAACCCGAACCCCAGGATCACCAAGATTACGAGTCTGGCGCTCTACCAACTGAACTATTCGCGCGCGCGTGTGTGTGGTGTGTGTGTGTGTGGTGTGTGTGTGTGTGTGTGTGTGTGTGTGTGTGGTGTCTGAGAGAGAGAGAGAGAGAGAGAGAGAGGAGAGAGAGAGAGAGAGAGAGAGAGAGAGAGAGAAAGACAGAGAGACAGAGAGACAGACAGACAGACAGACAGACAGGCAGGCAGTCAGACAGGCAGAGAGATCCGCCGCCACTGGAGAACAAATCTGTGTCCATAGTCATTAACCCACTCACTCACTCTGCCGGCACCCTCAATCAGTAGCCAGCCAGTCCGTCCCGTCGCGTCGGTCGGTCGGTCGGTACGGTAGGTACGATCCCTCTACTACCGAGTCACACAGTCACTCAGTCAGTCACTCAGTCAGACAGTAGAAAAGTAAAGAAAGCGTGGCGTGGATGGGTATTGGGGGTAGTAGGGGTGAGGAGGGTAAAGGGTGGGGTGTGGGGGTGTGTGGGGAGGGGGACCCGACCCACATGTGGCTTCCGTCACCACGGCCGGGGCTAATTGTATTTAACTCTAGGGCCACACTAGGGGGATGGTGTGAGCGGATTACACACACACATACATACACATCGCTGTCTCACGGCCTACACTTTGTGACATCGTCAAGTCCGTCCCCCCCCCCCCCCCCCCCAACCCCCCCCCCCCCCCCCCCCACGTCCCCCGACTTCCGCCCCCCCCCCCTCCCCCCACACATCACTTCCCCTCTCCCATTCCCCCCCCCCCCCCCCCCTCCTCGTGTCTGTCTTTTTGTTTTTTTCTTTAAAAGGGGGTGGAGGGGGGGGGGGGGGGGGGGGGGGGGGGGGGGAGGGGGAGGGAGGCAGACGGTGGTGGAAGCTGTCCGTTTGCCAGTCGTCGGTCGCTCGGTCGGTCGGTCGGTCGGGCGAGGAGCGGGCCTTTCGCTGTGATTGGCTGGGCGCCGGGCTGGCATGATGGAAGGCGGAAATGATGCCTTTTCTCTGTGTCTTCTGTCTGAAGGTTTATCAGCCTGATTGCCTGTCTGTCACTGTCTCTCTCGTCCTCCATCTGTCTTTGTGTCTGTGTTTGCTCACTCTGTCTCTCTCTCTCTCCTCGATCTCTCCTTCCTTCCTTCCTTCCTCCTTCCGTGCTTTTCCTCTTCTTCCTTCTTCTTCTTCTTCTTCTTCGTCGTCGTCGTCGTCGTCGGCGTCGTCGTCGTTCTCCTCCCTCTGTCTCTGTCCTCTACCTGCCTGTCTCTGTCTCTCTCCTGTCCCTCTCTCTCTCTCTCCTCTCTTCTCTCTCTCTCTCTCTCTCTCTCTCTCTCTCTCTCAGCCGTTCTTTTTATTTTCTTTCTTTCTTTCCTTTCTTTTCTTTTCTTTCTTTCTGTCTCTGTCTCTCTCTCTCTCTCTCTCTCTCTCTCTCTCTCTCTCTCTCTCTCTGTCAGTCGTTTTTTCTCTCTTTCTTTTTGTCTGTCTGTCTCTCTATCGGTCTGTCTATCTATCTGTCTGTCTGTCTGTCTGTCAATCTGATAGCCTGACTCCCTACCACTTTGGGCGACCTATGGATGGGCTGTGGTCTATAACGATAAAGCCATCACAATCAGAATCTGAATCTCTCGTTCCATGTATCTCTCCTTCCCTGGCTTGCTGTAGAACTGCGTGTCTGTTGTTCTGTCTGTCTTTCTTTCTGTCTGCGTCTCTCTCTCCCCTCTCCTCTCTCTCTCCTCTCTCTCTCTCTCTCTCTCTCTCTTTTCCCCTCTCTCTCTCTCTCGTCTCTCTCTCTCTCTCCTCCTCTCTCTCTCTCTCTCGGGCTACAGCACCATTGACCATATATTCACCTTATATGCATTAGTCCAAAAGTATTTGAATAAAAATTCTAAGTTGTATGTTGCATTCGTTGACTTCAAGAAGGCCTTTGATTCGGTGAACAGAAATATATTGTGGAACGTGTTGAGAAACAGTGGCATTAAAGGTAAATTGTACAGAGCCATTAGAGGTATATATGATACTGTTTTGGCGTGTGTGCGTGACAAGCATGTTTACACGGATTTCTTCAGTTGCCCAAGAGGCGTTAAGCAAGGTTGTTTTACTTAGTCCAAGGTTTTTCGTTTTTTATAAATGAATTAGCTATTGAATTATCAAAAAGAGGAAAGCATGGAATACAGATGCTCCCAGGAGCTCTTGAAATGTTTTGATGCTGTTTGCTGACGATGTTATTCTTCTCTCAGATTCTGTTGTTGGCTTACAAAATCAGTTGAATATTTTAAAACAGGAAGCTGATAGACTTACTTTGAGCGTGAATTTGGATAAAAACGAATGTAATGGTTTTTCGCAAGGGAGACATCTTTCTATTTATGAAAAATGGTGGTATGGCAATATGGAAGTAAAGGTTACAAATTCCTAAAAGTATCTTGGAGTAATTTTTACCACTAAGCTCATTTTTAAATACAGTTTGGACAGAGGCATGTAGAAAAGGGAAGAAGGGAGTCACTGAAATTCTCAGAGCTAGGGAACAAATTAAGTTCCACTGATTCTTCACTTTTCTGGAAGTTATTTGACACACAGATCGAGCCTATCCTGACATATGCAGCAGAAATCTGGGGTGCAGCAGAGAATAAGCAGATAGAAACAGTGCACACTTTTGCTATTAAACGTTTCTTGAATATACCCCTTAGCTCCTCTAACATACTTGCATACGGCGAGACTGGCAGATATCCACTAAAGCTCCAACAACTATTAAGAGTGTGAAATATTGGCTAAAGATTATAAAGCTTCCAATAGAAAGATTATGTAGGCAGGCGTATGAAATGCTTTTTGCAGCAACATGAAGAAGGAAGGCAAAATTGGGTAGACAAAAATCAGAAAAGTTCTTACTGAGAACGGTTTCGGTATAGTTTGGATGAGTCAGGAGTTGGAAGTGACGTTGCCTTTATATCAGAATTTAAGGATCGTTTTAATCAATTCATATAAGCAAAACTGGCATTCCCATGTAGAAGAAAACACCAAAATAATTGGTATTCCTCATTTAAAAGTATTTTCCAAGCTGAAAAATATATCTCAGTCATTAAAAATAGATGGCATCGAAGTCTTTTGCCAGACTAAGAATGAGAACTCTTGGATTAAAGGCTAACAGAAGATGGTTTAATTGAAGATCAGGAAATGGATAATTTGTGCTTAATGTGTTGTAAGGGAGTTGAAGACGAACGGCATTTTATCTTTCATTGCCCTGCATATGAGTCAATTCGAAATAAGTATAGTTTGTTTTCTTTACCTGTTTCCAGAAGACATGATTTAGTAGCTATTCTTATATCCGGAGACGAAGAAATGATAACATCGCTTTCAAAATTTATTGCAGAAGCAAATAATACAGGAACAAGATACTGTCATCCGATCAACACTGATACTAAAAATTAAAAAAAAAGAGAGGAAGTGACAATGGTAACATAACGAAAGTAATTACAAAGAAAAAAGAAAAAAAACAGAACAAAAAGGTATTAGGCGAAAAAAGCTACAGTGAAAAAAAAAAGCGAGAGAAACTGAAAAGATAAAATAACTACTCGAAATTTTCTTGAGTTCCAATGAACGCTTAGTACTTGAATACTACAGATGGATGGTCGAGTCTGGTATTTATGATGATGATGATGATGATGATGATGATGTGTGTGTGTGTGTGTGTGTGATGTTTGTGTGTGTGTGTGTGTGTGGTGTGTGATGTGTGTATGTGTGTTAGTGTGTTGTCCCGTGTGTTGTGTGTGTGTGTGGAGTGTACCCTAGATTGGAAATTGTGCGAGGTTTTTTTAAAGTATACATGTAAGTGGAATTGACATATGAGTATTGTCCCTTTTCTCGTTGCTATTAGTCTACTGTTTTGTCCGAAATTGTTCCCCGGGGCACTAAGGCTAGTAAAAAAGCCTAATGCCAATAAACATGTGTCAGTGTCGTCAGTGTCAGTGTCTCTCTCTCTCTCTCTCCTCCTCCTCTCTCTCTCTCTCCTCTGCCCCACCCCTCACCGTCCCTTTCCCTCCTCCTAGCTTCCCTCGCCCCATCTCCCCCTCCCCCCCCCCCCCACCCCCCTCTTCTCTCCCTTTAGTGTGTCTTCCTCAGCTGCTCGTCCTGCTATACACAAAACCTCCCCTTGTCGTGGGAGTTTTTTCCCTAGCGGACGGGAATTGACCGCAGGGCATGGCATTAAAGAGGCGTGAAGCAGTGAGTCATGAACGCTGGTCAATGAGATGGAATTCACGTTGTCTGCAGGCACTGTCTGGCCACCCACCCCCCCCCCCCCCCCCCCCAACTCTCTCTCTCTCTCTCCTCTCTCTTTCTTTCTCCTCTCTCCTCTCTCTTCCTCTCTCTCTCTCTCTCTCTCTCTCTCTCCTCTCTCTTGCCTGTGGCGTCTCCCTTACAACAAAAACCACAGGACCGAAAGCGTGTGCCGAAAATACTTAGCAGTTTGGATTCTTATGGGGGTGGGGGTCAAGCAGTGTCTGGCGGGGGGGGGGGGGGGGGGGGGGGGGGGGGGGGGGGGTTATGTGGGGGGGGGGGTTGGGTGGGGTTGGGGGGGGGGGGGGAGGGTGGGGGGGGGGGGGGGGGGGGGGGGGGGGGGGGGGGGGGGGGGGGGGGGGGGGGGGGGGGGGGGGGCGGGGGGGGGGGGGGGGGGTTATGAGAGGAGGGGGAGAGGGGGGTTGTGGGGTGGGTGTTGGTCTTTTCTCATGAGCGCCGTCTTTGTCAGAGGCAGCTGCCTCTCAGTTGAAACAGTGACATGATTATTGTCGGATATAAAACAGGGACATGTAAACCTGTCATCAAAGTCTTCATGACCTAAATCTATCTCATTCCCTACTGTCCGTTCTCACAGCAGAAAAATGTTTTACAGCTGGGCTTTAGAGTTTTGTGGTTGAAGGTTCATATAGACATGAGGCGTTAGCAGATTCTGTGGTCCGTCCCAATATGTAGAAAATTGTCATTGAAGCTTCTACAACTGGGGCATCTTAGCAGATCAGGTCCGCAGAAAACAAAGAAAGAAACAAACATGTGACTTATATTGACGTTTCGCTTACTATCAGGTCTGCAGACAGAAACTGCTCACTAGTTCGATATGAATGCGGGAACCTAAGAAGAAACTGTGGTACGTGGTGGATATGTGGGATCTATTGAAGGGCGTGTTTTTGTTTTGTTACCTCAATAACAGAGTATGTTTGTCTGTTGGATAATATCAGACTAGTTCAAGCAGGGTTTATGCTACAAATCTTAAGCAGAGCATGTGTTACAGCTGGATATATAAGATTATAGTGAAGCTTCATATCCTCCGGGTCAGCCAAAACTGTGTTTTTTTATTGTTATTATGCTGGAAGGTGAGTAAGCTCCATGATCTCAGGACTGCAAGAAAGAAAGAAAAAGAAAGGAAAGAAAACGTGTTTCAGTTTGATATGTAGGCTGCATTGAAGTTTCTATGAACCTAATGTTAGAGGGTGGAAGAGGGGGGGGAGAGAAAGGGGGAATAACGGTTTCAGTTTTTATATAGGACTGTAATTGAAGGCTTCTGAAGCTAATGTTTAGAGAAAAGTGTTTCCAGTTTGTTTATATATAGGACTGTATTTGAAGCTTCATATTGAAGCTAATGTTTAGAGAAAACGTGTTTTCAGGTTGTTATATAGGGCCTGTATTGAAGCTTTCATGTAAGCTAATTGTTTAGAGGGAGGGGGGGGAAGAAAACGTGTTTCAGTTTGTTATTATAGGGACTGTATTGATGAATCTTCTTAAACAATGTATAGAGGAAAACGTGTTTTTCAGTGTGTTTTATAGGACTGTATTGATGCTTCAATGAGCTAATGTTTAGTGAACACGTGTTTCAGTGTGTCTATATGAGGACTGTATTATTGAAGCTTCATGAACCTAATGTTTAGAGAAAACGTGTTTCAGTTTGTTATATAGGGTCTGTATTGAAGCCTCCATGGACCTAATGTAGAGGGAAGAGAGAAAACCGTTGTTTAGTTTTTTATACGGTATATTGAAGCTCACGAACTCGGGGGGTCAACAGACAGAAAACTAACGGGTTGCATACAGTCCGATGCAACAGAAATAACGGTTGTTGTTATTTGCAGTCCGATGGCAACCAGAAAGTAACGGTTGCAGTCCGAAAATGCGTTGGAATCTATTGAAGAATCGCCGTACTCAGGTCAGAGAAAATACGATACAATACGATCCGTGGACCAATACATGGAAGCTCCATATTTCAGCTCAACAGAAATGAGCTGTTCCAGTTGGATATGTAGTTTACTCTATCGTAAGCTTCCATTTTCCTCAGAGTGCCCTTACTACTCTGATTAACTATGCCACTGTGATCACGGAAAGAGTGTTACGATTTGTAAGTGAAATTTCATCTCACCACATAAAAAAAACAACAATATTATTTTAACGTCCTCTAAACCTAGTGGCCTCCTTGAACTTGTCAGCGGTTTTCACCTTGTCCGAGGCACGGCATAATAAAGGCGGAGGCCCACCGCCCTCCTTCCAGGGCTTAAAACTTTCATGCATGAAGCAGTTCCCAGTTCACTGCTAGGTGGACCGTAGGTGCTGAGAAGGCTTTGCAAGATCTCACAGATTTTTTTGGGAACGCGCGTTCAAAATGTACTGTGAGATCTGAGGAACGCGGTTTCCCAAAATGTACTGTGATATCTGGGAAGCGTTTCCCAAAATGTACTGTGAAATCTGGAAGGCCCCTCGTGATTATCTGGGGGACGTGGTCTTTCAGAGCTCAGCAGGGCAGAAAGAAGACAAAAAAAAGATTGGAATTTTCGAGGATAAGGGTAGGAAACGGAAACAAAATTTATTAGGTGCAATTGAGGGAAATCTTTGGCCCTTTCTTGTATGTTTTTTTTTTCGCACGCGTTTCCCAGATTTACAGTGATTGTAAGTTCAGGAAATCTGGGAACGCGTTCCAGATATCACGGTGGTTAATCTGGGAACGCGTTTCCAGATATCATGGTTTCCAGATAATTTCACGACACCGGGCCGAAATTGGAATCAGCCGTACTGGTGAATGGAACCCCGGACCCTCAGTCAGCCCCGCAGGCTGCACACTGATCACTTGACTAACGGCCTCCTCTGCACATAATGGGGCCCGTTTTTTCTGAGGAGAAACAACAAACAAAAATCGATGATATAGCTCCATTAATATTGTCCTAACGATATAATCCACGCTTTACCAAACTCATCTGACTCTAGTCCCTGCCGTCAGAGCTCGCGCGCGCGCGCTCACTCACACACGCACGGCCACGCACGCACGCCAAGGCCGGCACCGCACGCACGCACGCACGCGCCCGGCGCGCGCCACACACACACCCCCCCCCACACCACACACACAAACACACGCACACACACACACACACAGACACATCAACGCACACATTCGGCAGGCACGCGATGCATGAACGAAAAAACGAACGCGCGCACGCGGCGCGCCGAACACAGAAATAGAAGAGAGAGGAGGAGGAGAGGAGGGAGAGGTGAGAGAGATGGCGCGAGAGAGCTGGAGAGACAGGAGGAGGGGGAGAGAGGAGAGGAGAGAGGAGAGAGCGAGCGCACCCCCCCCCCCCCCCCCCCCCCCCCCCCCCCCCCCCCCCCCCCCCCCCCCCCCCCCCCCCCCCCCCCCCCCCCACCCCCCCCCCCCCCCCCCCCCCCCCCCCCCCCCCCCCCCCCCCCCCAACACCCCCCCCCCAACACACACCACACACGGTTAAACGGGAAAAAACCAGTTTAACAAGCATTGCATAATGGGAACTTCTTAAAGTATGGTGGTGTTTTAAGCCCAGCCGACCCTGTTTAAAAGTCACATTTCAAGCCATTAGCTATCGAAAAGGGCAGTGGTTGACGGTTTTGGCAATCACTTTTTTGTTTTTTGAAATGGCTTTTTAGGTCATGAAAACATTTGAAGGGTGTTGAGAGAAAAAATGAAGCAAGTTTTACGAGAGGACAATCGGTTAATATTGAATTCCGTAAAAAAAAAAAATAAATAAAATATATGAAATAAAATACATTGAATGAAATGAGAATTATGGAATATAATGTAGGTGGAGAGATAATATGAATGAATCGATAAATGAATAAATAAGATAGGATCGATAATCATTTTTTTTTTATAATGACATGAAATAAAAAAGGAGGGAAAAGAAAATGGTCACTATAAGGAACGTTTGCAGGCCAACTCATTCCGGGGTTAGCCAGCGCCCTCTGTCTTGTTTTCTTGTCACTTAACGTGTTGGCCAGGAGGCGACCCATGTGTCCAGGAAGGTCCCTGATCATGACCGATGATAATAGGCAAGCAGAGTATACATCGAATTTCTTTTCGAGCTCGAATTCAGCAGCCATCTGCCTCTCTTGTCCGCTGATGGAGTTCATGCATACCATTAACTGCACAAGAATAAATACGGAATCTTGAGGAGGTGGGGGCATATTGGGATTTGGAAAGGGAGGGGGGGGGTGGGGTGGGGGTTGGGGGATGGGGAAGGATGGGGGAAGAAAGTTAAAAATAGAGGAGCTTGGAAAGAAGAAAATAAAAAATCGATCTAAACTCGGCTCCTCTAACGTTTCGACATTATTGAATCGCCAAATTGAATAAATAACGTCGCAAATGGCGACAGAGGCGTTCCCTAACTTTCCCCTCGATTGAGTCTGATTTTGGTTATCTCTGGTAAGGACATGGCGCGCGTTTTCTTTAATTTCTGAGGTCAGATCGCTGTTCACCATCTCCTCCCTTCCCCAACCATGTCCCCTAATTGCGTCTGTTGCCCCCCAAATCTCCATGAATACGTCGCCCTTTTTTCTTCTGCTTCTTTCTCCTGTAGTCAAGCCTTTGTCTGCTCCTCCTCAACCCCCCTCCCCACGATCAGTTCCCTAAACCGAGTCCTCCCCACTGTATCTCTGTGAAGACATCGTCTGTTATCGTCTTCAAACCACACCCCCCCTTCACCTCCCCCAAAATCCTCCCCACTCCTCCCAAATATACCTTCTCCCCCACCTACCACACCACCACCACAGCCACCCATCCCTAAGGAGTTGGCTCTGTTGTTGTTCATAATTAACAAAGCAATCCTTTTGTTTTATCGATTGGTTGGTCAAGTTGAATGTTTGAGTAAATGAAATTGATTGGATGATTTGAAATGACTGAATTTGGAATAAATTGAATGAAATGAATGATTTGGCGGCAACACCCTCTGTCCACACACACACACACGAGTATGCGCGCGCGGTCGAGGCACGCCTTTTAGGCACGTATTAGAATACTCGGTGACTCATAGGCATCCACCCACCCACCCTAGATACACACCAACCTCACGCGCGTGCGAGCGCGCGCGCCGTGCACGCACGCACGCCACGCAAACACACTCCCAAACACACAGTATAACACACACACACACCACACACACACACACACAACACAACACACACACACACAACAACACACACACACACACAATTACAGGAAAAAAAAGCAGGGGAAGACGAGGTGCTCGCACGCACGCTCACACGCTCGCATCGGCACGCACGCACGCACAACGCACACCATCCCAGACTCACCCGTTTTAAACACCCACACACCACACACACACACACACACACACACACACACACACACCACACACACACACACACACACACACACATGTAAACAGTCAAACAGCAGATGCTTGCTGGTTATTCTTCGTTCTCCACAAATACATTTTGCTTCGTTTGTGTATTTAGTTTTTAAGGCATCATGTTTTAATTTAAAAATATTGAAATGAAATTTCTGTATTGGTTGCATATTTTTCACTTGTAAATGAGGAATGCTGTTTACATGATCATAATTAATTAAATGAGTGTTTTTATCAGCCATGCCAAGCAACGTTTTTTTATAATGTTTCTGAATCGGCACCAGACGGTTTGCTTTAATGATTGATTGACTTCAGGTAAAGAAAAGGTTATATTCAATACCGTGGCGCACTTTTCATTTCTGGCTCCTCTCTTTGCACATTATCAGCTAGCTCATTACCCCAAATACCACAATGCGACGGTATCCAACAGAAGGTGACATCAGTTCCTTTACATATCAAGACATGATAAGGTGACATATTTTCATTTACAAGCAAGTTGTTCGAAACGGTATTTGGAAATTGTATGGTTTGCAGAACAGACATTGAATCCACACAAATAACTACTTTAAACATTGATTGTGGCAAGTCAATTAAATACAACAATGCCATATTTAAGAGCTATCATTTCGGCGACATATATTGATCCTGCCTTTTCGATGGTGTATATTTTTTCAACCTTTTGTGATGGTGTAACAAAAGCAGACCCTGACTGATTATTAGACAATACTGAACCATCTGTGTAAACTTTAAGATGTTGAGGATATTTCTCTTGTAAATGCATCTTTACAGAATAAGATAAAATGTTTATCAGGCATGTCTTTGTGTGATGTCTTTTCAGATTTAAAGCTTGCCTTTAATGTTGTTTTCTCTTTAATTTGTAGTCCAGTTAAGCATTTGCTTTAAGATTATTTGTAGGTATGTTGTAGGGATGCTTGGAGGTACAATATATATGCACTTAGATAACCACATTATGCATACACTTACATAATCACAGACATTTATGCATCTCTCTCTCTCTCTCTCTTCTCTCTCTTCTCTCTCTCTCTCTCTCTCTCTCTCTCTCTCCGTCTCTCTCTCTCTCTCTGTCTCTCTCTCTCTCTCTCTCTCTCTCTCTCTCTCTCTCTCTCTCTCTCTCTTCTCCGTCTAATATCACATATGTGAAGAGACGTAAAACTGAAGTACTACTACTACTACTACTACTACTACTACTACTACTACTACTACTACTACACACACACACACACACACACACACACACACACACACACACACACACACACACACAAATTAGTGGAAAAAAGCAGGGAAGACGAGGTGCACGCTCACACGCTCGCACGCACGCACGCACGCACGCACGCACGCACGCACGCACGCACGCAGCACGCACACTCCCAGACGTACACACGTAACACACACACTACACACACACACACACACACACACACCACACACACACACACACACCACACACACACACCACACACACACACACACACACACACACACACACAATTAGAGGGAAAACCAGGGAAGACAAAGTGCACAATAGAAACTTTGAAGCCATGGGATATAAAGCCCAAAGCCATGGGATTAAAGCCCAACACTCACTGAACCCATATCAAGTCCATGAGCAATCAGCAGGTGTAGTCCTGGTGAAATGTCTGTAGATTATGAATTCATTGGAGGAGTGAGGAAGGGTAAAAATTGTCAGTAGGCAACCAATAGTCCGAAAAACAAATCCTACATAAAAAAAAAAAGAAAAAAACAACCCCCTCAAAACAAAACAGCCAAACAAAGCAAACGAATACCTCCAGTTTGCCACCCAAGAGCAATTCTGGAGGCCAGTCGAATTCTGGTGGTCCGCTTAGCTTTCTCTGTCAATAACGCGTTTGTCCAGGGACGAAGCCAACTGTTCAGAAGGATCCTGTATCATCACTGACAATGATAACCACAGACACACACATCGATTTTCTCTGGAGCTGGCAGAGGATCAGCCAACTGCCCTTGAGTGTCACACCGATGTCAGTCACGCATATACCTTGCACGCAAATACCAACCTTGGAAGTTAGGAGTACAAGTTGATAAAGGAACTTGGAAGTTAAAAAAAAAAAAAAAACGTAGAGAAGAAGAACTTCGAAAGAAAAAAAAAAAAGGTCAATCGCCAACTTGGTTCTAACGTCGACTTTATTGATCGGCAAATTGAAAATGGCAAGGCAAATGGGAACCGATGGAGCAGTAACTTCCCCTAGATTGAGTCTCTTCCGTTGGCGCTGGTTAGCACATGGTAATTCTTTACTTTCTGAGGTCATTTTTGCTCTATCCTCCACCCCCCCCCCCTCCCGCGCTCCTCCCGCCCTTCTTCCCCCAGTCCCTACATTGCCGCCTGGTTTCCCATTATTTCTATGAAAACCTCGTCGTCTTTCTTCTGTCAATTTTGTTTTCTTCTAACCTTCTTCCCGTCCTTATCTCCCCTATCCCCAACACTGTGTGTCTCCCCTCCATCTCTGTGAAGACCTGATCGTCTCTTCTTTGTGCTGTCTTTCTCCCGTGCCCCCCTACTCCCCCTCCCCCCCCCCCCCCCCCCCCCCCCCCCCCCGCCCCCCCACCCACCTCTCACCCGGCCTTTTCCTCCCCCCTCTCTTCTCCCACTATTCGTGCACGGCATTGCTCCGTTTTTAGTTTAATGCATCGTCTGTTCCTTTTTCCTGCGTGACGTGTCCACGAACTTCTGTCTACCGCCCCCAAAACAAACCGCCCTCCCCCCGCCTCCCCGCCTCTCCTCTTCACAAAATCTTCCTTCCCCACTCTTCTTCCCATACCCCCCCCCCCTGACCCTCCGTAGGATTGATTTTGTTGTTCTTTCTTCTGCCAATTCGCGTTTATCCTCCACCCCACCCACACCACGAAATCCCTAATATTATTGAGTCTGCCCTCCTTTTTTGTTGTTGGTTGTTTTTTTTTTTCCCTGTGAACTAGAGTCCTCCTCCACCCCCTCCCCCCCCCACCCCCCCTTCCACTCCCTAACTGCCTGCGCTATTTTGCTCCCTTCTCTGTGTTGAACCATCGAGTGTTTTTGGGTTTTTTTTTTTTCGTTTTTTTTTCTGTTCATCTGGGTTGTCGCCACCTCCATCCCCTCCTTCACCCACCATCTAGACTGTACATCTGTTTCTTTCCTTTTTTTTTGTTTTGTTTTGTTCAGATATTGTCTGTTCTTTATTTTAATTCGCCCCCTCCACCCCCCTCCCCCTCCATCCCACTTACCACCCGACCTTTACTCCCTTCCCATCTCATAAGTTTTTGAATCCACTCCTTATCTCAGTCAACACGTTGTTCTTTCTGGTCTCAGCTCACCCCACGACTCTCCCCCCCCACCCCACCCCCTCCCCTGCTTCCCCTCTCCTATCCCCTCCACCTTTATTGAGCCTTTTCCGTTATGTTGTTCCAATAATCATTTTGTTATCTACTCTGTGAATCTGCAGTGATCTCCCTTCCCTCCTCTGTCGATCCCCATCTTTATTCAGTTTGTTCATGTCTTCGTTAAAGGCATTGTCTAAATTTTTTTTTTCAATCAGTCGTGTCTTCGTTAAAGGCATTGTCTATTTTTTTTATCAATCAGTCGTGTCTTCGTTAAAGGCATTGTCTTTTTTTTTTCAATCAGTCGTGTCTTCGTTAAAGGCATTGTCTTTTTTGTTTTTGTCAATCAGTCGTGTCTTCGTTAAAGGCATTGTCTTTTTTTTTCTTATCAATCAGTCGTGTTAAAGGCATTGTCTCTTTTTATCAATCAGTCGTCCCCCAGCACCCCCATCCCCAAACAGACCAATCCCCTATTCATTTAGAAGTCAGTTCCCTTGTGAAAACGTCGCAAATTGACTGTATCCTCATCCCCCCCCCTCCGCAATACAATGCGTCTGCTCCCTTTGTTGAAACATCGTGGATTCGCCCTTATTTTGTCCGCTTCCTGACCTCCGGTAAAACACCGTCGGTTCTTCTTCTGTCACATCATCTGTTCAAACATCGATCTGTCTTCAGTCAATTCGCCCTCCCCCCCCCTCCCCTCACTCTCCGCAATACAATGGGTCTGCTCCCTTTGTTTGAAACATCGTGGATTCGCCCTTATTATTTCAGTCTGCTTCCTTACCTCTGGTAACACATCGTCTGTTCTTCTTCGGTCAGATCATCTGTTCAAACATCGATCTGTTTTCTGTCACTTCGCCCTCCCTTACCCTCTCCTTCCTAACCACAACACACACCACACACACACACACACACACACACACACACACACACACACCACACACTTCATTGCGTCTTCTGTGGGAACAATACGATTTTCTTGAAGTGGGTCGGATCGTGGCTGGAAGCAGTGTACCCACCTGATCTGCCTATTTATTTGTCAGTCTGCCGGAGAGTTTGTCATGTTAGCCTGCCGGATCGTTCGGTAGGTCTGGCGCTCGTTTGGACTGAGTTGGTTGTGTCGATGCGAACCCGACTCTGCCCGCTTGTGTGCCTTGTCTGTGTTGTCACTACACTGGTGTGTGTGTGTGTGTGTGTGTGTGTGTGTGTGTGTGTGTGTGTGTGTGTGTGTGTGTGTGTGTGTGTTGGTTTAATTGACTTGTCTTGCTTTTTTTTTGTGTCTATTTGTCTTTCCCTACTCAATCTTTGTCTGTCAGTTTGTCTGTCTATCCGACTGTCTGTCTGTCTGTTTTCTGTCTGTCCGTCTCTCTGTTTGCCTGTTTCTGTCTCTTTCTCACTCACTCTCTATCTCTGTCTCTGTCTGTCTGTCTCTCTCTGTCTCTTTCTGTCTGTCTGTCTCTGTCTGTCTGGCTGTCTGTCTTTCCTCTCTCTCTCTCTCTCTCTCTCGCTCTCGCTCTGCTCTCTCTCTCTCTCTTTCTCTCTCTTCTCTCTCTCTCTCTCTCTCTCTCTCTCTCTCTCTCTCTCTCTCTCTCTCTCTCTCTCTCTCTCTCGGCGGGGGAGTGCGCGCGCGCGCGACGCGCGCGTGCGTGCGTGCGTGCGTGCGTGCTGTGTGTATGTGTGTGTGTGTGTGTGTGTGTGTGTGTGTGTGTGTGTGTGTGTGTGTGTGTGTGTGCGCGTGCATACGTGTGTGTGTGCGTGCATGTGTGTGTGTGTGTGTGTGTGTGTGTGTGTGTGTGTGTGTGTGTGTGTGTGTGTGTGAAAAGCTTATGTGAACTATACGCCAGTGTTAAGAAAGAGCACCTGAACTGGAACCAGCTCTCATATTGGTGATAACGGGCTAGGTTAGGAGCGTTGTCCTTAGGATATTGGATGCATGTAGAGGGTTCATCGTTGTTTTTCTTAGGATATTGGATGCATGTAGAGGGTTCATCGTTGTTTTTCTTAGGATATTGGATGCATGTGGAGGGTTCATCGTTGTTTTTCTTAGGATATTGGATGCATGTAGAGGGTTCATCGTTGTTTTTCTTAGGATATTGGATGCATGTAGAGGGTTCATCGTTGTTTTTCTTAGGATATTGGATGCATGTAGAGGGTTCATCGTTGTTTTTCCTCAGAAGTTATTTTTCGACAAATTGTAGAAATGGAATGACCATTTCTTGCCGAGTGAAATGTTTCCTTTCCACAAAACATATTGCAGGGATCATGACTTGAGATCGTGCTTATTCTGATCTGACCAGCGCATTTAGGCTAATGCGGTAGGTCAGACATCTGCTAAGTCGTAGCCACGAGACCTTCTTCTTCAATTCTTTCGTCTTAGTTGTTAATTCATTTATTCATCAGCTTAAAATCATATGTGGTGTGGTCTCAAAACTTAGCGGATGTGGTGTAGCGTATAACTAGTCCGCACGCAGTGAGTGACGCCTCCTTGATGAAACTGAAAGTGAAACTCTGATGTACTGATGAGCACCTTAGGTACGTTAGAAGAAATTGGTAGAATTGATATGATTATAATGTAACCTGTCTGTACACCGTTTTGGGGGTAGATCTGTCTTGTCCTGTAGGTAAAAGAACACAAGTGTTCTTTTTTTTTATCCTTAGTTGTGAAGTGCTACGTACTGTCAGAGATGTGTTCTCTCGACTTCAGTATTAAAGACAGCAGTAATACAGCTATGTTTGTTGTGGCCGTTGGTCGAGTGCTCTCTTTTTCTGCCTTTTTACAAGGTAATGAGTTGTCAAAAATTGCCAAGTCGTGAGCATGCTTTCTTCATCGTGTGAATGATTCACATTGTATAATTAATTTTACACCAAAGTTATTGCATGCTGTTCAAAGCCTCTCTTCTCTCTCTCTCTCCCTCTCTCTCTCTCTCTCTCTCTTCTCTCTCTCTCTCCCCTCTCTCTCTCTCTCCCCCCCCTCTCTCTCTCTCTCTCTCTCTCTCTCTCTCTCTCTCTCTCCCCCCCCATTTCAATGGGGCTGGTGCGAAGAATTAATGTATTATCCGTCTGTCTCTGCCCAGTCTGTCTGTGTGTCTGTCTGTCTGTCTTTCTTACTCAATTTGTTGTCTCAATCTCTTCTCTGTCTCCGTCTCAACCTGTCTGAATGTCTGTCTGTCTCTCTGTCTGTCTGTTTCTCTCTCCATTTCTGTCCGTCTATCTTTCCGTCTCTGTCTTTCTCTCTCTGTCTCTGTCACCTCTATGTATCTCTCTCTCTCTCTCTCTCTCTCTCTCTCTCTCTCTCTCTCTCTCTCTCTCTCTCTCTCTCTCTCTGTTTCTCTGTCTGTCTCAGTCTGTCTGTCTGTCTGTCAGTCATTCTTTTCTCTCTCTCTCTCTCTCTCTCTCTCTCTCTCTCTCTCTCTCTCTCTCCTCTCTCTCTCTCTCTCTCTCTCTCTCTCCTCTCCATTTCGCCCACTGTCCCTTTCTGCATGTCTACCAAGAGCAAGGCTCAGTCTCTGCCCATCTGTCTGTCTGTCTGTCTGTCTGTCTGTCTGTCTCTCTCTCTCTCTCTCTCTCTCTCTCTCTCTCTCTCTCTCTCTCTCTCTCTCTCTCTCCCTCTCTCTCTGTGTGTCTGTCGGTCAGTCCGTCTGTCAGTGATCTCCCAACCCACCCCCACCCACCCACCCACCCACCCCCCATCCCCCCCCCCCCCCCACCCACCCTCAAAAGTCTGGCCCCATGGATCTGTCTGTGTCTTGGGATCCCCGATTGACGTGCACACACGCACACTGTCTTACTTACCTGATTACATCCCGGCCAGCGTCCACCCCGACCCCCCCCCCCCCCCCCCCCCACACACCACACCACCCAATCCCCTCCTTTTTTTTTCTTCTTTTTTTTTTCTTTGGCCCTGCCACGCCTCCGGGGCCTTTTCTGTACAGAGCCGTCACGATAGTCCAGAAGTGAGTGCGGGAGAGAGAGAGAGAGAGAGAGAGGAGGGGGGAAAGGGACGGGGGAGGTGGGGAGGTGGTGGTGGGGTGAGGCGGGGATGAGGGGGGTGGGGAGTGGGGGGTGGGGGGTGGGGCGGCGGCAGCGACTGGAAGACAGGCTTTGGAGTGTCTAGAGGCTTGCAGGCAAAGAAGATCTCTCTGTCTGTCTGTCTGTCTGTCCCTCTCTGTCTGTCTGTCTGTCTGTCTTCTCTCTCTTTCTCTCTCTCTCTCTCTCTCTCTCTCTCTCTCTCTCTCTCTCTCTCTCTCTCTCTCTCTCTCGGATGTGTGTGTATGTATGTATGTGTGTCCGTGCGTGCGCTGCGTGCCCGCGCATGCGTGCGGTGTGTGTGTGTGGTGTGTGTGTGTGTGTGTGTGTGTGTGTGTGTGTCTTTTTTTTTTCCCCCCTTTCCCCCTTTTTTCCTTTTCCCTTTCCTCCCCCCCCCCTTTCCCCCTTTTTCCCCTTTTTTTTTTTTTTGGCCCACCCCCGAGTTTCAAAAAAGGGCCCCCTTCCCCTTTTTTTGGGCTGTCGCCCGGTTGCCCCCCTTCCCCCTTTTTCATTTTTTTTCCTTTTTCCTCTTTTTTTTTTTGGGGGTGCCCGGGGGGGGAAAACCCCCACCCCCCAACCCAAAACCCCACCCCCCGCCCCCCCCCCCAAAATTCCCCGGGGGGGGCCCCAAACGTCACAAAATTTTCCCTTATGAAACCCCGGGGGTCCCCGCCCCCCCCCCCCCCCCCCCCCCCCCCAAACCCAAAAAACCCCCCTTTTTTTTTTTTTTTTTTTTTTTCCCCCCCCCGGGGCCTTTTTGTACGAGGTCACGGGGCCGAAGTGATGGGGGAAGGAAAGGGAAAGGAAAAGGGGGGGGGGAGGGGGGGTGGGGTTTGGGGGGGGACGGGGAGAGGTTGGGATTGGGGGGGGGGGGCGACTAAGCGGTTTGGAGTTTTAAAGGGGTTTCCCCCAAAAAGAGGGTTGGGCGCTTTTTCCCCCTTTTTCCCCCGTTGGCTTTTCCTCTTTCCCCCTTCCCCCTTTCCCCCTTTTCCCCCTTTTCCCTTTGGTTGGGGAGTTGGGGGCCGGGGTGGCCCCCCCGGGGGGGGGGTTTTTTTTTGGGGGGGGGTTTTTGGGTTGTTCCCCGGAAAGGGGGGGTCTGGGGGCCCCTTTTTTGGGGTTTCGTCGGGTCTGGTGGTGGGGGGGATCCCGGGCGTTCGGCTTTTGGGGTGGGGGGGTTTTTGGGGGGAATTTTGATGGGGGCCCCCGGGGGGGGTCCCAACAGTTTTTTTTTTAAAATTTTGCGGGGGGCCCCCCGCCGGGGTGTCAGGGGTTTTTTCCCGGGTTTTTATCACTACCCAAAACCCCCCCCCCCCCTTTTCCCCCCCCCCCCTCCCCCCCCCCCAAAAACCTTCCGGGGGAAAAACCCCCTTTGGGGACCCCCCGGGGGCCTTTTCTCCGGCCCCTTTTTTTTTTTCCGGGGGGTTTTGGGCTTATTGGGTTTTTTCCCTTTTTCCTTTTCTTTTTTTTTCCCCCCTTTTTTTCCCCCCTTTTTCCCCCCCCCCCCCCCTTTTCCCCCCCCCCCCCCTTTCCCTTTCCCCTTTTTTCCCCCTTTTCCCCCCCCCCCTTTCCTTCGCCTTTTTTTTCCCGGTTTTTTTCCGCGTTGCTTTATAATATTTTTGATTTTTTTTTTTTTTTTTTTTTAAATTTTTCATTTTTTTTTTCCCTTTGCTTTTTCCCTTTTCACTTTTTTTGGGGGTTTTTTTTGGGGGGGGGGGGGGGCCCCCCCCCCATTTTTTTCCCTCTTCCCCCTTTTCCCCGGGGGGGGGGTTTTTCCCCCTTCCTTTGGGGGGGGCCCCGGGGGGCAAAAATTTTTTAAAAAATTTTTTTAAAAATTTATTAAAGGGGGGGGTTTTTTTGTTATTTTTGGGAAAAACCGGGGGGGGTTTGGGGGGGGTTTATTTTGTTTTTTGGGGGGTTTTCCCCCCGGGGCCCCGGGGGGCCCTTTTTTTTGGTTTGAAAAAAAAAATTTTTTTTTTTTTGGGGGGCAAAAAACCTTTTTTTTGGGAAAAAAAAAAAAAAAAAGGGTTTTTTGTATTTTTTTAAAAAAAAAACCCCCTTTTTGGGGGTTTTGTTTTTTTTCCCCCCAAAAACTTTGGCGGGGTTTTTTTTTTCCCCGAAAAAAATTTTTTTGGGGGGGAAACCCCGTTTTTGGGGGCTTTTCCCCCAAAAAATTTTTCAGGTTTTTGGGGAGGGGGGGGGTTTTTTTTGGGGGGGGTTTTTTTCCAAAAACGGAAAAAAACCCCCTTTTTTAAAAAAAGGGGAAGGAAAAGGGGTAACCCTTTTTTGGGGTTTTCTAAAAAGAACTTTTTTTTTTTTTTTTAAAAAAAACCCCAAAAAAATTTTTTTTTTTTTTTTTTTTTTTTTTAAAAAAAAAAAAAAATTTTTTTTTTTTTAGGGGTTTTTTTTTTTTTTTTTTATTGGTTGATTTAAAAAGAAGTTTTTTGGGGGGGGCCCCCCCCCGGCCCCCTTGTTGTTGTATTTTGGTTTTTTGTTATAGTGTTGTGTGGGTTGTGTTTGGGGTTGGGTTGGGGGTTTGGTGTGTTTGGTGTGGTTTTTTTTAAAAAATGGGGGGGAAAAAAAAAAAAAAAAAAAATTTTTTTTTTTTCCCTTTTTTGTTTGGTGTTGTGTGTGTGTGTGTGTGTGTGTGTGTGTGTGTGTGTGTGTTGTGTGGGGGGGGGTTGGTGTGTGTGGGGGGTTTGTTTTTGGTGGGGTGGTGTGTGGTGTGGGGTTTGTGTTGTGTGTGGTGGTGTGTGTGTGTGGGGTGTGGGCGGTGGGGTGTGTGGTGGGGGGGGGGTTGTGTTTTTTTGGTGGGGGGTTTTTTGGGGGGGGGGGGTTGTGTTGGGGGGTTTTTGGGGTGTTTTGGGGGGGGGTTTTGTTTGTTTTGGGGTTCCCCCGTGTTTTTTGTGTGTTTGGGGGGGGTTTTGTGTGTGTGTGTGGTGTTTGGGTGTGTGTGGGGGGTTTTTGGTGTGTGTGGTGTGGTGTGTGGGTTTTTGTGGTTTTTCCCTTTTTTTTTTAATTTTCGTTATTTATTGATTTTTTGATTTCGGGTTTTGCTTTTTGTTTGTTTTTTTTTTAAAATCCTTTTTTAAATTTGGGAAAATGTTGCCATTTCATTTTGGGGGGAAAACGAAAATTTTTTTTTTGTTTTTCCCCCCTGTAAAAATTAAACCCTTATTTTTTTTTTTCCCAAAATTTTACTTTTTTCCCTTTCCCTTTTTTTTTTCCCCGCCGTCTTCATGGCTTTTTTCTCCGTCAGTTGCCTGTCTGTCTCTGTGTATATTTCTGTCTCTGGGTTTTTGTCTGTTGTTTCTGTTGTTTCTCTCTCTCTAACCCCCCATCCCTCACCAAAAAACTCTAAAGCATTATCATACCCAAAACACTCCTCACACACACACACACACCCCCCCCACACACACCACACAACCACACACCCACCACCACACAACCCCACCCACAACACCCCACACCACCCCCAAAACCCGCACGGACGCAGCAGCACGCACGCACCCCAACACATTCACGCACGCACGCGCGCAAACCCCACACACACCACACAACACACACACACACACACACACCACACACAAAACCCACACGGCGCGCGGCCGCAGCACGCACACAGGCACAACGCGTATACCCCACACACACACACACAACACACAACACACAACCCCACCCAACACACAACACAACCCGCAGCCAAACCACCACACAACACACAAACACACACCCAACAAAACACACCACACAAACACGCACACCACCAAACCCCACGCACGCCGCACGCACGCCCCGCACGCAGCCCGCCGCCCACCACCCAACACACACAACACACACACACACCACCACACACACACACACCACGCAAAACCCCCCCCCCCCACGGCAGCACGCACGCACGCCCCACACACAAACCCCCACCCAACCCCAACCCCCCCCCCCATTTCCCCTCCCCCAAAACAACACACACCCCCAAAACACAAAAACCCCACACCACCCCCACCCCACAAAAACCCCCACCCCACAAAACTTTTTTCTTTTTTTCCTCCTTTTCTTTCCCTTTTCTTCCCCTTTTCTTTTAAAACCACACCCCAACCCAAAACCCACACCACCCCCACAACACAAATCTTTTTCTTTTTTTACTCCTTTTAAGGGAATGCTATTTTATTTCATTGAAAGTTTTCTTTTTAAAGGTTATAATTTTTTTTAGTGTGGGTTGCCCGAGTCATCATTCTTAGTGTTTGTTTTTAAAAATGTTTTACTTCCCCCCGTTCCCTTTAATTTGTACCTTATCTTTTATGGGGAGTGTTTGTTATCCAATTTTTCCCTGATTTTCCACCGTTCTGTATTTGGGGGTTTTTAAGGGAGGTTGTTAAAATTCTGTAGATGTATGGTAAAAATTGGAAAAATTTTTTGTTTAGCGTTAAAAAAAAAATTGTTTACGGCGTTCGTACAATTCTTTTGATTTTTAGGTAAAATTTTTTGTTGGAATCATTGTCGGCATTCTGGGTAAACCCAACAGCATTGCATTCTGGTTTGTGTCGGTAATTATTTTACGCGGTCACCCGCTTCGAGAGGTTTCCTATGCACTCCGCCCAAAGTTTACAGGAGGGGAATTTGCACAAAAACCCTTTTAAACCTGTCTGGAGCCGATTGGGGCCAAAACACAATGGGTTTTTAAAGTGGTGGAAAAAAGTAAAAGATTTTGGGGCGGCTTTTTGGTTTTAACAAAATTTCAAATGGCCCCCTTTAGCTGGTAAAAATGAACAATGGGAAAGTTTAGGTTTGGTGGTAAAAAGAGGTTCTGTTAGCCTCTACATGAAACCCCTTTAAAAAAGGGTGGTTGGAAAATATCAGACTTTTTTGAGTAATGGGGGACGCAAACCATGAATTTGCCCGGCAGCTGTTGTTCACAAGGGTACACAATGACCCCGTTGAAAACAGCTGTTGTGAACACAAGATACCAATGACCCCCTTTTGAAGAGATGTTGTGAACCATGATACACAATGAACCCGTTTTAAGCAGACTGTTGGGGAAAAACAAAGTACCAATGAACCCCTTGAAGGCGACTGTTAGGGAAAACAAAATACACAATGGAAACCCCGTTGAAGCAGACTGTTGTAAAACCCTGACTACACAAGAACCCCGTTGAACAACTGTTGTAAAACAATGTACACAATAAACCGGTGAAACGGTTGTAACAAATGATCCCAAAGAACCCTGTTAAGGACTGTTGTTAACCAAGACTACACAAAACCTGTTGAAACAGGGGTTGTAACAAATGATACCAAAACCCTGTTTAACAGATGTTGTGAACACAATGTACACAAGAACCCCGTTGAAGCAGACTGTTGGGAACCAATGACTACAAATGAAACCCCTTGAAACAGACTGTGTAAACAATGAACAAATGAACCCGGTTTAAAAGATGTTTGTGAACACAATCCAAATGAAACCCCGTTGAAGCGATGTTGGTTAACCATGACTCAAATGCCCCCGTTGAAGGAGGGTGTTTTTTACACGCAACAATGAAACCCCCTTTCCCGGGGTTTTAAAAACCAGCGCACATTGTCCCTTTTTCCAGACTTGGTTTAAACCAAATTCCTGCCCCTGTTGAAAATTAGTGAAAAAAGCCAAAAAATGGCCCTGTTGGGGAAATGTTGGGGCACAAGAAACAATGCCTGTTGAAGCGTTTTAGTGACCAAAACACACAAAAACCCCTTAACAATGTTGGTGAACGAATGACACACAGAACCCTGTTGAACAATTTGTCACAAGGGAAACAATGCCCCGGGTTTACGCGTTTAGTTTAAAAACCCAAAATTCCACAATGACCCTGTTTAAGTAGATGGGGAACGCAATGACTACCCCAAAAATAAAAACCTGTTTACAGAGTTGGACACAAATACACAAAAACCGTTTTAAGCAGATTAGTAAAAAAAAGACCACAATGGTTTTAAAAAGACGTTTGAACCTGCACACGCCGGGTTTGGGGGTTTTTGAAAAAATGGTCCCAATCCCCTTAGGCGACAGCCCAAAAAATTAAAAGGGGGGGG
Organism: Conus ventricosus; assembly: GCA_018398815.1. NCBI lineage: Eukaryota > Metazoa > Mollusca > Gastropoda > Neogastropoda > Conidae > Conus > Conus ventricosus. Next base: position 19,691,294 of record CM031609.1, on the reverse strand, counting down.
GGGGGGGGGGGGGGGGGGGGGGGGGGGGGGGGGGGGGGGGGGGGGGGGGGGGGGGGGGGGGGGGGGGGGGGGGGGGGGGGGGGGGGGGGGGGGGGGGGGGGGGGGGGGGGGGGGGGGGGGGCCCCCCCCCCCCCCCCCCCCCCCCCCCCCCCCCCCCCCCCCCCCCCCCCCCCCCCCCCCCCCCCCCCCCCCCCCCCCCCCCCCCCCCCCCCCCCCCCCCCCCCCCCCCCCCCCCCCCCCCCCCGGGCCTTTTTGGGTTTGGGTTTTTTTTTGACCCTTTTTAAACGTTGGAAAGGGGAAGTCCCCCCAAATTTTTTTTCCACTGAAAAAAAAAAACCGGGGTGGAACCAACCCCGCCCCCCCTTTTTCCGGGCAGGGCCGGGGCCAAAGGGGTTTTTTTCTTTTGGGCAAAGGGGAACAATTTTGGTCAAATGGGACTGTTGGTGAACACAATGATACACAATGAACCCTGTTGAAGCAGACTGTTGGTTAACACAATGATACAATGAACCCTGTTGAAGCAGACTGTTGGTTAACACAATGATACACAATGAACCCTGTTGAAGCAGACTGTTGGTGAACACAACGATACACAATGAACCCTGTTGAAGCAGACTGTTGGTTAACGCAATGACTACACAATGAACCCTGTTGAAGCAGACTGTTGGTCATACAACGGCCAAACAATGGACACCATGTTGACAGACTTTTTGTCACGCAGCGGCCAAAGAATGGATCCTGCGTTGACAGACTAATGGTGGGAGAGTGGCCAAATACTGGCCCTCGTGTTGGCAGACTATTAGTCGTACAACGGCCAAACAATGGACGCTGTGTTGGTGGACTGTTAGTCATACAACGGCCAAACAATTGATCCTGGGTTGGCAAAAGAGTGGATCCTATGTAGACAGTTCATCAGTCACATAACGGCTAAACAATTAGCTCTGTGTGAACAGATTATTAGTCACACAACGCCGAACAATGAACTCTGTGTTGACAGACTATTCGTCTCACTACGGCCAAACAGTTGGCTCTGTGTTGACTGAGTTTGAGTTTTACACAAATTCCAAACAATAGACCCTGTGTTGACAGTTAGTCACGCAATGGCCAAACAATAGACCACGTATTCATGGGCCATTACGCACTCAGCGGCCAAACAATAGGCCTTCTGTGTACAGAATAGTCCATCACGTAGTCAATCAATCATACAATAACAAATTCATGTCCGTTCTTCATCCATCCAGTCAGTCAGGCATTAGCTAAACAAAGGGAAAGCATGTTGACAGACCAGGTCATCATCGAACTCTTGACTCAGTGACAACGTGGCCAGGTAATGGGCTCTGTATTGACAGACTAGTGTATCATTTACTAACCTTATCGGTCACGCACAGCGGATGAGCCAGCCTGTGTAGCTGCAACAGTTGAGCAGCTCCCATCCTACACTGTAGGTGAACCAACCCCTGCACCTGCGACAGTCAGCCAGTTCTTGTCAGACATGGTCACTGTCCCTGTACCTGCGACAATCAGCCATTTCTTGTCAGACATGGTCACTGTGCCATCCCTCTCGCTGTCACAGGGAGGCAGTCAGTCCACATGTCTGTGAGGACTAGACGTTTTCTCCCAGACGTCGCGGGTGTGATCCGCTAACTCAGCTGCAAAGAGTGGAGCGGAATACTGTGTCATCCCCAGACTGTCCATGTCCGTTCTTCAGCTCTGATGAGTGGGATTGGATGCACGTGTCATCCCCAGACTGTCTTCGTTCGTTCTTCAGCTCTGATGAGTGGGATTGTGATTCATGTGTCATCCCCAGACTGTCGTCGTCTGTTCTTCAGCTCTGATGAGTGGGATTGTGATTCATGTGTCATCCCCAGACTGTCGTCGTCTGTTCTTCAGCTCTAATGAGTGGGATTGTGATTCATGTGTCATCCCAGACTGTCTATGTTCGTTCTTCAGCTCTGATGAGTGGGATTGTGATGCATGTGTCATCCCCAGACTGTCAATGTTCGTTCTTCAGCTCTGATGAGTGGGATTGTAGATTTCATGTGTGTCATCCCCAGACTGTCTATGTTCGTTCTTCAGCTCTGATGAGTGGGATTGTGATTCATGTGTCATCCCCAAACTGTCATGTTCGTTCTTCAGCTCTGATGAGTGGGATGGATTCACGGGTACCCGGTCACCCCCGGACTGTCTCCGTCAGTTCTTCAGGTCTAACTGTGGCATTGATTTACGTGCAGTCCCAGGAGCGTCCATGTCAGTTCACTAGCGGTGAGCTGGCTGTCCACGTCAGTGAGAAGGAGAAGAGAATGGCTGGACTGTGGGGTTATGTTTACAGAGGTGAGGAATGGAGAGGAATCTATGATCCCCGGGTTTCTCCGGGTTAGTTTTCAGCTTTGAAGAGTGGAGAACAATCTCTTGTCTGGGTTAGTTTTCATCTGTGAGGATTGAAGATGAATCTCGCGAAATGCCTTGGCTGACCGCGTTAGTGTTCATCGTCCAGGCGTGGAGCAGAAATGTAATCCCTCGGTTGTTGTTGGTTAGTTTTGTAAGGAATGGAGAAGTTCATGTAATCCCTGGGCAGTCAGCATTAGTTTTGAGAATTAGTTCCCAACGTTCAGGAGTGGAGAAGAATCTTATGTTATCCCTTGGCTGATGGGGGGGGGGGGGGGGGGGGGGGGGTAGGTTACAGCTTGAAGGAGAGCAGAATTATGTCATGTAATCCCTTGGCTGTTGAGGGCTAGTTTTTAGCTCTAGTAAAGAAGCTCGTGTAATCCCTGGGATGTGGGTTCGTTTTCGACATTGCGGAGCAGAGAACCTCACGTGATCCTGTAGCTGTCTGGGGTTAATCTCGCATAGTGCTTGGCTGTCTGGATGTTCAGCTTTGAGGATTGGAAAAAGAATCCCAGAGACATCTCGATACTGTCAGCGTTTGCTTTCCATTGTATGGAGTAGAAGAGAATCTCTTTTAATCTCTAGGCTGTCAGGGTATACCTTTCACCTTTATGGCACGTGGACGTGTCTCTTGTAATTCCTGGATTGTCCTGGCTAGTTTTCAACTTCCAAAAGTGTAGAAGACTTTCACGTCATTCATGGAGTCGCCACTTTATTTTCAGCTGTACGGAGCGGAGAAATATCACATTATTTCCTTGGCTGTCCGGGCGTGTCGTGAACTTTGAGGAATGGAACAAAAATCCCATGTATTTTCTAAACTTTCCACGGTAGGTTTCAGGTTCTGAAGAGTTGTGAAGGATCCATTGAAATCCCGGGGTCTGTGCGGCTGAGTTTTCAGCTTCGGTGAGTAGAGCAATAGTCCATGTGACTGCTTGACTGTCCGTATTTGTCTTCATCTGCTTCGGGTGGAGACAAAATCTCATGTAATATGAACAACATCGCTCCATGAAGGCATGGTGTGTGTGTGTGTGTGTGTGTGTGTGTGTGTGTGTGTGTGTGTGTGTGTGTGTGTGTGTGTGTACGCGCGCGCGCGCGTGTGTGTGTGTGTGCGCGCGCGCGTGTGTGTGTGTGTGCTTACAATCCGCAGTTGCATGCCAAGTTTTGCCAACCGTACTCTCTCCCCTACCCCCCTCCTTCCAATATTGTGAATGGCGCTACGCTCTTTGTAAGCCCCGAGATCTTGGCGAGAGTTTTCAACTTTCAGGAGTGGAGCGAATCCTATGTAATCCCAGGGATATCCCAGTGAGGTTTCAGCTCTGTGGTGGATTGGAGAAGAACTCTATCAGATTCCCTGGCCGCCGGCAAGTTCTCAATGTTTAGGAGTAGATAATAAAGATTCAATGCGGCTCCTTTGTTGTCCGATATACTTTTTTGTTTTAGCTTTAAGTTATATGTATAGCTTCGTGGCGTGGAGATGAACTCGGAGTAATCCCTTGCCTGCTTAGGGTTCAGCATATAGGACTACGAAGAAAGCCCCTTAATCCTCAGACTGTCCAGGCTAGTGTTGTTGAAGTGGAGAAGAATTCCATGAAATCCCTGTTCTGTCAGGGTTAGTTTTCAGCTTTGTGGAATAGAGAAGAATCTCATGCAGTTGCTGGGCTGACCGGATTAGTTTCCACTTGTGAGGAGCGGAGAAAATCCCATGCAATCCCTGGGTTGTTGGAGTTAGAATCAACTTGGGGATGAGTTTAGAAGAATCCCGAGTAAACCCTGTGGTGTCTGTGTTAGTGTTCATCAGTGAGGTGCGGAGACGAATCCTGTGGATTCCCTGTGCATTTCAGCTTGGATCTCACCTGTGAGAATCGAAGGAGAATATCATATAATCCCTCTTCGGATTAGTTTTGGATTGTTAGGAACGGAAAACCCAGTGTTATCTTTTAGGGTTCCAGGGCCGTCAGACTGTCTGATAAGAATGGAGTGGGCGAGGCTTCCTGGCATCTCTTCTCCTGGCATCTCTTCTTCCTGGCATCTCTCTTCCTGGCATCTCTTCTTCCTGGAGAATCAGACGTGATGTGCATTGCACGTTTCCAGACACATTTGCAAGCGTGCATACTGGCAGCAAAATCCTAGACGGCATGCGTCCTCTCTCTCTCTTACGCTCTGTCTCTGTCTCTGTCTCTGTCTCTTCTCTCCTCTCTCTCTCTCTCTCTCTCTCTCTCCTCTCTCTCCTCTCTCTCTCTCTCTCTTTCAGTCTGTCTGTCTGTCGCTGTCTCTGTCTCTGTCTGTCTCTCTCTCTCTCTCTCTCTCTCACGCACATGTGCACACACGTACACACACACGCACGCACACGCACACACACACACACACACACACACACACACACACACACACACACACACACACACACACACACACACACACTGGCAAGCGCACGCATGTTAGCACATGCCCACACATTCACAACTTGGACTAACGATTTCAGGATCAATATCCACTGAGATCTGAAATTCTACACACAGATTTCAGTTGACCAAGATAAAACACCTTTCCCCTCAAAAGACTGAAAAAAAAAAGTTATTTTTCTTCTGGCTCGAAATGACGCACATTACAGACGACTGACCCCATTTGGCTTTTTTTTTTTTTTTTTTTTTTGCTTTCTTCCGCACAATGTATTCACCACCACCCTTCCCTCAGACCCCCCCCCCCCCACTCCCCCAGCACCACCACCAGCCCTGACCCGTTTTCTTTCCTTCTCAATTGCCTTCTTAATCTCCTAGCCCTGCCCTCAACCTATAAACGCCGGCCAGTAACGGCCACACCTGGATCAGCATGGGCAGTTTTTTGAAGACATCGTCAAGGAACCAGACAGTTGGCGTAAAGGAAAGGAAGGGAACCCGAGTGTCATTGCCTTAAACCAGGAGATCTAGCGCATGGACGTTACTGTTCTTTTTGATGACTTAGCTGGCTGGCACATGGGCAGAGAGACAAAGCACGTACAGTGATTCGAAGATTTGGAATTGCAGAATGGGAAAGGGGTAGGGGATGGGGTAGGGTATGGGATGGGGTTGGATGGATAGCTAGGTTAGTTTGGAG
>CM031609.1:19670816-19680816 GCA_018398815.1 Conus ventricosus | reverse complement strand
GTTTTGTTTTTTTTTTCCCCCCTTTCAGTTTTTCCACTTTTTCCCTTCCTCCCTTCTCCTCTCCTCTTTTGTTCCCAAATTTTTTTTTTTTGTTTTTGGGTTTTGGGGCCCAAAGCCGGAAATTTTTTAAAAAATTTTTGTAAATGCTTGCTTTTCTTAAGTGTGCTTTTGTTCCCTTTTTTGGTTTTCCCATTTTCTTTTTTCTTTTGCTTTTGACAAACATAAAATACAAAAAAAACTTTTTAGGGGGTTGAGTTTTGGGGCATAAAAACAAAAAAAAAATATTTTAGCAAAATTTAAAAAAGGTGGGACTTTTGGGTTTTCTAAGAAACTTTTAAAGGGAAATTTTTTTTGTAGAAACCATTTCAAACGAAGTTTCACGGATTTTTTAATTTTTAAAAATTGATTTCTAGGGTTTTATGGAGCAAAACACTGATTTTTAAATTGCCTTTTCCATTGAAACAGAAGGGGCCCTGGGTTTTATAAAAACTCCTTATTTTTTTCTCACCAACATACTTCTTTTTTTCATCTTTGCTTGTTTTTTTTTCCCCCCAAAATTTCCGGGGGGTCTTTGGGGGGTGTGTTCCCGGGGGGTGTTTTTTTTTTTTTTTTTTGGTGTTTTTTGTTGTTTTTTCCCCTTTTGGTTTGGTTTTTCTGTGTGGTGTGTGTGTGTGTGGTGTGGGTGTGTGGTGGGTTTTTGTGTTTGTGGGTGGGTTTTGTGTGGGGGGTGTCTGTTGTGGGTTTGGTGTGTTCTGTGGTGTTGTGTGTGTGTGTGTTTTGTGTGGGGTGTGTGTGTGGTGGTTTTTGGTGTTTTTGTGGCGGGAGGTGGTGGGTTTTGTTTTTGGTGGGTGTTTGGGTGTGTGTGTTGTGGTGTTGTGTTGTGTGGCCACGGGTGGGGGGTGTGTGTGTGTGTGTGTGTGTGTGTTTTTGTGTGGGGGGGGTGTGTGTTGTGTTTGTGTTTTGGTTGGTGGGGGGGTGGTGTGTGTGTGTTTTGTGGGGTGTGTTGTGTGTGTGTGTGTGTTTGGGGGTTTGTTTTTGTGGGGGTGTTTGGGGTGGTTTTTGGGGGGCCCGCGGGGCCACGGAGTGGTGTGTTGTGTGTGGTGTGTGTGGTGTGTTGTGGTTGCTTTGCCCCCACTTTTGCCAACCCGATCAAATTCCCAGCAAACAAAAAAATCTCCAACCCCCCAAAAGGATCCTTTTTTTGGCTATTTTGTATTCTTCTTCACATTTGTGACGGGGTTTTGTATTTGGTCCAAAAAAAGGGGGTCTTTGTTTCTCCCCTCCCCCCCCACCCCCCCCCCTTCCCCCCTCCGCCTTCTTTTCCCCCCCCCCCCCCCCACCCCCCCCCCTCCCCCCCTTCCCCCTTTCGTCCCTTGGCGCCGCCCTCTAAAGTCGGGGAAAAAAACCCCGCGGGGGGCCTTTTGTTTTTTTTTCCCCCCTTTTTGGCCCCGGCCCCCCCCTTTTTTTTTTTTTTCCCCCCCGCCCCCCTTTTTTTTCCCCCCCTTTTTCCCTTTTCCCCCCCCTTCCCCCCTTTTTCCCCCCCCTTTTTTTTCCCCCCGACCCCCCCTTTTTTTTTAAAAGGGGCCCCTTTTTCCCACCCCCCCACCCCCCCCCCCCCCCCTTTCCTTTTCTTCTCTTTTTTTTTTTTCTTTTTTTTTTATCCCCCACTTTTTCTCTCTCCCTATTCCTCTCTCTCTCTCTCTCTTCCTCCCCTTCTCTCCCCTCTCTCTCCCTCTCTCTCTCTCTCTCTCTCTCTATCTCTCTGTCTCTCCTCTCTTTTTCTTATCTTTCTCCTTTCTGCCCTCTCCCCCTTCTCTCCTCTCACATTTCTCTTTTCCCTTCCTCTCCTTCTCTCTCTCCCTCTCCCCTCTCTCCTCTCCCCCCTCCCACTTTGGGGTTTCCCTTCTTTCTCCTTCTTCCCTGTCTTCTTCTGTCTCTCACTCTCTTTACCCCCACTTTCGCCTCTCTTTTTATCTCCTCTCTCTCTCTCCTCTCCTCTCCTCTCTCTCCCCTTTTCTTCCCTCTCCATTTCTATCTGTCTGTCTGTCTTTCTCTCTCTCTTCTCTCTCTCCCTCTCTCCTCTCTCTTTTCCCTCTTTCTCTCTCTCTCTTTTTCTCTCTCTCTCTCTTTCTTCACTACTCCTCCCTTTTTCTTCTCCCCGCCCCCTCTTTTTTCTCTGTTTTTTCTCCCTCCCCACCTCCTCCTCCTCCTCCTCCTCCCCCCTCCTCCCCCCTCCTCCTCCTCCTCCTTCTTTTTTTCTTCTTCTCCCTGGCCCTCATTACTTTTTTTTTTTTGTCTGTTTTTCCCCCTTTTCCCTTTTGTTTTGTCAAAAAAGAAAGGGGGGGGGGGGGTTTCCACCCCCCCTCCCTCCTCCCCCCCCCAAACCGCCCCTTTTGGTGTTTCCCACTCCTTCTCCCCTCCCTTTCTTCTTTTGGGCTGTTGTCTGCCTTGGGGCGTCGCCCCCTCCCTCCTTCTCCTCCCTCTCCTCCTTCTCTCCTCTTTTTCCTCTTCTCCTCATGGGGGTTTTGGTGGGGGGGGGTTTGGTGGGGTTTTTGGGGGGGGGTGGGTGGTGGGGGGGCCCCCGGGGGGTTTGTTTTTGTGGGGGGGGGGGGGGTTGGGAGGGGTGTTGGGTTTTGGGGGGTGGGGGGGGGGGGGGATTGGTGGGGGGAGTTAGGGTTGTTGTTTTGTGGCCGCCTTTTGGGGTTTTTTTGGTTTTTGGGGGGTGTTTTCTCCTTAATAACACTGTCAATTTTTTTTACTTCTTGTCATCAAACCCATTAAAGGCTCTTTTGGGGGGGATTGAAATGCCGACACGCTGAGCGCATGCCAGGTGTGGTTGACCTCCCTAAAAGGGGGGAGGGGCCACAGCCCTTTTTCCAGGGTATCACGCTGTACAAGCGCACCGCGAAACCTCACACCGCCCAATCAAATTTTTTTGCACAAAAGTTTCGGGCCATCAAGACTCGGGCTACAAAGGGCGCTGACGGCGAGAGAGAGAGGAAAGAAAAGAAGTGGGGGAAAAAGAAAAAAGGAAAAGAAGAAAAAAGAAGAAGGGGGCAAGGTGGGAAAGAGAGAGGAGAGGAAAAAAAGTAAAAGAAAAGAGAGAGAGAGAGGGATGAGATCACAGAGAGACGGGGGAAGGGAAAATAGAAGAAAGAGAAGAGAAGGGGAAAAGAGAAGACAACAGCAACAGACAACAGACGCGAGAAAGGTTAAAAAGGGGGGGGGGTTGGGAGAAAAAGAAAGAGAAGAGAGAAGGAGAAAGAGAGGAAGAGAGAAAGAAGAGGAGCGGAGCGGAAAAAAAAGGGTAGGGGGAGGGGAGTGGAGGGGGGGGAGATAGGGGTGACAAAATCATTCCGTGGGGGGTTGTCTTGAATTTCGGCGCGGGGGCCAAAATCCCAAAAAAGAAAAAGCGGGAACACAAACGGTCACACAATACCTCGCCGCGTTTCACGGGGCCTCGGGGGCAGGGGGGGGGGGGGGGGGGGGGGGGGGGGGGGGGGGGGGGGGGGGGGGGGGGGGGGGGGGGGGGGGGGGGGGGGGGGGGGGGGGGGGGGGGGGGAAAAAAAAAAAAGGGGGGGGGGGGTAAAAACCCCAAAAACGGGGGAAAAGGCCCCAAAGGGGGCATTACTACCGGGTTTTTTGCCCGAGACGAGAAGACCATTAATTGGGGTGGGGTAATTAAAACTATGGGACTGGAAGAATTACGCACAGGGGGGGGAGCAAAGGGGGTCTTTCACGGGTTTTGTTTTTCCCGCGCCGGCGGCATTTTGTTGCTTTTCCGGGGGGCCTATCTGCGGGAAAAAAAGGGAAAAGCCTTTACGGACAGGTTCAACAACTAATCTTCCAAAAAATCTTTATAAACTGGCTTCAACATTCTGGCTACATCTCTTACTGCAAAAAAAAAAAAAATCCTTTACAACATACAACATACATACATACATAAAACAACATAACAAATACAAAAACAAATATAAAGCAAACAAAACTACATACTTACTCATACATACTACATCATACTTTTTATACATACAAAACATACAAACAACATCATACATACATACTACAACAACATACTACATACATACAACAAAATACAACTAAAACGCAGAACACAAAAACGGACGAAAACAGCAATTTAAATACAAAATACAACATTTATTCAAATAATACCACACTTTCTAAATCAAAACAAATAATACTGTTTAAAACTTATCTAATTTTCAATAATTTTAAATAATAAAAAAATTTTTTAAGCAAAAAACAAAAAGAAAGCGCTGAAAAAAAAGAACAACAAATACCAACGGGAATTTAAATATTAAAGGGGAAAACCAAAAATATCGCCAACGGATGGCATAAACCCGTGGTTTTGTGTTCCAAAACAAAAAACAAAAAAAAAAAACCCCCAAAAACAAACCCCACCAAAACACACCAACAAAAAACAAAAAAACCAAATACCAACCACCCGGCATGCAACATGGGCCCCCGGGGAACCCACACCACACACCACCACACACCACACCCCCCACCAAAAACACACACCACAACACACACACCACCACACACACCACACCACACCCCCACACACAACACACCCACGACAAACCCCACGGGCCCACACACACACACACCCCCACACACGCGCGTGCGCACGCGCGCTCGCTCGCGCTCTAGCAGTGCCTACGTCCGTTCCACCTCAACTGGAAGTCCACCAAGTTCGCGTGCCTCCAAATGGGCTCTGGGCAACTTTAGGCATAGGGCGAATTTCCTGGGGTGCCCCCTCCCTCCATCCTCCCCTCCACCGCCCCCCAGCAACACTCTGCCTTTCAACTACCAAATAGCAGGGCCTGCAGTCATGCAAGGGGGGTGGGGGGGGGGGGGGGGGGCTGCTTGTTTGACGGCCAATTTTTTTTCTTTTCTTTCTTTTTTTTTTTTGCCTGTCTGTCTGTCTGTCTGTCCGTCCGTCCGTCCGTCCGCCCGTCTGTCTGTCTGTCTGTCTGTCCGTTTTTCCTTTTTTTTTTCTTTTCTGTTCTTTTTCCTTTCTTTCTTTCTTTCTTTCTTTCTTTCTTTAATTCTTTCTTTTTTGTTGTTGTTCTTATTATCTTGGCCTTTATTTTCTTTTTCTTGTCCTTGGGAGCAATTAAGAAAGAGAGAGAGAGAGAGAGAGAGAGAGAGAGAGAGAGAGAGAGAGACAGACAGACAGACAGACAGACAGACAGACAGACGGAGACAGAGAGACACAGACAAAGATCGAGAAAAAGGGACAGAGAACAGGAGGTATAAGTGAAAAGTAGAAATGATTTGAAATACACAAACAGACATATCAATATTACAAGAACAAAAATGAGATGAACAAATACAAGAAGGAATGAATGAATGAGAGCGTACATGCATACGTATGTGCGTATATACGTATATCCATCCATCCATCCATCCATCCATCCATCCATACATACATACATACATACATACATACATACATACATTGAGGCAGACCGACAGACATGCATACAGGCATACATTCACACATACATGCAAACATACATACATACATACATACATACAGACAGACAGACAGACAGACAGACAGACAGATAGACGCACACTCATACACAATTATCACATGATGTAAAATTGACAATTAGAATGCAAGAGTAGTCTTTTTGTTTGTGTGGTTCTGTCTGTCTGCCTGCCTCTTCTCTCTCTCTCTCTCCTCTCTCTCTCTCTCTCTCTCTCTCTTCTCTCTCCTTCTCTCTCTCTCTCTCCCCTCTCTCTCTCTCTCTCTCTCTCTCTCTCTCTCTCTCTCTGTGCGTGCGCGCGCGCGCGCGTGTGTGTACGTGTGGGTGTGCTTGCGCACGCGTGCGTGTGTGTATGCGTGTGTGCGTGTGCATGCGTGCGTCTGTGCGTGCGTGCGTACTTTTGTCATTGTCTTCTCTGTCTCTGTCTCTGTCTCTCTCTCCTGATTAAAAAAATAAATAAAAAATCGTGCCGAAAGAGAGAGATACGGAAAGAAAGAGCGTATGTCCTTATGCTTGTGCACGCACGCGTATGTGTGCATGTGCGCGTGCTCGTGTATGTGTATACATATGCGAGTGTGCTTGAGGTTGTGTGTGTGCATATATGAATGCTTATATGAATAGTAATGGTAATTACAAGACACTTAAATTTTTCAAATAAGTTCCAAAGGGAACAAAATGTTAACATTCTAACAAAACTAATTAATTTAACAACCATCAAGGCACAGAAACTTAACCTTTCGTGTATGCATGTGTGTGTGTGTGTGTGGTGTGTGTGTGTGTGTGTGTGTGTGTGTGTGTGTGTGTGTGTGTGTGCTCGCGCGCGCTTATGTGTGTATATATATATGTGTGTGTGTGCGTGTGCGTGTGCCTGTGTGTGTGCCTCTGTGTGTGCCTGTGTGTGTGCGCGCGCGCGTTCGTGCGTGTGTGTAATGAAATCTCTCCATCTTTATGTCTTAATTCTAATGTAATCCATATAATCTTTTTTGCTCTAAATTCTTTCACATCCTTCATCATGCATCCCTCTCCCTCTTCCCCTTCAATTACATCATCTACATTATTTGTTTCAGCCCAATACTTTTTTTTTCTTCCATCTCTTCTCCTCTTACTTTGTGTCTGTCTTTTGCCCGCACCATTCCAGTTCGTTGCCGCCGTGAGAGGTCGCCCCAAACAGAAAATATGTTGGAGAATTGTGACACGTCATTCGTCAACAGCGGACGGCTTCATACCAAAAAACAAAAACAAAAAACAAACAAGAAACGTATTTTCCGCCCTGAGGCGCTGTGTGTCGGTTTTTGCCCGCCCCGGTTCAGTATTTTCTTTCAGTCGAATTAAACAGAAATATATGGCTGGGGGTGGCGGGGGGGGGGTGGGGGGGGGGAGGGGTGATCTTTGTTGGTCATCCCCAAAGGGCACCACCCTTCATGCTGTTCCATCCATCATTGCCTTCCGGCGTGTTCCCTCATTACAGGAACGACATTGGGTCACCTGGTACAGCTGTGGATGGATTTGCCCCCACAACCTGCTTGATGTGGCCAGTCAACTTCGCCCACGGAATTTAATGGTGATGCAGATTTCGCGAATGTATGTGTGTGTGTGTGGGAGAAAAGTTGCAAGAAGAGATTTGCCGTTAGAGACCCTCGAAGATGGAAGAGTACGAAGAATGAGTTCTTGAACAGACTTGTGATGATAGGTTCCCAAATAGATTTCAGGATAGGTTCGAGGAACGAGGTCCCGGAAAGTGTTACTGGAGGGTGTGTACACAATAGGTTCCAGGTATGACTTGTCAGGATACGTTCCAAGAGAAACCTCCCCGATTTGATTCTCAGAGAGAAACCTCAGAGGCTGAGTGATCCCAGGTAATTTCAGGATGGATTTCTGGAGAGACCTCACAGGGAAGGTTTCTACAAAAGACTACGCTGAATGAATGTCTGACAGACTTCTCAGCATACAGTCCCGGAGGGATCGAGAGATTCCAGGGGATAGTTCCTGAAGGGACCTCTTTGAATGTGTTCGTGGAAAGACTTTTGGACGGGTTCCCAGATTTACCTTTTCTTTTTCCCCGCTCAGAGTGGTATTTCAGGATGGGTCCCCGGAAACACTTTCCAAGATGGACCCCGGAGAAAGCTGGTGGTATGTGTTCTCTGTATGACCTCTCAGGGTGTTTGTTGTTGTTCGGGTTTTTTTTTTGTTTTTGTTTTTTAATAACTCCCAGGAACGAATCCAGAAACAAGAGCCTGATAGACAAGCTCCTTAAGAAACTTCCTAGGACTTGTTCTCGAGAGACCTCTGAGGATGGTCTTCAGTAAGACTGACTTGTTCTCGGGAGACCTCTGAGGATGGTCTTGGTAAGACTCCCTCAGTATGGAGAGTCCAGAGAGATTTCTCACAGTGGGTTCTCAGAGGTCCTTTTGGTTATGGGTCTCAGGAGACGTACGTCAAGGTTTATTCTCGAAGAGACCTCTTGTAATGACCTCCACGATAGACCTTCTAGCGTGGATCTCCGGATAGAGACCTCTCAGGATGGGTTCCGTGGGCGACATATCAAGATGAGTTCCAAGGTCAGAACTTCTATGATGGTTTATAGACGGTTCCCGGAGAGACCTGACAGGAGAGGTGCCATGGGCGACCCCCCAACAACCCACCCTCCATGCCCCCTCCCCAAGCCCCACACCCCCCACCCTACCCCCTCGGGTTCCCGAAGAAATCTCGCGGCATGCCTTCCAGCGAACGACCTGTCAAGTTCAGCTCCCAGAGGTAGCTTTAGGATGTTGCCCCGGGGTTAAAAGCGGAGGCTCGACATCGGTAGACAGCTTTCGTGTGGGTCTGACCGCGAGTGTCTCGCCCTCCTGCTGTGGGCTCTCTCTCTCTCTCTCTCTCTCTCTTTTCTCTTCTCCCTCCTTCTTCTATATCCCCTCCCCACTCTTCTCTCCCCCATCCTTTCCCCATTTCCCCTCTCTTCTCTCCACTCATCCTCTCTCTCTCTCTCTCTTCTCTCTCTCTCTCTCTCCTCTCTCTCCATCTACTGTCCTTGCAGCACCTTGTCCTTTGCTGGCTGTCATTAAATCTCGTTCTTCCCCCCCATTCCCCCCCCCCCTCCCCCCCCCCCTGTCATACGGAAGTCTGGAGGAAAACAGCGGGGATCAGCCTGGTGACAAGGACCAGGACAAGGTGGTGCTGGGTGGTATTGAGGGATGAAGGGACGCGTGGCTGTGGGTGTAATCCATTAAAACTTTGTTCGCACGTCGTGCACTGGCAAAGTGTGGTGTAGTGTGTGGTGTGTGTGTGTGTGTGTGTGTGTGTGTGTGGTGTGTGTGTGTGTGTGTGTGTATGTGTGTGTGTCTGTGTGTAAGTGTGTGTGTTGTTTTGTGGTGTGTGTGTGTGTGTTTTGTTTTGGGTGGTGTGTGTGTGTGTGTGTGTGTGTGTTGGTGTGTGTGTGTGTGTGTGTGTTGTTTTGTGGTTGTGGTGTGTGTGTGTGTGTTGTGTGTGTGGTGTGTGTGGTGATATGTGTGTGGTGTGGGGGTGTGTGAGAGAGAGAGTGGTAGTGGTGGTAGTGTGGTGGTGGTGGTGGTGGGTGTGTTTTGTGGTGTGTGTGTGGTGTGTGTGTGTGTGTGTTTGTGTGTTGTGTGTGTGTGTGTGTGTGTGTGTAAGAGCGAGAGAGAGTGGTGGTGTGGTGGTGTTTGTGTGGGGGGGAGGGGTGAGCGAGAGAGAGTGGTGGTGGTGGTCGGTGGTGGTGGTGGTGGTGGTGTGTGTGTGGTGTGTGTGTGTGTGTGTGTGTGTGTGTGTGTGTGTGTGGTGTGTGTGTCTGTCTGTCTGTCTGCCCTGAGATTCTGTAGTACTGCTTTCCTGCATTGTCAGTCGATAAGAATCATCCAGGTGTATCCCCCTCACGACATACATGACATTGCATCTTAGTCACGATACGTCTAGGTTAAACCGTTTTCTCCTTGCAAAGGCGAGATGGCATGGCTATCCCAATGTAGCGTGAGCAGGGCGCTTACACTTCACTGACACCACCCGGTCACTTCACTGACACCACCCGGTCACTTCACTGACACCACCCAGTCGAAACAGGTCAACATGGACAGCTAAAGTACCCCTCTCCTCCCTATACTTTTTTTTTCCATTCCTCTTGGCCCTCCACGGGATTCGACACCCGGCGGTGTTTGACCAGGAACTCAGTACTCTCCCACTGAGGTTATAGGCACCCTTGTCACAGCGCACAAAAATCTTGGAACCGTGTCAGTTTTAAACAGGCGCGACAGTGTGCGGCTGCTCCATCTAGGCTACACCACATCAGTTAAAACTGCTAGGCCACACAACCTGCAGGAGATACAAACACATCAATACATAAATAGAAAGAAAAATATAAATGAATAGATAAATGAATAGATAAATGAACAGATAAATCAATCAATCAATAAAAAAATAAATAGGCAAACAAACAAGCAAAAGAGCAAATAAATTTGTGTTGGTTTTTTTTA
>CM031609.1:19660816-19663316 GCA_018398815.1 Conus ventricosus | reverse complement strand
GGACCCGGGGATAAATGCTGTTAAGACACTTTCGTTCCTTCGAGTAACGTCGTTAAACTGGACCGGAAGAATTAATCTTACGGTATATAGGTTGGTTAGAGGAGTATACTCAGAAGTCTTCGCTGCCTGGGCTCTTCGTACATCTCTCTCCTCTCTCTCTCTCTCTCTCTCTCTCTCTCTCGACCTCTCTCGACATTTGAGGTATTCATTTTACTATTAGCCGATGAAGTTTGTATTGCTTTCAGAATTCGTAGTAGTATTAGAAAATCAGTTAAACAGTTTACAAAGAGCAGCTGCAGCACTAGATTTGACAATTAATTTGCGTAACATTAATGTTGTTGTTGTTGTTTTTCCAAAAGGGGGTTATCTAGGGGAGAGAGAAAGGTGTTTTGTCGATGGACAGGTTATGCCTGCTGTTCATGCCGACAAGTATTTAGGTATTTATTTTATGACAAAACTGCGTTTCAACACTGCCTGTCGCGATTTAGCTAACAAAGGTAAGAAAGCTCTTTTGTGTATTTTGCAACGTCTACGTTTATTCAATAGTGATTCTTTGCATGTGCTATTAACTCTGTTTGATCATCATGTGCTTCCTATTGTGCAGTATGGATGTGAGATACGGGCTTTTGATAAAGCAGCTCAGTATTGTGAAAAAGTGCATTTCTATGCCCTGAAGAGGTATTTAGGTGTTAGTCTTAGTACTCCTAACGATTTAGTTTATGATGAGTTGAACAGATATCCTGTCACTGTTAATTTTGTTGTACAATAATCCGTTACTGGTTAAAAATTCTGCAGATGCCAAATGACAGATTACCAAAGAAGGCATATGCTATGGTCTGTGATCTTGATAATCAAGGAAAGACCACTTGGGCCACACATGTTAGACCATGTTTGTTTAGATATGGAGTTGGATCTGTGGGGCTGGAGCAAGGTGTGGATGATGTCAAGGAATTTTTGTGTGTCTTTCGGCAGAGATTAAATGATTGCAGATGGCAAGAATGGAGTGAACGAATTTTTGTGTGTCTTTCGGCAGAGATTAAATGATTGTAGATGGCAGGAATGGAGTGAACGAATTTTTGTGTGTCTTTCGGCAGAGATTAAATGATTGTAGATGGCAGGAATGGAGTGAACGAATTTTTGTGTGTCTTTCGGCAGAGATTAAATGATCGTAGATGACAAGAATGGAGTGAACACGTGAATGAGAGTGACAGGTTTTCTGTATATAGAACCTTTTGTAATTCGTGTGGCTCTCTACCTATATATCTATGCATGGATCTTGACAGGCATTTAAAGTATATTATAAGTAAGTTTTGATTTGGCGATGCTGACTCACCGTTCACTACTATAGGTATAGAAACCATAGGCCAAAAGACTTCATTTGTAAACAATGTAAAGTTGCAGCCGAAAACGAAATGCACTTCTTATTATGTTGTCCATTCTTCAATAGCATAATCTTTCTTTCATAATCCAAATGCTTTTCGTTTATCTCTCTTGTTGGCCTCAACGAACAGTAGTACAGTCAGACAAGTAGCACTTTATGTTTATCAAGCATTTAAAGCGCGGCAGATTGCTTTAACTTGAACGTATGTAATGATGTTCATATGTATTTGTTTTTGTTCCCCTCTTCCAAAGAGGGCCTTGGCCTTATGGAATAAAGATTTCATTTCATTTCATTTCTCTCTCTCTCTCTCTCTCTCTCTCTCTCTCCTCTCTCTCTCTCTCTCTCTCTCTCTCTCTCTCTCCACACATGCACAAACACGCACGCACGCATGCACGAACGCACAAACGCACACACACACACACACACACACACACACACACACACACACACACACATATATATATATATATATATATATATATATATATATATATATATATATATATATATATATATATATATATATATATATGTCATTCAAAAGACATGTAAGATGAAATGGCTGTCATCTGACATGAGCAAGACGCGTAAAGTGGAGTGGCTGTCATCTATTATGTAAAAGACGTGCGTCTCGGAGTGAATGTCACCACGAAACATGTAAAATACGTGTAACACAGAGTGACTGTCGCTTAACCTGTAAAGAGCATGTGACAACGAGTAATAGTCACGTAACATGGAAAAGGACGTGTGATGTGGAGTATTTGTCATTTGAAGTGTCAAGGATGTACGAGACCGTTCGACTGACTGTAAGCTAACATGTAAAAGACGTACGATTCGGAGTGACTTTGACCTGATCTGTCAATCGGTCTTTTGAGTTGAGAAATTTACACCTTTCTGTATGCCGGGTTGTTAGCTCCATACAGAACATTTCTTTCATCAGTCTGTAGAATGGCAGCGAGTTGTAAGTATTCATCACTTCTTGCCGTTCCACACCAACTCTCTTTCCTCCTTGTTGATTTCCTCTGCCAAGCTGTCGAGGCTTGTATTTCCTTCTTCTTCTTTTTTCTTGACGCTCACGGACACGTTGTCCACAGTTTTATTGAATTTTTCGTGGTGTTA
>CM031609.1:19645465-19647965 GCA_018398815.1 Conus ventricosus | reverse complement strand
AATGATGTGTAACAACCTGTCAAAGCTGTGAGAAGTGTGTTTGCACGTTCCCTGAGGGCAACATTCAGACAGCCTTCACAAATTCGGTCCCTCGTTTTTGTTCCACTGTTTGTTTTCTGAAGGTTGCAGTGATTTACGGGATGCTTGATGCGTTCCTGGAATATTTCCATTGCCAGAAATTATTGGACGTCTCGCAATCAAGTGAGCGTTAACACAATGTTGTGCTTTTCTTTTGTCCTCTTGTCTTTTACTGTTTGATGTTTGCATGTCTGTTTGTCTGCCTGCCTGCCTGCCTGCCTGCCTGCCTGTCACTGTGTCTCTGTTTTTGTCTGCTTGTCTCTGTCTGTCTGTTTTTTCCATCTCACTGTCTTTCTGTCTCTGTCCGTCTGTCCGTCTGTCTGTCTGTCCGTCTGTCTGTCTGTCTGTCTGTCTGTCTCTCGATCCGTGTGTGTGTGTGTGTGTGTGTGTGTGTGTGTGTGTGTGTGTGTGTGTGTGTGTGGTGTGTGTGTGTGTGTGTGTGTGTGTGTGTGTGCGTGCCTTCGTGCTTGTGAGTGAGTGAGTACGTGCGTACATGCGTGCGTGCGCGCGCGCGCGTGCGTGTGTGTGTGTGTGTGTGTGTGTGTGGTGTGCGTGGCGTGCGTTGCGTGCGTGCGTGCGTGCGTGCGTGCGTGCGTGCGTGCGTGCGTGCGTGCGTGCGTGCGTGCGTGCGTGCGTGCGTGCGCGCGCACCACGGCTTCTTGGACAGAATCAAAGTGTCTAATACTGAAACGTGTTCTGCGAACTGTGTTCCGTCTTTTGGTGAAGTAGACATCCAACAGTTTGCTCCTTTCTCGGCCAGGCTGGTCGTGTCTTCAGTGATCAAAACTTCGCAAAGCTGTGTTTTGTGTGTGGTTTGTTGTTTGTTTGTTTGATTGTTTTTTTAGACGATGGCCGACAAAATACAGAGTGAATATAACAACCTATCAAAGCAGTCGACGAGTGTGTTGACACGTTCTGAGAGCAGATTTTTCCGGGGCGGCCTTCATTGATTTGCTGGACGGTGTAGTTGTTTTCCCCTGGTTTGACTTGATTCAGATCAGAGAATTGTTTGTATAAACGTGGGATACGTGTGGGAGGAATCTTTTAAATGCAGATAAACAAACAATCGGAAACAAAACCATGGAAAGGGCATGGGTTGAACAAGGCAATAGACAAGCAGTTAGGTAAAGAAATGTTTTTCCCATTGTCAACAAAAATCCTCCCTGGAGCTTAACCTTCGCTGACCAATCATAAATCTTGCTCTGTGTATGGGCGGTGATGATCTGTGCTCCCTCTCTCTCTCTCTCTCTCTCTCCCCTCTCTCTCTCTCTCTCTCTCTCTCTCTCTCTCTCTCTCACTGGTCCCACCGGGGGGCATCTATTTTGCTTTGAACGCAACGGCCATAACACTGCTATTCACAGCCAGGGGCAGACAAGTCATCCCAAGAGATGGAAATGCAAGAGTGACAGTCCTTGTTGGAGTCAGGAGGATACCATTGCTGTACCCTTAGCCCCTCCCCCCCCCCCCCCCCCCCCCCCCCCCCCCCCCCCCCCAAAAGAGAGAGAGAGAAGAAAGAGAGAGGAGAGAGAGGGAGAGAGAGGAGAGGGGAAGGAGAGAAAGATAGGGGAAAAGAGAGAGAGAGAGGGGGAGAGAAGGAAAATGAATTCCCCTCTCACAAAGATTCTGGGGGCTCGCGTGCTGTGTAGGGAAAGTCTTAAAAACCGTTGGGCATGTATGTATGTGGTGTGTGTGTTGTGTGTGTGTGTGTGGTGTTTGTGTGTGTGTGTGGTGTGTGCGTGCGATCAGTTTTTCGGTCTCTTTTCTGTCTGTCTGTCAGGTCTTATTTTAAACATGCTTTGATCAAAAATCGTTTATACGTTAGTGAAACAATGACATAACAATTTCACAGTGGTTTGTCTCCTCCTCCCCCTTCCTCCTCCCCCTCCCCTTCTTCTTCTTTTTTTTTCTTTTTCTTCTTCTTTTCTTCTTCTTTTTCTTCTTTCTTCTTCTTCTTCTTCTTCTTTTCGTCGTCGTGTCGTGTGAATTTCGCGTCTTTGTCGTTGTTCCATGTCTTCATCACCTTATAATTGGAAAAAAACTTTTCCTCGTCTTGATCATCGGGATCTCACTCAACATCTTCATCTCATATAAGAGCAGCGAGCGCGCTCATCACCATCATATTATCATATCATCATATATCATCATCATCATATCACATCATATACATCATCTCCGTCGTCGTCTCGTGCGTCGTCTTCGCGTCGTCGTCCTTTATCTTTTAATCTCATCATACGTCATCATCAACCTTTTGGTTTTCATCCTTACCCTTATCGAAACTGTATGAAATATTTTTCTTTAGGTTCCAACACATAACCCAATACTCAGCGCGCGCCGCACACACAACCACACACCAAAACCACCACACACCACACCACACACACACACACACACACACACACGACACAACACACAACCACACACA
>CM031609.1:19637965-19640465 GCA_018398815.1 Conus ventricosus | reverse complement strand
AGAGAGAGAGAGAGAACACTGAACACTGAACACTGAACAATTTTAATGTCATTGGCTATATAGCCTTTGTGACATGGGGGGTGCAAACAAAGAACAAAACAAAATAAGGCAAGGTAGCAAGTCCAAAACAGATATGCATGAAATTGAATGCTTGGCTTCAAGCAAAATAGACATGCATCGAGACCATCCAAAACAACGCCATTCTAAAGAAGTAGCATGAATACAACGTATATCTTCTTCAGAATTCGCGTTCTTTACTAATTACATTAGTTCGAGTTAGTTTGTTTGTTTCTGATGTTCAAAGCTTCTGCAATATACTTTGCAAGAGATTTCACAGAATCATCGTCATAGTTCAGTTTTAGCACACCAACTATGTCCTCATTTTTAGCACATTGTTTTTCAAAAAATTATGCATTTTTCGCGGATACTGCTGTATTCTTTACAATGGAATAGGAAATGCTTCTCATCTTCCTTAAAGGAACCACCAATGGACAAGGCGACTGTGTAGATGGCTCAGTAAGAAACCATTTTTATGGGCATTCAAACCAAGAGTTCTAGATCTAAGCCTGGCAAGGCAAATTCTGTGCCACCTGCACGTAATCAACGATACATATTTTTCTGTTTCAAATATACTTTTAAAACTAAAAAACCAACTGTACCGTTCTGTGTTTTCCATTTTGGAATGCCAGTTCTGTTTATAAGAAGCAATCATCCTATCTTTAAATTCCAAAATAAAATCGTTTTCATATCCAACTCCCTGGCACATCCACACGATTCCAAATCCATTCGTAGTCAGAATCTTCTTGATAAAAAATACCCAATTTTCTTTCCCCGATCAAGTTCATTTAGTAGCATTTGGTATGCCTGTTTACAGAGTCTTGAGTCAGGTAACCTCAATAACTTAAGCCAATATTTTATACATTTAACATACGTCCTGATATATAAAGGGTATCTGCCAGTTTCACCATACATTACTGTATTTGACGTATGCAGTGGAACACTTAAGAAGCGCTTGACTGCAAATGTGTGTACTTTCTCTAGATCATGCTGTCACGAGAACCCCATATTTCAGCGCCATACGTAAGAAGTGGTTCGATTTTTGCATCAAAAAGCTTCCAAAAATACAAGAATCAATCAAAATTTAGTTTCCTTAAAGCTTTTAGAATTTCTATGACTCCCTTTTTTCTTTTCTACAATTCTCATCTACTGCGCGTTTCACACTCAACCTGGTTGTAAACAGCATACCTAAATATTTATATGAGTTAGTTATTTTTACCTCTATTGTGCCATAAAACCACTTTTCATGACGTGCAAGGTGACCACCATTTCTGAATACCATTACATTTGTTTTTCAAGATTAACAGTTAGAGACAGACGATCTGCCTCTTCTTTTAATCTATTCAGCTGATTTTGAAGACCCACCACAGTATTAGACACTAATATCACATCATCTGCGAATAACAGTAAAAAAATTTCAACCGCTCCTGGGATCATTTGAGAGAGAGGAGAGAGAGAGAGAGAGAGAGGGAGAGAGGAGAGAGAGAGAGAGGAGAGAGAGAGAGAGAGAGAGAGAGAGAGACAATGACAATGACAATGAATACAGTTTAATGTCATCAGCAAAACCTGCTATTTGACATGGGGAACACTGCTTGAACAAAATTCAGAAAAATCAGAATTAAAGAGAATCAAAAAGCAAATAGAAATTAGTAAACATCATAAAATAGCAAGCGACCAACAGGCCTAGTCAATCCGTTGAGAGGACAATAGGACTTAATAAGAAAGAACATTAATTTAATTAAGCATTGAAAAGCTTCCTTTTTCGAAGAATATTTGCTTCTGCGATAAATTTAGCAATAGATTTTGAGAGAGAGAGAGAGAGGAGAGTGAGAGAGAGACAGAGAGAGAGACAGAGACAGAGAGAGACAGAGAGAGACAGAGAGAGACAGAGAGAGAAGAGAGAGACAGAGAGACAGAGACAGAGAGAGAGAGTATGTGTGTTGGTGCGTGTGTGCGCACGTGCTCGTGTGTGTGTGTGTGTGTGTGTGTGTGTGTGTGTGTGTGTGTGTGTGTGTGTGTGTGTGTGTGTGTGTGTGTGTGTGTGTGTGTGTGTGTGTGTGTGTGTGTGTGTGTGTGTGGTGTTGT
Source organism: Conus ventricosus (assembly GCA_018398815.1). Classification (NCBI taxonomy): domain Eukaryota; kingdom Metazoa; phylum Mollusca; class Gastropoda; order Neogastropoda; family Conidae; genus Conus; species Conus ventricosus. The sequence goes on along the minus strand of CM031609.1, from coordinate 19,638,323 downwards.
GTGTGTGTTGTGTGGTGTGTGTGTGTGAGTGTGTGTGTGTGTGTGTGTGTGAGTGTGTGTGTGTGTGTGTGTGTGTGTGTGTGTGTGTGTGTGTGTGTGTGTGTGTGTGTGTGTGTGTGTGTGTGTGTTGTGTGTGTGTGTGTGTGGTGTGTGTGTGTGCATGCGTTCGCGCGCACGTGCACGCGTGCGTGTATGTGTGTACCTGCAGCACAAGATTGTTGCACCAGATCATGCAGAAACAGGACACAAGAGGCCACCACAAGATACTACCCCCCCCCCAAAAAAAAAAAAAAAAAAAAAAAAAAATCAATCAGACAAACTAATAACATACAATTAGACAGCAAGCAACAACAAGCTG
>CM031609.1:19625465-19627965 GCA_018398815.1 Conus ventricosus | reverse complement strand
ACCAGATGATGACCAAAACAGCAGAAGAGATCCTAGAATAGAAGACGGAAATCAAAACCATGGATTTCACGCAACATCCTGCAGATGTTTGACACGAGAAGGACTTTAAAACTGCTTAAGAAGAGCAAAGAGGAGAAATATAGCGTTGTGAACGAGAGAAACAAGAAAATCAATGAAGAAATGAAGAATGCAAAGGAACGCTAAATCGAGAAACACTGTAAGGACACTGTATCAAATAAAGTCTCGAGTACAGCAACTCTTAAAAAGGCTGTAAACTTGTGAAGGACCTGAACGAACAAAAGAAAATTCTCCAATATTTAAAACAAAGACGACAACGGTATCAAACGGTTGACGGACGTAGCATTAAAAGATGGACTGATATTGCATCGAGCTCTACAGCACACAGATCACAGGCCATCCATATGTTCTGAAAGCACAGGATTCATCAAAGGGGAATAACTTTTCAATATTCTCCAACATTCCATGAAGAAGTCATCGCCGTATAACATTGCTCAACTGTGGGAAGGCTGCAGACATCGACAACATTCCTCCAGGACTCGTGAAAAATGGCAGGGATGCAGTAATTGATATCATGACTGTCATCTGCAACCAAAATCTGTCACACTGGGGAATGGCCCAGGCCATGGACTCAATGACTGATCGTGACCCTTCCCCAAAAAGGAATTCTCCCAAGCTGCTAGAAATAGCACATGATTAATGAATAATAAATATATTAATGCTCACAATAATTCTGAATAATCGCATGTATCCTCAAGCAGATGAAACCGTTGCAGAAGAACAGGCTAGATGCTGCATTGATAGAATAACATGTTAACCATTTTTAACTTACGTAACTATTACGGAAAAAAGTCTCCAGCATCAGAGGGAGTCCTGTCATGCCTTTTAGTCTTCAAGACGACCTTCGATAGAATCTGGCAGGAGACACTACGGGCTTCAATGAAGGTATTCAACATCAGGAGAAGCTCGTCAACACCACACAGCAACTTTACCCCATGAGCGATCAGTCAGATGCTCATACAGGGTGCCATTGAACAATGGTTCCACAATTCAGTTGGATGTGTCAGGGCTGTCTTCTATCTCCTTCACTTTTCAACACATCTTGCAGCGTATCATCACACATGCACTGGACGATCAGGTCAGCATGTTCAGCATTGCGTGAAGAGCCATTACAGGGTTTTGGTTTACTGGTGACAAAAGTGGCCTGATGGGCAGTGAACAATAACTTCCTGAGCTTGTTGAACGACTAGACTGAAACATCCACAAGACATGACATGGAAATCAGCGCCAAGAAGTTGATAATCCGCCACAACACCGCTGTAAATGTTATGTAACAGTCCACGATCAGAAGCTAGACTCCATACAACAACACAGTCCAGATTTAAATCTATATGAGGGACACGAACATCTTCATAAAATACCTTCACACCACCACCACTACCACTGCTGTTACTACTACTACTACTACTACTACTACTACTACTACTACTACTACTACTACTACTACTACTATTACTACTGCTACTACTGCTACTACTACTACTTCTACCACCACAACCACCACTACCGCCCCACCACAAATGCAGCTACTGTCACTGCCACAGCTGTTGCTGCCGCTATTACTACTACACTGCCGCTTCTGCTGCAGCTAGTACTTTTATTACAACTACTACTACTTCTCCTCGTCCTCCTCCTGCTCCTCCTATTTCTGCTACCACTACTGCTACTACTACCACTTTTACTTCTTAACAGTAGCAAACAAGCAGCAAATGTGTATATCATCACATATTGGGAAATGCATGAACAACTAAAAAAGAAGTGGAGAGATTTAGACAGTCAGATCTGTATATTGTTTCAGCTGTGCTCGCTCTGTTTTGATGCTTGTTTCGATAAAAGGTGAACCATCCATGAAAGAAATGTGTTCACTGCAGCAAAAATTCAAAGAAGCGCGTGAAATAAACCCGACAGCAAACAACACAGTCAGAAAGAGAAATCCCTCATCCATGTAAAACAGCGGACAAACGAACAAATAAGCCTCCAGGGATCCTACCCCTCAGAGACCTGCATGGATTGTTTGCTCTGTGTGGATAGAGATGAATACTGCCCCCCACTCTCCCTCTGGCCTCAGGAAGAACCCATTTACCAGGAACACAATGGCCCCAGCCTCGTTCTTTCACACCAGGGGCAGACAAGCAGTCGTAATAGATGCCTAGGCCAGAGCGACAGTCCTTGTTGGAGGTCGGAACAAATTCATTGCTGTGTAGAATGGTCGTCCAGGAGGAAAGAAGTCATCACAATAAAGACTTGACAGAGAGGATGCAATTCACTTCGCCTTCCTCCTTTGGACAATGCTCCGCTCTACAGAGAAGCATCCATGATTAGAGGCCAAGAAACTCACTTTGTTGTTGTTGCTGCTGTTGTTGTTGTTCCTGCTGCTGTTGTTACTGTTATTGTTGTTGTTGTGTGCTTGGATTGTAAGAGC
>CM031609.1:19615465-19620465 GCA_018398815.1 Conus ventricosus | reverse complement strand
AGTTTGTTGTATTTTAGTCCCTTGCGGATTCATTCCAAGAACTGGCCCTCAGCACTTGTGTCTTAGAGGATATCTTTTTATATTTTCTACTTTTCACAAGAAAATGTAGCTTGTTTTGCTCTTTCATGATTTTCTTTTGCTTCTTAGATGGCACCTTTGGTTGGTTTTTTGAAAACTCAACAAACATACTACTGTATTGCACACCAGCCTTTTCTGGGATTGCATTCTTCTTAAAACTGAAAAGGCAGAGGAGTCAAATTACCATTTTCCACGGTCACTGAGGAGAAACAACCAAGTTTCGAAATATCGGTATATGACCAGGAGTTTTTTTTTTTACTATGTTAGTGAGTTTCCCTCCCTATTGGAGGATGTCTCCCCTTTGGAGAATATAAGCTTGCTGAAGGCTCATTTTGAGAAGCATTTATTTTATTTTTTCCCCATTCACCCACTCAAGCACATACTGTTAGTTTGGCAGAATCATCTACCACTGCAGATATGAATGCGTATCTCCCCCTATTTCTTCAATCTAAGACATAAGAGCAAGCTTTGTTTATAATTCAATATTTCTTGCAGTCATTGCAACCCCAAGCTGCTCTGTAAGTTGCTGGAACGGTGCTCGGTACTTATCCTTGGAATTTATTAGTTTGTTGTATATATATATATATATATATATATATATATATATACACACATGCATAGATACATACATACATACATATATACATACATGCATGCATACACACATACATACATGCATACATACTTACATACATACACATTATATTGTTACACATGCACACACACACCACACACACACAAACACAACCAGTCCTTGCCAGAAGAGGCCAGACGCCTCCTCTTTTCACCTTGTCGCCCCCACAGGACACGAGGCAGACACACAGAATTGGATGTGATCAACAGTGTCTGTACAGATGAAACACTGACCCCCTCATAACATCAGACAGACTCTAATCCGTTCCAGCTCTTTAATGCCGTGTGAACACTCCCTCACAACCCAGTTTCATACATTAACACTGCGTCATGTCCACTTAAGAGACATCTCCCAGAAACAAAACAGAACCTGTCACTCGGGGACGAGAGAGAGAGAGAGAGAGAGAGAGAGAGAGAGGGAGAGAGAGAGAGAGAGAGAGAAGAGCAGACCTACTACATACACGTCACCTCCAAAAGTGGACTAATTTTAAACATTTCCAAGTGTATGCTGATCACATTACATCTTACTACTATTGACTTTTTTTTTAAACATTACCCCCTGGACGTGGTGCATTGACTGCGCGTTGACTGTGTAAATGTAAATAATTGACTAACAGCTGATTTGAGAATCAGCCACCATGGTACCAGATTTTCTTCTTTTTTTTTTTTTTTTTAAGTCTTAGATTTGCAGGCTAGAAGTTGTGGGTTCGATTCCCATAGCTCGTAACACACATTTGTGATTTTAGGGTTTTTTTTTATTTATTTATTTTTAGAAGTGAGGTGACTGTAGGCGGAAATTGAAACCAATTAAAAAAATAGAAGATTTGTTCGTAAGTCCGGCGAACAGCAGGGACAAACAAATTACAACACAAAGCACAATGCGTTTCGACCTCTTAGGTCTTCTTCAGGCAAGATAAACAACATTTAGGACAGTTGGTAGGTAGTAAGTTACTTAGTTAGTTAGTTAGTTAGTTACTAAATTAGATTGCTTCTTTGTTTGTTTGTTTGTTTGTTTTATTGATATTCATTTATTGATTTGCTTCCTCTCATTTACTCATTATTTACTTTTATTCGGCACTTGTGTCTTAGAGGATATCTTTTTATATTTTCTACCTTTTACAAGAAAATGTAGCTTGTTTTGTTCTTTCATGATTTTCTTTTGCTTCTTTGATGGCACCTTTGGTTGGTTTTTTGAAAACTCAACAAACATACTACGGTATTGCACACCAGCCTTTTCTGGGATTGCATTCTTCTTAAAACTGAAAAGGCAGAGGAGTCAAATTACCACTTTCCGCGGTCACTGAGGAGAAACAACCAAGTTTCGAAATATCGGTATATGACCAGGAGTTATATGTTAGTGAGTTTCCCTCCCTATTGGAGGATGTCTCCCCTTTGGAGAATATAAGCTTGCTGAAGGCTCATTTTGAGAAGCATTTATTTTCTTTTTCCCCACTCAAGCACATACTGTTAGTTTGGCAGAATCATCTACCACTATTTCTTCAATCTAAGACATAAGAGCAAGCTTTGTTTATAATTCAATATTATATATATATATATATATATATATATATATATATATATATATATATATGTGTGTGTGTGTTCGTGCGTATATATGCATGCACGCATGACGATATTTAGGAGTTAGGTAGGTATGTGCGTATGTAGGTATGTACGTGTTTATGTATGTATGTGTGAGTGTATGTTCGTGCATGCATGCATGTGTGTCTGCATGTGTGTCCCCGTGTGTGTGAGCGCGCGCAGGCGAGCGCTCTCGTGTGTTTGTGTGTGGGGTGTGTGTGTGTGCCCTCAAACTACCTGATCTTACAATGTACACAGGCTGCCGGGGCGGAACCTGTCAGATCATGTTGTTGAGTCATCTTTCCCGTAACCGCCCAGAAAGAAGATATTTAATCCAAACACCAGCCCTGCTTTAGGAAATGTTTGGATTGCCCAACAGCCTGCAGCAATGTAATAGGGGGATGTTTGGAGCGCTGGGAGAGGCGTGAAATATGACACGCTTCTCTCTCTCTCTTTCTTTCTCTCTCTCTCTCTCTCTCTCTCTCTCTCTCTCTCGTTTTCCACGCAACCCCTTTTCCCCACTTGCCTCCCCACTCCGTTCAATTTTCTGGTCGTTCATTTGAAAATAAGATATATTTTACAGATTTGTGTATGTGGAAAAAGAGGGGGTGCACGCATGCGGGCGCGTTTTGTGTGTGTGTGTGTGTGTGTGTGTGTGTGTGTGTGTGTGTGTGTGTGTGTGTGTGTGTTGTGTGTGTGTGTGTTTGTGCGTATGCATGCGTGCGTACATCCGTCCGTGCATCTCTGTGTGTGTCTGTGATGTGTGTGCGCGCACTAGTGCGTGTGTATGTGTGGGTCTGCGCGTGCGATGTGCGTGCGTGTGTGTGTGTGTGTGTGTGTGTGTGTGTGTGTGTGTGTGTGTGTGTGTGTGTGTGTGTTGTGTGTGTGTGTGTGTGTGTGTGTGTGTGTGTGAGTGTGTGTGTAGGCGAACATGAACACACTTACCCTCGATGCTCAATATGATTGAAAGACGATGAGAAAAAAACACAAACCATAACAAAGAGTATTCATGGACAACTCAACTGTCACCTCAACAGTTCTCTAATGAACACGTGGTAGTAGCCGGAATAGCTCAGTTGGTAGAACGCCGGACTCGTAATCTTGGTGATCCTGGGGTTGCGGGTTCGAACCTCCGCCGGGGCGTTTCGGTACAGGGGGATTTTTCCCTCGGACTTAACATTGGTTCTGACTCCATTTCCCATAAGTCCTTCGAATGAGACTATAAACCGGGGTTCCGTGTGTGAACGCACGCATAACATCTTGAACACACGTAAAATCCCATCACCAACTTTCGGAAGAGTAGGCCAGTTCGGCCGTTGGTATGGATGACACGTTACACACAGCATGCACCCTGCGTGAGAAATGGAAAGAATAAAGGAAGTAAGGAAAATGAGTGAACGATATTGAACGATATTGACTGGATGACACGGAAAACGACTGAATGAAGCGCCAGCTGGCAGCTCTTCAGTCGGCACTACCCAGGTAGGCAGCCCGTTGTGTAAACGAGTGTTGATTGTAAAGCGCTTAGAGCTTGGTCTCTAGCCGAGAATAGGCGCTATATAAGTATTCTATTATTATTAATATTATTATTATTATTATTAGTAGTAGTAGTAGTAGTAGTAGTAAGTTGTAGTAGTAGTAGTAGTAGTAGTAGTAGTAGTAGTTGTTGTAGTAGTAGCAGTAGTAGAACTAGTAGCTGCAGTAGTTGTAGCAGTAGCAGCTGCAGCAACTGCATTAGAATCAGCAGCAGCAGTACGAACAATTGCAGCAGAAGAATCAGGAGCAATAGCAGCAGCAGTTTTAGCAGCAGCAACAGCAGCAGAGGTGGCAGTGGCGGGTAGTAGTAGTAGTAGTAGTAGTAGTAGTAGTAGTAGTAGTAGTAGTAGTAGTAGTAGTAATACTAGTTGTTGTAGTAGTAGTAGCAGTGGTGGTGGTGATGGTCGTGGTGGTGTTGGTGGTGATGGTGGTGGTGATTGTAATAGTGGTAGTGGTGGTGGTAGTAGTTGTAGCAGCAGCAGCAGCAGCAGTAGTTGTAGTAATAGCAGCAGCAACAGTAGTAGGGGTAGCAATAGTACTAGCTGCTGCTGTTGGTGCTGCTGCTGCTGCTGCTGCTGCTGGCGGCGGTGGTGGTGGTAATAAACGAGCGCAAACAAACAAAACATTGCATCACCACAAAACATTACATAGCCAACTCAAAAAGCTCTCATATACTATGAAACAGAAAGAAGGGTTCTACACATTCAGTCTGTTGAACGTTTTTTTTGTTTGTTCTTTAAGACGGTCGGTCAGCCCCTGTCATGTGACGTAGCCTCACATCAAGGCATGTGACGCTCCATCACATGTAGTTTAGTGACATCAATCGTTTCCCCATGCCACAACTAAAAAGGAAGAATATTCATGTGGCTTGACTAGTGTAGCGGGCGTCCCCAAATAATTGTGAGAATGACTCATTAAAGAAAGAAGGGTGGTCATTGGGTGAAAGTGACCACTGAGAGATAGTTTAATAAGGGCTGGTAAGGTGCTGGTCATGTGTTTTGAACACTGAGTATGCACTCACTAGGAGGAGGGAGGAAAGAATCGGTTTTAGCCCAGCAGATGGCCTAGAGACTCGAACCTGTCAGGACGCTGGTCCTCACTGCTGACCAGTCATTACCAGGTGAGCCATAGTTGGGGAAAGCTACAGGGAAACCTAAGAAAAGAGAAAAAAG
>CM031609.1:19606431-19614465 GCA_018398815.1 Conus ventricosus | reverse complement strand
GTTTTTGTGGGGTGTGTGGGTGTTGTGTGTGTGTGTTTTAGGGGTGTTGGGGGGGGGGAGAAGAGAGAGAGAGAGAGAGAGAGCAGAGAGAGAGGAGAGTAGAGGAGAAGAGAGGAGAGAGAGGGGAAGAGAGGAGTCAACGTTGAGAGCTTTTTTAATTGTCTTCAAAGCATTTTATCTGTATAGTCTTTCAGACTGTATCATTCGCCATCTTTCCTGGCCTTCCTTCCCATTTCTTTCTGATGCATCGGGTTTATTAAGCAGAAACTGCAGGGATGTTTGTGGATCAATCTCGCTGGTTGGGATAGCAAGGAGGAAAGAATGGTTTTCGTCTTTATCAGAAATCCCGCAAGGCCTCCGTGTGGATGTGTTGTGTGTGTGTTGTGTGTGTGTGTGTGTGTGCGTGCGTGCGTGCGTGCGTGCGTGCGTGCGTGCGTGCGTGCGTGCGTGCGTGCGTGCGTGCGTGCGTGATTGCGCTTCCGTGCTGCGTGCGTGTGTGTGTGTGTGTGTGTTGTGTGTGTGTGTGTGTGTGTGTGTGTGTGTGTGTGTGTGTGTTGTGTGTGTGTGTGTGTGTGTGTGTGTGTGTGGTGGGGCGTGCGTGCGTGCGTGGTTGCGCTTCCGTGCGTGCGTGTGTGTGTGTGTGTTGTGTGTGTGTGTGTGTGTTGTGTGTGTGTGTGTGCGTGCATGCACAACAAACTCATCTATTCAAAATAAATGAATAGATGAGTTAAAAATACATAGATAAATAGATAACTTTAATGGATACATAAATAATGTATGAATGAATACATAAATGGATAAATAATAAATAAATGACTTGTACCGCGATCAGTAGCTGTATGCAACCTTAGACGTTAGCCTGGTCTTGATCGGGGCGCGCAGCGAGTCCGTTCTGAAATGAGTCTGTTTTTGTTTCTTGGAGATGTGTGTTAACTGGAGGCAACACCGACTTGCTGAGAATGATTATACCATGTAGATAGAATTGGTTTGATCTGAAAAATGTCAGCGCAGCAAATCGTCATTTCCTCGTCTTTGTGACCTTGAAAGAAATAAGAGAAATAAACAAATAAACAAATAAACACACAAGTACACGAAAGTAAATAACGAATAAATGAGAGGAAGTAAGTCAATAAATGAATATCAATAAAACAAACAAACAAACAAACAAACAAACAAACAAACAAACACAGAAGCAATCTAATTTAGTAACAAACTAAACTAACTAACTTACTACCTAACTGACTAACTAACTTACTACCTAACTAACTAACTAACTAACTTACTACCCAACTAACTAACTAACTAACTAACTTACTACCTAACTAACTAACTAACTAACTAACTTACTAACCTACCTAACTAACTAACTAACTTACTCCCTACCAACTGTCCTGAATGCTGCCTGAAGAGACCTAACAGGTCGAAACGCGTCGTGTTTTGTTTGTAATTTGTTTGTCCCTGTTGTTCGCCGGACTCACTAACAAATCTTTTTTAAAATTTGTTTCAGTCTCCGCCTGCAGTCACCTCACCAGAAAAAACAACAAACAAACAAACAAACAAACAACAACAAACAACAACAAAAACAAACAACAACAAACAACAACAAACAACAACAAACAACAACAAACAACAACAACACAAACAACAAACAAACAAACAACAAAAACAAAAAACAACTAAAATCACAAATATGTGTTATAGGAATCGAACCCAAACTTCTAGCCTGCAAATCTAGACATAAAAAAAAAAAAAGAAAAAAAAGAAGAAAAAAAAAATCTGGTGCCACGGTGGCTGATCCTCAAAACAGCTGTTAGTCAATGATCTCCTTTTACCCAGTCAACGCGCAGTCAATGCACCACGTCCAGGGGGTAATGTTTAAAAAAAAATGTCAATAGGATAAGAATGTAATGTGATCAGCATACACTTGGAAATGTTTAAAATTAGTCACTCTTGGAGGTGATGTGTATGTAGTAGGTCTGCTCTCTCTCTCTCTCTCTCTCTCTCTCTCCTCTCTCTCTCTCTCTCTCTCTCAGCCCACGGATGGGGACCGGGTCTGTGTGAGTGAGCGATCGAATGACAGCGTGCACGTGATTGATGAAAAATGTCTTAAAGGCAAGACAACCTTTTTCGTTTCTCACATGGAACGTGAACGGTTTATTGCCCAAACTTACAGATCATGATTTTGTTACATTTATTTGTGGTTTTGATTTTGTTTGCTTGGTAGAGACCTTTATGGAAAAAATTGAAAACAATAAATTCAATGGATATAAAACATATTATACATCAGCTGTAAAGTTCTCTCAAAAAGGTAGACGATCGGGAGGCATTGTGTGTTTGATCAAGAAGAGTTCGCTCCCTTTGTAAAAATCATTGATACAAAAAGTTTTATAAATTGTTGTGCATTTGTCATTGATAAAGAATTATTCGGCTTGGGAAAGATGTATTGTATTTGTGTTCTTTATGTTCCGCCGGAAGGTTCGCCTTTTATACCCATTTTGATCAGGATAATGGGATAAGTTTGCTTGAGAATTGTTTGGTTGATAGTATGATAACAAGAGATGTTTATGTTGGGATTGTGCGGTGACTTAAACAGCAGAACTTCAAATATTTCTAGGGATGTTTTGTCAAACAGCGTTATTGAACTGCAATATAAGAGCGAGTCTATCACTTCAATGAGATGTTCTCAAGATCAATGTTTGAATAATTATGGAAAATTACTTCTTAACATGTGCACTGCCTTAGATTTAAGTATATTAAATGGTTTGTGTAAGGGTGACCTCCAGGGTCCCCTATACATATATATCAGACTTGGATGCAGTGTCGCTGACTATTTCATTTTTTCAAACGAATTATTATCACTGGTGTAACACTAACCGGAAGTTCGTTGAACTAGATACCAATCACCATTTGGACACTTACCCGAGATTAAATTCTCAACCAATTCCATCATTGGAGAGTCAAATGCTCCCCAGTGAAACAACGCTAACAGAAACAGGGGAACAAAGGGTAGGAGGGGCAGGGGAAAGTGGTAGTAAAAAAAACCCCTGAAAGGAGACCACTCTGGAAAAATAAAAGGCAAGTGGGGCAAACACGCCACCACTATCTTGTGGGGGTTCGTGCAGCAAGGCAGTGGATACATGACAAAGCTTCAATGCGATCTATGTCAATTTCTGGCCCATGCCCCTGGAAAAGGTCATAACCCCTATATAAACTTATCCAAATTTTTCATAAAGACGTGACTGCACCCTACATTGGTATTGTGGAAATCACACAATGGCAAGGGTTTAGCCCAAAAACCCCCAGCTCTCTGACCGACATCGTAGGAAGAGAAAATATGTGGAGGAAAATGTCACAGGCAGATTCTACCTTTGAGGGGGAAGTGAATTTTTTAATCAGATTTTTAAGAAAGAGATGTCCGCCCGATGAATTGCAAAAAATTTGAAAAGTGTTTTGAAAATTATCGAGAGATCAAAATGCTGATCAACCCCTGAGAGAAGCCCAGGCCGGAGGGGAGAAAAATTTGGTCATTTTTGGTCACTTGAACCAACACATGAAGACAGAACAGAAAGAAAAAAAGAGGACAGCCCACTGTGGAGACCTCTTGGCTAAAATAAAACGTCAAAGACATTTTTTTAATGTACGGCGATGGGGGGGTTTTCCCAAAGAGAAAAAAAAAGACGCCCCACTTAGAATCCCTTTTCAGTCAAGAAGTCGAGAAAATGTCTTGCGTCTGTAAGGAAACCAAAAGGAATGATGCAAGCAGGAAAGAAAAGGAAATAAAAACTGTATTTGAATTTTAAGTGTGAAGAAAATGACCCCAAACTGAGCGAAAGAAGGGAACTCTTTTAAGGAACTTAAACAGAAACGGAGCAGTCAAGAAAAAGGGGGGGCCCAAAAACAAAATGGTAAAAAAAAAACGGCCAGTGGTGAATATGGGGGAGGTATCGAATCACCAGATTAGAACAAAAGACGAAAGAAAAAAGAAAAAAAGTAGTACAAATTTTAAAATGCAGATACAAAATTTAAAAATTTTCTAGCAGTGCACAAACTCCCTATTTGAAAATAAGAAATTTTGATTTTTTGGGTTTGTTTATTCAAAGCAGATGTTTTTGAAAAGCGATCAAAATTTGGGGTGCATTAATTGAACTGCAAAACCAGCAATCAGGGGTTTTGTTAAAATCAACCGAAAAACCTTAGTATGCATTTTCAAAAATGGGGAATCCCATTCCAGGTTTTTAAATCTTCACAATTGGAAAGTGGGGGAGGGAATCTGTCTGTATGCAGAAAAGTATGAAACCATCATAAAAGGAGATGAAATCGACTTTAAGGAATATGTGCTTTCGACGCAGACTGAGTGGGGATAAAACCCATGACCTAGGTCTTGTTTAAGAAGCCCTAGGGGGACGGAGGAAAATAACAAAATTTAAAAACAACTTTGCTTCCTGGGGGAAAAAAAAAACATCCCCCTTTTTTGATGGGGATTTCAATTCCCAGAAATTGATTTGGGCCGGGAATCACAAGGGGAAAACCCCCGCAAGCAAAATTTTTGAAAAAAAAAACCCAAGATGTTTTCTGTACAACATCAAAAAAAACACAGCAAAAGGGGGGGGCAGAGCCCCCCAACGGGGACGACCTGTATTGAAAACAAGCGACATAATTAACCCATTACTACCCCAGGAGGGGTAAAAGTGACCATGCCCCTTAAATTTTAAGTCTCATCCCGTTACCAAGGAGCCACAAAACCCCCCCCGGGTTAAAATTTTTAAAAAGCAAACTACAGTGAGATGGAAAGGGCGGGGAGTTTTTAATGGGAGGCGAATCAAAGTTTACCATCAATGAGGCAGGGAAAAAAAATTAAAGGCGCTAAAACCTGTGCTGAAAAAATGTCCCAAAACCAGGGTTCAAACACCCGAAAAAAAAAATGGAGGGATGGGGGAACGTTAAAACAGTGCGCAAAAAACACAAGCTCTTCAGCGATGGTCAAAACAGGGATGTAAGGAAATATCTGGCATATGCAAAAGCAAAAAACAAGGCTCAAAAGCATGAAAAAAAAGAAAGAAGAAACTGGGGCCCCACAGCCCGCACAGGCCAAAAAAACCCCAAACTTTGGTTTTGTAAATCAAAAACAAAGATGAAAAACAGGATAGGTGACCGGGAAAAAGAAGAGGAACCAAACAACAAACGACAAAAAAAAACTGACTCCTAAATAGTTTCTTCTGGAGTGTCTTTACAAATGAAAAGAGGGGAATTACCGAGATCCCCCAGTACAGTTATGAAAAAGAACTGTGCGGTTTACCATCACCACAGAAGAAGTTAAAAAATCATTCGTTTTTAAAATGCTTCTAAGGTCAGGCCCAGAGGGTTTTCAGACAGCTTTGTCGAGTTGTCAAGCGCCTGCAGTTCCCGGGCCATCATTTCAGGAAGTCACTAAGGGGGTAAGACCCCGGGATTGGAAAACAGAAAACGGTCCCCCCCATTTTCAAAAAAGGAAGTCGGCTAAAGAAAACAATTACAGCCATGGTTCCCCTGTGTGCTGTGTAAGACGATGGAAAAGCTGATCCGTGGGAAAGTGGGGCCCACCTATAGTAAAACCTAATCAGTAGACGGAAAACGGTTTCATAAAAGGCGCTATGAAAACCCCAGTTTTGGGAAAACCCCGGATATTGGACAGGATTTGGATGTGGAGGTGGCATAATGCCTATACTGGTTTCATAAAGGCTTTTGACAGCGTACCGACCCCGATTGATAGCTAAAGTTGAAGCCCAGGGAATTAAAGGGGTAAAGTCCTTTCAGTGGCCCAAGATTTCCTGACAACAATGCAGTGCGTAAATATTACGGAAAAAGGTGGCCAAGCAGAGTACCAGCGGCACCCCACGGGGCAGTGTGTTAGGACCTGTTCTTTTTTTTATTGACACAACGATTTCCCCGACATGTCCGAGCATGCTGATTTTTTTGCGTGATACAAAAATTTTGCCCGAAATGACAAAAGGCCACGGGAAACCCCCAAAGAGATCTTAAACGACTCCCGAGGTGGTCAATGTTGGGAACTAAAATTCCACCCCAAAAAATGCGTGTGATAGGCTTGGAACCCCAGAACAGAGAAAATACTGTTGAAAAAAGCAAAAAACCCGAGGGGGAGGGTGTACTTTAACTGGAGAGAATAAGTAAGCGGGATTGGGGGTGTTTGGGAGACAGGCCTTTAAATTTTTAAAAACCCGGGGGCACAAGCAAAAGCAAAGGGGCCCAAAAGAATCCTTGGGGCATCGAAAGGCCTTTTTATACCTTTAAACCAGAAACCTTTTTCCCAACTCTAAAGCCCCTTTTGAGGCCAATTTGGATCGGTCACGCTATGGCAGCCCAAAATTCAAAAACCCTGGTGGGGGGGTTGGGGGGGGGTGTCCCCAAAGGGGAGCAACAAAAATCATTGGCCCCCCGAAAGAAAAAAAATTTTCAGGCGCCTGGCGTATTAAACTGGCCCGCTGGAACCCGCAGAAAAAAAGAGGGGAATGATTACACTTTCAATTCGGCATGGTTTTTTTATATACAGACGACCTCTTCCGCCCCCCTAGGTAGAGACACAAAAGGGAAAAATCTCTAAATTGAGAAAGGCATTGCGGGGCTAAATGTGCGTTCCCAAATTCTTTGCGCGCGAGTGGGTTCAAGGGGCAGTCTTCAGATTGGTTGTGACAGCCCCCAGATTATGCCTTAAAAGAAATGGGGGCCAGGGAAGGTTTTCCCAACAAATTTGACCCCCGTGTTAAAAGGCGCTTTTGCCATGCCACGCAGCAATCTAGTTTGAACAGGAGTGGGGAAAGGGCCCTTTTAAAAAAAGGCCTCAAACACCCAATACCAAGTATTAAGTATTTAAATAAGTGTATGAATCATGGAAATACACGTTGTGGGAAAAATTGAGTCCGATCAAAGCCGTTGCATTTTGAGTAGTGTTTCCACAGGAAAAATGAAGTCAGTAGTAAAAAGGAAGGACTTAAGGAAACTATTTAAAAAATTTTTTGGGGAAAAGTGAATATGCTGATGTTTTTTCGACTCGCTTTGAAAAAAAAACATGAAAGGGAAATTGAACAATGCTATGATTTTAATTGTGTTGATGTCGATGAAAAACTTAAAGGGGTTTAATGGTGTTAAAAGACTGTGCGAATTTATGAAGAAGATATAAATTCAAAAAAAAGAAGGTACCACGTGGGTGGTTCGCCCGGGAAAGTGAAACCGCTAAAAAAAAAGTAAGAAGCCCCTTTCAGAATTTGAAGGCATTAGAAGGGAGGCGGAAACGTTTTTACCCTTGTCGACGGAAAAATTTAAAATTTGCTGGTAAGGAAGAGTAAAAAAGTTTAAAAAATACATTATTGAACAAATTGGACATTAAAAAAAACAAAGAATTCTGGGCTTTTCCTAAAGCTTTCCTTTTAAAAGAAAACGCCAAGAAACGAGATTACAGTTGACAAGTGGTTCCCCACTTTAAGTCGTTATTAGAAATAATGTAAAAACTTCCCGTTAGGCGTCCCGGGTGATAGTGACAGTGATAGTTTAAAGAACGTCCTATTTCTAAAGGGAAAATTATTGGCCAAGAGGGAAAAGACGTTCGGGAAAAACAGCAGGCCAATGGTATTGTTTGCGGTTACGAAGTACTCAAATGTCAAGTCTAAATTTTTTTCGCAAAATTATTCAATAACTTTTTGACAACGGGGGTTTTTCCCGAAAATTGGACAGAACCCTTATTTTACCATTGTTTAAAAAGGAGATGTTAAAAACCCAATAAATTTAGAGGTATCTCTATTTCTAATTATAAAAAAGCAAACTTTAAGTTTTTTATTACAAAAAATTCAAGAATGGATAGCGGAACAATATTACAGGTGAGTATCAAACAGGGTTTAAAAAAGGATTTCGACAGTTTAACATATTTCGTTGTTAGCGCTTTTGCAAAGCATTTTCTATAATCGTAAATTTATGAGCGTTCATAGACTTTGAAAAGCATTTGATTCGTTAATAGAAATTTGCTAGGCCCATTTTATCAAAAAA
>CM031609.1:19598931-19601431 GCA_018398815.1 Conus ventricosus | reverse complement strand
GAGAGAGAGAGTGAGAGAGAGAGAGAGAGAGAGAGGAGAGAGAGTCAAGACTCAAATAATTTATTGTGTGTTTCACAATTTTTTTTTTTTTTGGGGGGGGGATCAAAATGGATCATAATTGTTATGTAAATAAAACACAATTTCCTCACGACATGGAAGCCATATTGTGGTAATGAAGCGTTTAGCATGAAATAGATAACTATTATTATAAGTGAGTTAGAGCTCGTTTTTCTTTCTACAGTTTCTACGATATACCCAGACAAGGATTTTCCTTCCTCACCAGCACTTAAACGCATACTACCCTCTTAATTATCATGGAAACTCCCAAGAATGCGATCTATGGTTTTTGCATTGTTTTCCAGACACATCATTATTTTGTTATCCATTACCATGTCCATGGTTTTCCTGCAATGTTGACTGTCTGATCCGAGTGTAGCGTTGTCTTCTGTCTGCTGAATCTGTGTGTTACAGCCTGTGTGTGTTGATTGATCTTCAATCTTCAATTTGGAAGGTCAGCCGTCATTTTTGACTATTATTGACCTGTTGACCTTTTGTGTCGTGTTTACTGGCACATGACAGCACACGTCGTCTAAATCTTCACGCTCGTCAACATGTTCGGACATCTCTGCATTTTCAGAACCATTCTCAGACTGTTCCATATCTTTTGATCTCCCTTGCATCCTTAACTGGATCCTCAAGCATAGGCTCAAAGTTTGTCCCCTACATTTTATACTGTTTGCATATGTTTTTAGTTTTTCAGCAACTTTTTTCCTCTCCACACTTTCGTTTTGTTTTATTTACTACCTTTTCGCTGGCTGCTTTGGGGGTGCTGTTGGATTCTTTTTTGACCCCTTGGTGGTGAGCACACCACAGAATTACGGACTGTGGTGTGTCTTTATTTGACGCCAAGAGAACCGATACAATCAGCCGTGTCTCCGTGATGAGTCTGAGCCAGCGGACGAAAGGCCTAGGAGCAGGCAATATATATATATATATATATATATTATATATTAACAAACTAATAAATTCCAAGAATAAGTACCGCACCGTTCCAGCAACTTACAGAGCAGCTTGGTGTTGCAATGACTGCAAGAAATATTAAATTATAATACAAAGCTTGCTCTTATGTCTTAGATTGAAGAAATAGGGGGAGATACGCATTCATATCTGCAGTGGTAGATGATTCTGCCTAACTAACAGTATATATACTGCCCAACAAAAGTTAAGGACCACTTGATTGAATATCAGTCATTTAAAAAAAAAAAAAAACATACACATTTGAGATTCAGGGTCAATTTTAATGAACTATTCATCTACCGTATTCAATGAATACATTTGAAAAAAAGAAACAGAACTTAACAACTGGCGGTCAGAAAGCGACATATGCCCTGTTTCAAAAGTCACATGAAAACAAACTGAACATTTCAATGTCAATATCGAGTGTGTCCTCCGTTTTCCGCAATGCAGTCTTGGCAGCGGCGTCTCATAGACTGAATGAGGTTCCGGAGGTCACTTGCGGAACTGCAGCCCACTCTGCTTGAAGGAATTGAACAGTCTGTCTAGGTTTGCTGGGGGAGGGTGATTTGCCCGAATGCGCCTCCCTAACACGTCCCACATGTGTTCATTGGGGTTTAGGTCTGGCGATAAAGCCGGCCAGACCATCGTATCCATTTGCCGCTGCTGGAGAAAGTCAGTGACGACACGAGCTCGGTGAGCAGGTAGCATTGTCGTGCTGGTAGATCGCTCCTGGGCCCACTGCATTGAGTGCAGGCAGAGCGATCGGCCCAGAATGCGATCTCTGTAGCCGACTCCGTTTAGGTTGCCTTCCACACGGTGTAGGGGGGTTCTCGTTCGTAGGTTGATGCCTCCCAGACCATGACGGACCCGCCACCATAACGATCATGCTCCTGGATAGTGGCGTCCAGGAACCGTTCTCCGACACGCCTCCACACCCGGTTTCGACCATCGTGGAAGGACATGGTGAACCGGGATTCGTCGGTGAAAAGGACCCGTCCCCACTGGTCCCTTTTCCACCTCACGTGCTCACGGCACCAGGCAAGGCGCCGCCGGCGATGTTCATCAGTGAGGCGGATCCTGACAGCTGGCCGCCTTGACCGCAGTCCCTGCTCATGCAGCCGCCTCCGGATTGTCTGCGAGCTGACGTTTGTGTGCGTGGCCGTACGCAGCTGTCCTCGTAATGTCTCTGCTGTTGCTGACCTTTCCCTCAGGGCAGACAGACCGATGTAACGGTCCTCTGTCTTGTGGTGGCCCTTGGGCGTCCATTACGAATTCTCTCCAATGTGGTTCCAGTGGCATTGAACCGCTCTTGAAGTCTGTGAATTACAGAATGGGATACTTCAAGTCTCCTGCCAATTTCCCTCAATTCCGATTCCTGACTGTAACCATGCAAGCGCCATTCCCCTCTCATCAGCGTCAGTCGTTGTCTAGCTGGCATTTAAGGTTCGAAAACGGCAGCTGAAATACCTTCAAGTCACTTAAA